>JAQFVV010000112.1:2400000-3005000 GCA_028023455.1 Epiperipatus broadwayi | reverse complement strand
CAATAAGTGCTTTGAGTGTTCCATTATTGGTTTTTCAATGAAATGGATGGTCGAATAGTTGGAAGAGTGAGAAGATTGAAGCCTGACTATTAACATTTGAGGAATTGCTATCTTAATGTAAACAGAGCACTTATTGTGTGTGTATATATATATATATATATATATATATATATATATATATATATATATATATATATATATATATATATATATATGGGATATTATGACTGGTGCCAACTGATGTGTGCTGGTTCTGCATAAAATACATATATTGGAGATCATTGCATGTATATGCGGTTATGTATATTGGTTGCTTGAGATGAAGTGGAGAATGAATAGACTGAAAAATCCTGAGTTCAAACCCCCTATTTGCATATTTAAAACATTTAGTATATGCAAATTACATATTGACTTGTAATTATACATATATGTATAATAGATTAAAACACTTGAAATCATACATAAATAAGTCTGGAATGATATCAACTTCAGTCATTGTTTGAGTAATATCTTTAGTAGTTATCTCAGGTTATTCTAATAATCTCCATAAATATAATAATGGCTTGTACAGTAGACTGATTTGATGTGAAAGTAGGACTATGTGGCTCTGTCGTTCTATTCTACAAATTAGCCTATTCTAATTTAGTTATATGCTAACAAAAATAAGGTTATAAACTCAAACTTTCATTACAAAACTTCAAAAACCATTCTCAAATTTACTCTGTTTGCATAACATATTGCAATGGAACGTTTTAAATGTTTGTGCAATTAAAATTTTTTCTTCAAAAAAATTTAAACACTTTTCCTAACTATATCTTTTGCTGCAGTATAGTCTCAACTATAACCAACCAATGAAAGTAATAAATATTGCACCTTTATAGAATGCCTTCAATATAATTTTTTTTAATTATTAGCTTCAGCTCTTAAATCAAAATGCTTTAGATTTGCCTATATAATTAGAAAAATAGGTTGATGATAAGAGGGTGCTCTTATCTTTATAAAGTCAAATCTTGGTTTAGATTTGTAGAGGTCCCTCTTGTAATAAATTAAACAATGATAACAGTAAGGAAAGTAGTTTATTGTTTAAGGCTCAAACAGGATCTTTAGCAATGAGGCACATGTAAATGGAAAAATATGGATGATTTAGTCTGCAAGTTAAGTAAGAAAGGCATAGAAAATATTAGGCATCTGTTACTTCAATGTAAATGCTTGGAAGCAGAAAGGATACAAATAATGAAGTTATGGAAGAATAAATATGAACAAAGTAATTATACAAAAAGTGAGTTATTAGTTTGGGAAAAGATAAGGGGAATTTAGATATGAAAACCATGGAGTTGCACAAAGATTAGGTTGTGGAAATGGGATAGAGCAGATTATGGGAAAACTTAGGGTGGAGAATGGAAAGGGAAGGTAAAGTGGCTAACAGGTTTCTCTGGACATAGTTGCTGAGAGATTCCTGACTCCATATAAGGAAAAGTCACAGTGCATCATATCACATCATATCACTCAGGTTATAGTCTTATTTACGTATTTCTTGCTGACATTGTGCTTAATAAGAATTAATATTTTCATCTGTAATCTACCTCTCATATGAAAACTATATTCAAAAACATTATAAAATACTTTTTAGAAAGTTTGCTACTATTATTCCTTTAATTCAACAAAAATGTGCTCTTATAATAACAGATTTAATATTGGGGAATTTGAACACAGACTTTCAAGAACCCTGCAGCTATCCACTCTATCTCATAACAATCGATACATGTGATCCCACACATGTGAAAAAAGATAAACGATCTCCAATAACATATTTCATGCTTAATCAGCACTCATCAAAGATAATCGTATTATTTTTTGATCTTGCCATCAAATTTTCAGAATCTTTCACAGCATTTTAAAATAAAAAATGTGTCTTTTTAAAGTTTCAGTGATAGAAAATCCATGTTTCACTTCCATTTGTAGAATAATAGCTCCATATTCAATCAAATTAATTTAACTACAGTAATTATATCACTATAATTAAATAATTATCTTTTAACTTGTTAAAAGCAGCAGCAGAACATCAGAGTCTGCACTGCTGTGCCTTAATATTTGAATCTGTTTTTCCATCTTAAAAGATATAATGATATTTAAATGGGCTCCCATTTTCAAAATGATAAAAGATAAAAGTCGCAGAAGATTTTCCTTCCATCACTAGCTGATAAAAAATAACTTTTATGAATATTAATTATTAAAGTTTTTATATGTTGCATTCAAAACATTAAATACATTCTGTGGACCATTAAATAAGTAAAAATAGAACAATACTGTAAATCCAAACATAATGAAAATGAAGTTCTGATATTCAATTTTTAAAATAAATTTAAATTTAAAGCTATACAATAACACCTATATTATTTATTGATACTTGTTCTATGAGATCTCATATAAACTATTCCATTGCTATAAAAGGAAGTATAAATCAGGAGCTAGGTCACAGCCTTGTTTAACATCAATTTTTATTTTAAATGACTCCGATTTTCCATCAGCAATAATAATTGGGTTGATAACCTTTTTACCTGAGGCTAAAATCAGAACAATAATGTTATTCTTATCTAATGATAATATTGCATAACATTGAATTTTATTTTATATAATATGTACTTTTGCTGAATCTAAGGAGTGGAAATCCTCATATAATTCATCTTTTGAAAAGAAGAACCTGGTATTTTACTTACATTTCTAAAATATTTGTGTGATCACTATTTATTTATAAGGCAATGGATGTGTTTAGTGCTTTTGCGAACTAAGAGAAAATACTGGTTACAATGAGTACACTTATTCTTGGAGGTTTTTCCAATTATCTGTATAAACCCTTATTGTTTTTACAATCTTTATAAGTTGAAATTAATTCCATTCTCTTTATTCTATTTACAGAAATAGTCACTTCCATTAATAGTCATGATTCATCTCTTATTGATATATTACTATAGTCGAAATAAGATTACAAATTCTCTCTTGTCATTTCTGGGGTGTTTCACTTTCAGTCATGCTTGTGTCAATTGTCATTGAAAATTCTGGTTTCATAATCATTATATATAGATAAAACTTCTTATAGGTTATGCATCTTAATATTGTCTAACTTACTCATGTTTATATAAGTAATCTAAACAGGATTTAAACAGCATATTGCAGTACAAAGATATTTAATCACTAAAACAACACATGATCACCATTTATTACACTTTCATAAGTTATTAAATTAGTAGCAATTCTCCCCATATGGTAGTGCCATCTGGTGCAAGCCATAGTAATCAATGAAATTTATGAAACAAAATCCCTATCTAGTACTTACTCTTCCAATATCTGCAGACTAGTTTCTAGCTTGTGGCTTTTATCAGTGAGGGAGCCTGGATCTGAGAGCACTATACCTAGATCTTTGAACATAATGCAATCTTTCAGCAATCAGATTTTACTTAACTATAAAGCTATTAGTCTGAAATGAAAACACTATGATGTTTTCAATCCAAGATCAATTGCCTGTATAGTCATACAGATATGATTCTTCTAGCATCCCCTGATTACTATGGCTTACATTGAATGGTATTGCTATATGGAGAGAGTTGGTACTGTTTAAGAAATATATATCTGATAGCTATCCATGTTTTGCATTTCAACTCAGATTAGTTAGATACCCATTCTCAAATGAATATTGGATGGCTAGGTAAGCTATGTTCAAATGTCTGGAAAAAAATCAAGGTGATTTGGATTCCAATACGCATTGTAGGCATGACAAACAGGTATGCTACTTTTGCATCAAAAAACCAATGTGCTGTTCATATGTCATACCACAATAGCCTCATTGGGTAGAATTATTATATAATAGATATTTATACTCATCATCATCTGTAATTCTGAAAACTTATTATATCTCTCAGTGATACTTTTCTGCTTAAGTATGGCAAACTTACCATATATTATTTTGAAAACGAGTTTGCAATTTATCTGGCAATCTACTTTTAACTGAAACTAGGTTTCCAATTTCTATTATAGTCATACTGTAAGTTCTGATTTGCTTCTATTGAATATCTGTTGTTTTTCACACCTTGTATCACAATAGGTGGATATATTAGAATAGAGAATATATAAAATATGCTATAAAAATCCATCTTACTATTGCAACTGATTTTTATTTCACCCAGCATAAATAAATCTGAGTTACATGATGATGCTATTTACATATAAGTAGTTTAGTAGTCTAGTCCATGTTAAATAATTTTAACTATGCTTTTATAACCATTTGTATTTTTTATCAATACATTTCTTTCAATCAACTTTGTTCTCCCAAAACTATCAAGATGACAACATACAATTAAAAGTCATTGCAGTCTTCAAGATATACTACTAGTGCAAAACAAAAATTTTTCAAAGGTATATAAAAGTATAGATTTTTTCTTCATCAAGTTGATTTCAAATTGACTTTCAATCTTATTTTCATGGATTGTTTTACTAGTTTTAATTTGTTGCATGGATTATCCATTTACAACATCTTTCTAGGTTTTAGTCTTGTTATTAAGATGATCCTTTCACAATTTTCCATTAGTTGCAGTTTGTTTGCTTGAGTCCTTTGTTTCATTAACTTCAAACATGTTTGTTTGAATCATCTATTTATAACACTCCACTATTTCAATCTTGTTAGCTTGGCTCAACTAGTCACAATAACATTCAACTAGCTTCATATCATTCGACTAATTTCCAATATTATTTGCTTAGATAAACATTTACAATACCTTTCTAGTTTCAATCTACCAAACACAACACTCCATTATTACTTCCCTAGCTTCATCTTGTTCACTTGGACCATCAATTTACAACACTTCACTGACTTTAACCTTATTTCCTTGGATTAAGTATTCACAACATTCTACAAGTTTCAATTCTGTTTGATTGAATAATCCATTTCCAGCATTCCATTAGCTCTAATTTACTTTGCTTGAAGCACCATTCAGACCACTTCCATAGTTTCAGTCCTGTTTATTTATATCATCAATCTGACTCACTTGGACCATTCATAGCTTTATTTTCAAAATAAGTATCATATGATTTTTTTCAGCTTACATTCAGCATCTTCATGTTAATTCAAACTGTCAAAAAGAGTTTTGCAGTGTCAGGCAATATAGAATGGATTACTGGTGTTAATGCAAATATCTATCCAATTATTATCCATCTAATGTAGCAATAGAGACATGCTTCAAATCCATTTGCTAACTTTTTTATTCTCTGCCATTTATAAATCACCCAATGTTAGCTGCCTATTTGTGCTTAATTAAAATATACTATATACTGTTGTGGTCAATTTTCTTTACTACAGAGTCATCTGCTTGAAGTTTGATTAATAAATGCTAGATGTTAGTGCAATTATAATCATTACTATGGCATATACAATTTCAGATTAGTTTCTGGCTTATAATCTTCACTAGAGAAGATAGAATTGCATTAAATTCTGGAGATTTATGTTCAGTAAGCTAGCAATTAATATGGACTGAGTATAGGATATCACTATTACATAGCATCCATTGGTTACTCAAGCTTTCCATAGATGACGCTAGAGTAATGAAAAGATTATTGCCCCTAACAGCATTTAATTTTTAATTGGATCTGATAGTATAAGAATTTAAACAAAACACAACATTTATTTATCCTATCTTGATTTAGTCGTAAAAGACCTAATTTTAATTTATAATGGTCTTTTTAATTTTCATTATATACTAAATATTTTCAAAGATTTTTAAAAAAACATTAATTATATAATTAAGTAAATGTTTTTTGCTATTGTCTTTCTAAGATAAAATTGCTTTCTTTTAAATATTAAACTATAGTTTTCAATTTTTATTAATATCAATTGTATTTTTCAAAGGTTAAAGTGGATCAGTTGATTATCATTAAGACCAGCAATAAAATAAAACCATTTTGTCTTATCATATTACTTTTCCTGATAATAAAGGTTCTATAAATAAAGGTTGTCAGCTGGATTTTAGTGTGGCAACAGAGTAAATGATTCTGCAGCTCAAAATCTATTTATTGTGATTACAGCTTCATGACTTTCCAGTGTCAAACTTTTTTATGAACTATTACAAAAATATTCAGAAACTTTTTTAGTAACTGTTTATTTTTCCCTATTAAAGCCAGTTCAATCTGTTTTTACTGCACTTAAAAATATCGCTGCTTAATCTCTTAGAAAACCATGTAAAGTTTAAGCATCACATGGTTAGACTTCAATTCAAAAATATGTAGCTCTTGATATTATCACTTTATCATTTTTTTTAAGTACACAGGAAATCAATAATAAAAATATATATTAGGGTTGCCCCCTTACATTAACTATCAATTAGAACAAATGGCATACTGACTGACCACATGATTTAAGCTTAATCTGATCCCAAATTGTTTGTCTTTTTTTAAATATATTGAATTTGCAATATTACTATAGACAACATATCATTTAAAACCATACTGTTGTCAAATAATTTGCTCGATTTTTTGTTCAGGAAGGAATATTTTCCATAGATCATGTGATGAAGTATGTCAAACAAAAATTCAAGATAACCTCAATATTAATTTTATTGTTTGGAATGTTAGCCAGATTTTTATTTTTACAAATGTGCAAGAAACTTTGCTTCAGTTCTGAATTCCATTGCTGTTGTTAAAACCTTCCAATATTTGAGTTTCATGATCATATTTAAAATTTTTGTTTAATGTGCCTCATCTTCCCTAAACCATTAGAAAAGACATTTTATGAAGATTTAAATCTAGTTTGATCTTATACATATGATCGACAATTGTTCTGAAAAATTGTGCTCCATCTTTTTAAATCAGGCCAGGAAAACCGATGTTTGATCCTTAAGCAGTTAATGTAAAATTACTCTTAATTAAATTCCTGAAAATCACTTAATATCATCACTGTGAAGTAATACTGCTTACCTTGGATTTTTTATTATCTGTCAATAAAAATTGTAGTTATAAAAGAAGAAAGTGAGAAATGGTTCGATTTTTTTTATTAACATTTTAAAATATTTACCTGGTCAACCATTGAAAAAAATCAAACGATCGGTAATTTTGTGAGCTGCAGTACTAGATGAAGTCTTTCAATAAATTGTGAAAAATAATCAATTATGTTCTATTTGGCTTATTCCTCTTTTAAATCTTTTTAATAGATTTCAATATTTGTTTTTCTTTACCATAGTTGATTTATTTTTGTAATTAGCTTTTAATATATATTTTTATTTTTATTATACTATTATCTGTGCTTTAAAATTACAGGGAGACTTCTGCATACATGATAATTCCAAGGACTTGTGTATGCTCTAAGTTTATGAATAATCATGAAAATGTATACCAAGTGGATTGTATATGTAATTCAAACATTTATATATGTGTACATACTTAAAAATATTTTTACCACCCATATACTAAACACATGCACACACTCACACACATATATACATTATTTACAGGATATCAAAAAAGATGCTACTCTTCTACATTTTCACACATGTAAAAGTATCTTTTTGAATTTAAATACTTATAAGAACTTGAGTTTGAATTAAAAGACTTTCTTTTACTCCTATAAATCTCAACAAAGAGCTATTATATGTTAATGGAGACAACTTGTTTAGCCTCAGGAGGAATATCAGTTAGTAGTAATTGATAGTTTCCTACACCTGAATATAACTCTTTCAATTGTATTTTTATATTGGATGACTATTTCCATTATCTAATATGTGTATTGAATGTTTTTAGAAAAATTTAACTGTATTTAAATATTCCAAATACATTCAACTGTTAGTAATAGCACATCAAACGGGTTAGTATATGCACAACATCTCGCGAGATATTATTTTCCCCTCTTCTTCAGGTGTTGCTGTCCTGACCAGTGACATTACAAGCATGGGATTCTAACCTGGATCCTTAGATTCTTGATTATTGAATTTTAAGGTAATGCTCTAACCAATTGAGCCATCCTGCCAAAGGCAACGGTCAGTAGAAATTTCATGTACTTATCTATGAGATTCCTACTAATTTCTTCACTTTTTCCTAATAGCAAAGTTGATTAATGATTTTCCATACATTATGTATAAGCATCCTAGGTTGGCTTTTGGGATTTTTTTGCCATTGTCATGTGAGCAGCTTTTTAAAATTTTCTTCTTTGTACCTTTTCTTCTCTATCCAATATTTTTGTATTATATATTATAAAAAATATATAATATCTAAGTAAAACTATAATAAAAATATTTTATTAATATTTTTTTGTATTATATATTTTTTTAAAGTAGTAGAGTAAATCACTGAATAGTGATGAATATGACAGGTCCAGTATATTTCTATGATTTTGTAAATAATTATAAAAGACTCTATGGAAACATCATATTTAATAATTTAGGATCTTTTGCACTCAAGTAAAGTAGGAATTACAAAGAGACATTGTTCACATTTAGGTGAGTATTCAATTCTACATATTTTTAGTTTTATCATCATTAATCTTCAGATTAACTATTTTAACTTTATCATATTATCACTTTATCAAAAAAATCCATAGATGATTCAATGTACCTGCATTTTAGTCAAGCACAAAATAAACTAAGTAATATTTTGAACTACAGAAAATTATTCAATAATTGAAAGGTATATATATTTTTTGAAATGCTATTTATCAGATTATCATAAATTGATGGCAACTTGATTGCCCATAATAATAATAATGATAATAAAGATAACAAAAACAATAATAACAGTAGTAATAGCAATAGCAACAGTATTAGAAGTTGTAGTAGTAATTGGTAATGTTGGTAATAATATTTGATTTTCCTTAAAATTGATGTTTCATTTTTTAAATAATGGTTCCATATCATTTGTTTGCACATTCTATTTTAATTCTTCTTTATTCCATATGCATTGATTACTAACATGTACAAACATAATTAATTCTTTTTCCACTTTACTCAATGCAAATTTAATATTTATTTATAATATCTAATTCTGAAGAAGACTGCTGAGCAATTGAAACTGTGAGGAAATGAAATTATTTTTTAAAAAATGACAAATTAGGTTGTATAAAGTGGAAAATGAAAGGTATTATAATTATACATTACATTTTATAAAGTCATGAATTTAATTAAGTCTTCTAATACTGTTTCTATAACTAATTTTCTGTATAAGTGCAATTCTCTGTATTGCTGAGACTTATGGGAAAAGTGCTTAGAAGGTTTAATTGTTAACTTTATTGCTTTTTATTCAACCTCATAACAAGAGTTCATTTTGAATGAACATTTGAAAAAAATTTCATTTATCTCCCATTATAAGTCATTAAACTCTATTGTATAGAAATTCACAGAACTATTTTTTTATGGGACAACTCAGTGCTAATTATACTTGCTAATGATTTTGACTTAAAATTTACTGTTTTATGTGTTTTGACAATTAAAAAGTGATTTGAAAATCAAGACTACAGTTGAATCCCAAACAATGCTATATTTTGTTTCCTTCACATTCAAAGGAAATAGCATATTATACTAATTCATCTTTTGTTAATAAACATAGATTAAAATAAAATACATATTGTTTATTGAACTGCAAGAGAATAATACTTTTCAAAACATACATATATATATAGCACAAAGGCTTTTTTATATGTATAAATAAATTAAAATTTTAGTTTAAACAAATTTTTTTAAAAATAATATTATAATTATTAATAATAAATAAAAGAGATATTTATTTTATTTTATAAAGTAATCGTTCACTCATGTTTCTATTGAAGCAATGAGAATAAAAGAAAAAAACTAACTCCTTAATGTATTTTTATATTTAAAATAAAGTAAATAGCAAAATGTGTTCTGGCAATATTTTTCTTTCAATAACTTTTTTCTTTTACAGAAACAATAGACATCTATTTTTTCAAAAATTTCTATCTTCCCGATTATGTTGATGTTTAATTAATATTCTGAAATTTTGTAAAACTTTTATTTTAGAAAATATTTTACTAAGTAAAATACTGTACCTCAAACTCAGAAAGGATAATAAAGAAAGAATAAAATATGTTATTTCAAGTAAATTGAAGATATTTTATTAATATATATAATCTGCATGTGCTTAGCTCAGAAAAGGAAAAAATGGTTGTTGAATATTAAAATTTGTGAATTTCAATGTTTTATTTTTTTGTTGATTTTTTTTTTTTAATGTTTGTTTACATTTTACTTTAGATAGTGTATATGAAAATGCACAGTTAGGTATAATGTAGTTCACAGCCCCAATTGTATTTAACAAAAAACTAAATCAAAAATAAATCAATCCAATAAAGGCTGTTTGTCTTGTGTGATTTAATGCTGTGGTACAGTATTGGACTCTGAAGAATAAGATACTTTTGATGTTTGAACTTTTTACCCAAGCAATAAAGTCATTCAATTATTTATTTATTTTAAATAATGCCATCAAGCAGCACACATGGCCAAAGAATTAATACCATTTATTTTTATATAAAAGTCAATCTGAAAGCACAAATGAGAAATAGTAATATGTAACCAATTTTTTTCTTTTTTTTACATGGGCATTATACATTTGTTTACTATTTAAATAGCTCTAGTGGCTATTCACATGAGTTAACTTCTAGTTCTAAAATCTAATTTTATATCAAGATATTAAAGTTTAAACATAAATTTTTATTTAAAACTTTTAATATTTTTTTATTTTCTGTTTATTAACTTAAATAGTACAAAGAGGTAAAAAAAAAAAAAAAAAGGCTTTTAAATGCATAAGTGCATTAATTCCAACTTTGAATCCTAATCCTCAATGTCAAAGGTAATAGCCAGAAAACAGTCTAAAGATGGGTATTTTGTACCATTCATGTCATTTGATGTCCAATTTGATTGCTTCAGCTTACAGTACATAACTTTTCATTCACATGAAGCCGACCACTTTACGAAATACATGAGAAGTCATGAGATGTTGTAGAGGTGTTGCTCACTCAGAAAATAGATCATGTGATCTTGCGTTGTTGATAATAAGTAAATAACTATAATTAAATGGCTAGTCCCTCAGGAACTCACGTGGTTTTCATCACAAGAAGGTCCATCATTTTACCAGACTGCATAGTAATAATTTTAACAAGTAAATAAATAATAAAATTTATGTATATTTATTTGAAATCTTAAAAACAATTTATTTGTAATGTTTTTTTAAAATCAATTCTTAGAATAATTTCCATATTAGCAACCATTTCAATCAGGGACGTTTACATTTATTATAAAACAAAGATTTTATTTTTTTAATTTTTTTCTTTTTTTTTTTTGGTTATTTTTTACAAATTTTCAATTCGTTTGATATGATCCGCTATATGTTATGAAATTGGTTCTTGTCGCATATATAGTAACAAATATATGTTTAAGTACAAACATTATTAATAAATAATATTTATTTTTTTTCTCATATGTCATAGCATCGGCCGGGACGCGAATCCACACCCGTCTGCAACCAACTACTTGCTTGCAAGGCGGGTGCGATGACCTCTCGGCTAACAACGATGATCAAATAAACCGATTTTGCTTTTTTGTAAGAACTTTTCAGTACTTTACATATTTATAGGAGGCCACTTTCTGAACCCCGATATTATTTTTCATGTAGTTTTAAAAACTGCTAACGATTTAAATAAATGCTAAACACATATCCATAAATATTTTCCATTAATAAATATTATTTTATTCAAATTATATGAAGATGAAGTGATATTTAAGAATATATGTGATCCTGACTGTTTATATATTTTTCATAGGCGCATTACTTTTAAATTTAATTATTTAATGGCAATCCTTCCTCAAAAGTTTGTCCTTTTAAATAAATATCAATCATATAACACAGTAAGTCCATCAGTATAATATATCTTCATAACTAATGTTTCAGCTAAACCAACTTCCTCTAGAAATTTCTTTACGTTTATTACCAGAAGCAATCATACTGGTCTTTTTCTGAAATCACTGCAAATCCAGGTTTTTATCCAGAAATAGTCATAAGTTTTTCTTAGATTATTCGTTATATATATATATATGAATGATTCTTATTACAGCTTATGTTATGAATTGTATTTAAGAATAATTTATAATCTGAAAGAATATAGAACAAAAAAATATATAACTTTAAAAAATATATATATTTGTTTAAAAGTTGGAATATTTCATACTAGCATGCACACATACGCATATAGACATACTAAATGATACATACAATACATATTATTTAATTGATCTGGGCAGATAAAACTTTCAAATACTGATAAGTAATATGAGAATTAGTGGAAATTTTTTTGCTTGTTTGAATAGTACGTTATAACGTTATCACGCATTCATTTATGGAGCTTTTATATGAATTAATAATATCGTCTTTTAATCAAACAGACATCATCATCATCATATAAAACACATATATAATGAAAATGCTTACATCACTGTGTCCATTTATTAAAGTGCAATAATTCTCTTCATTATTTTCAACTATTATTTGTCCACTGCATGACAAAAGACTCTCCATGTTTAATCCAGTTTCGTTGAATATAGCTTCTCTCCATATTAATTGAACAAACTTCTTTATCTCATCTATCTAATTATAGCAAATTTCACTGAAAGTGCATTCAGCTTTAGATTATAAAGAAAGAAACCACTTCATTATGTATATGAACAAATAAACCATGCAAGTTTGAATTACAATTACAAATAAAGGAAAAGATTTATATCATAATATAGAAAGAATGAAGTTGGGTTATTTCATATGTTAATTATAAAAACAGATATATTAATCTTTAACTGAGATTTAAAGTTTATAGTGTATTGGCATTTGATAATATTTTAAAAACTAAAAATAAAATTTAAAAATCTGTCAATGGATGTAATTTAAATTTTTTTTATATTAGTTTGTATAATTTTATTTTGATTTGTAGTAAAAGTTGTTTGTGTTTAATATTTATTTAATTAAAGTAATGTTAATATTGGAAAGAATGTAAGTAAATACAGATTATATAAACCCAATAGATTACAATCAGAGAAAAATCTTTTACGCAATAATTAAAGATGGCAAAGTAATTCATAAAAGGGATACTTTGTAATTAAAAAGAAAAATAAATGTACAAGATTATTAACTTGTTTCAAAAATATATCTTTATTAAATATTATATGTGCAATTAAGTATACAAAGTTAAATGAGGTTATGCTATGTCCTGAGAGTTCTTATTGAATGGTTTAGGGGGCTGGCATGTCTACTGTTCTATTGTTAATAGTTGGGAGAGTGAATAGGAAGTGTCCTCAAAAGGTTTTTTGGAGATGAGCTCATCTTTTTTCATGATCTTTATTGTTTTGCAGAACAACAGTCCTAGATCTGGATGGGCTGTTCCATTATCAGCTTGCAACATACCACCCAAATTGCATAAAGGATGAAAGTGAACAGTCTAATAATTGGGAATGTTCTGATATGGATCACTTTTTTGAGTGAGACAATCAGATCCGGTCTGATACTGGAGTTGGTGTGACTGTTTTTAGGTTTGGACAATGATACATAAAGTGTTCAATGGTCTCCTCTTTGTGTGAGCATACACTGCAGAATGGATCAAGGTTGGATTTTCCTCTTCAGTAAAACAGGAACCAGTTTATAGGAAGCATGCTGAGGTTAATTTTGATGATGAAGTCCAGATACTTGGGCTCCAAACACCATCTTTTAAAATAGATGACAATTTTTGTTTTATGAGGTTATGCTACTTTAGGGAAGTTATGGGTGTGGGTTGATTAGATGGTACACATCCCATAAAATGATTTTAACATCAAGATTGGTGTCCATAATTGGCTTGTATTGATTTAGATGATTGGAGATGATATCCATGGCATTTTTCTTGGTGAGGGGTGATCCATTGGGAAGATCTTTACAGTAATGTTGTTATAGCCAAAGGGTGTTAAATTATGCAGCATATTGTGAGTTTTTTTGGAGAATGGCAGCTTGAATAGAGTGGAAGAACATGCCACTGAACTTCTGAGGCAGATGTATTCATCAAAGGCTGATAGCCACAGTTTTTCCTCTCCAGAAAAGTTATGCTGCATAGATGATTGTTCTGGAACTGTTTAGTTAGTTTGATGAAGGGCAGCTAGTATGTAATTTTGGGTAATATTGTCATATTTAGGAGGCTTACCTTTCCATATAGTGAGAGGTAAACTCAGGAGAGAGATGTGGTGATAAGTTTTGTTTTTGGAGGATAACATCCTGTATTTCTCTGGCCATTGCCATTGGGGATTTGAAGATGAGGAACCCCAAAAACCTTTGCAGCTTGGTGGAATAAGTAAAGGGAATTTGCTTTCCTGACTTTATCTTCCAGATAGCTTATTTATTAGAGTTTATTTGTAAACCATATTTTGCAGAATACCGATTTAAAATGGATTGTTAGGGAAGGTGAGTTGAGGTATTTATTGATGGAAGAAATAAAAATGCAAAAATTTTTTTCAATATCCATCAGGAGAGGATTTATATATGTTGTGAAGCATAGGGCACTGAGGTGGGAGCCCTGTGGGAGAGATTTAAAAGATTTGAAGCCTGGTGTGAGCTTGCCATCTAGTGAAATGAAGATTTCTATGTTGTTTAATAGATTGCTGATTATCTGAATAATCATGACTGGATCATCATACTCGTCCAGTAGATTCAGAAGGATGTTTATGTGAACTGAATCAAAAGCTGCAATGATATCCAGCTGGACAGCAATGGACTCTGATATAGTCAATAACAGTGGTAACATTAGCCATAGCATGTGAGGTGGAGAAACCTTTTTTCCAATATTGATTGGGTGAAATATGTTTGAGGAGTATAAGCTGAATTTGATCCTTGATAACTGACTCCATTATCTTAATAAGTAATGGGGTCATGGAGATTGGTTGAATACTGGTAAGATCAGTAAGTGGTTTTTGTTTTTTTTAAAAAATGGAATGAGCGCAACTGGATACAGATCAGCTATATTTCTGTATCCTGTAGCTAAGAGTTCAATCATTTTGACCATGATGGGAACCGTAAACTGACTTAAGTGGTTTAAAAGGAACTTAGAGATGCTGTGCAGTAATGGATGAATGCTATATGATAAGGACATGTTTCTTTTTAAGTTGGAATTCCATGATGCCATGACCGCTCGGGGCCCTGGTTTTCAGCCAGTCTGATTCAGAAAGAGAACTATCTGCTTGCATAAGTTACTGATAGGGATAACTGATGAGTAACTTCATAGGATAACCTATAAGTGTAATCCCATCACTGGTAATTGATGATGGGTTGTCTGTTTGCCCCTAGTGCCCACCTGAGGTACCCTCATGTCCAACAATGTTGTTGATTCAGGAAGAATTTGAACTTCTTGATGGATAAGTATTCTGTGAATGAATTTTGTTTAGTGCTGTAAAGGTTTTTGAATGATATGATGTCTTCTATATTCTGAGAACAAAAAAAAGATAAAAATCTAAAAATTTGTTGAGGAGTATAAAAAGAAGAATACAACTTTGTACAGGGTCCTATCTTGTTCTTGTCTTCTTTTTCAACTGTTTCTGTGGGTTTGGGATAGAGCATTTTCTCTATCTTGGACTATTCATATGCTGAACTAGTCACCATGTGGGAGTGGAAATCAGAGCATTTGCAGATGCCTTCTTTCATGTTAAAGAGAGCACTCTAAAAAGCTTTTGAGTTCAGCCTCAGAAAAAATCAAAATTAATTACAATTAGCCTTGTTCAATCCAAGAAATACATGTATGCTACAATAATCTATAATCTATATATAGTTGCATATCTTACCAGTAAGCTATTATTATTCATACCCCAACTTATGTCTAATTATATGTTTGCAAACTAAATTTAACATAAACTTTAACTATGAATTTCAAACACCGATAAAGAGACATTCATATTTTTTTCATGGATTCTTAGCAAAAAATTGTAACAAGAACTTTTAATTATTTGCTGTACATTATTATCTATATAACATGTGTATGTTTTTTCTAATTTTATTAATAATTTACTGTTTAAATATTTTAATTGATTTTAATAAAATATTTAGCATTAATATAACACTTTCTTTATATGTTCTTATGTTTAGTTATGTAGATTTTATTATTAAAAAGATTGTTTTAAGAAATGTATAAATTACTTTGTCAATATGTTTGTTTAATAGTTAAACCTGGGGAAATTTCATATAAATAATTTAAGTAACAAGAAAATAAAATCATGATCTTATTTTAATTATTTGTTTTGAATTGATGATGTGATGCAATTGATATCAGTGGGTCTATGCCCCTGGTGCCTTTTAAATAAATGTAAAACAGATTCCACTGGCAATTCAAATAGTGGTCAGTTAATCAGGAAATATAAATATGTTCTTGAGATATTTAAACTCATATATGAATGGAAGATTCTTCTTTTTCATAGTATAGTGCTCAATAGAAGGCTTAAATTCAAACATAAAATGTTACTATATATATATATCAGTGTTGAAGTGTGACTTTTTTAGAAACAGAAGCAGACTCCATAATCTTTTTTAATGTTTACATGGTGCAACAATTTTTACATAATTAGCTAATATATACATATTACATAGAACTAGAAAAATCTGGAACTCTTTTATCTTTTAATCAGACTGTGATTAATTTAAATATAGATAATACATTATCAATATATTCTTATCTTCCCAATTGTTTTAACATTCTTAAAAGTTTTAACTGCAAATTAGATCTTAGCATTGTTTGAACTTCTTATAGTCAACAAAAATGTGAGAATGAGTTAATCGAGTTTATGCCCTTTGTATATAAAAATAATTCAAATGTTGGTATTCAAAAAATAATTGAAAAAAAAATTGAAAGTGAATTTTTTAAATTGAATTTTAATTAAAGCTTTTGAAATTTTTAGTGAATTTTTCTACAGAAGCACTCATTCCATTCAATGCATGGATGCTTCATCCCTGATTTTTTTTTTTTTTTTTTTTTTTTTTTTTTTTTTTTATATATATATATATATATATATATATATATATATATATATATATATATATATATATATATATATATATATAATTACCCAAATTCAAAATTAACCAAACTACCCAAAGAAATAAATTCTAAAACACACTGCTCAGTTGTAAAGGATTAAAACATAACAATAAATTTATACTACATATTACTTACAATTTTGAATTTTGGTTAATATTGATTATTTTATTGACTAGTTTAGCTTTAGATTTTTGATAGTTATATATATATATAAGACATATTTGGTGAGTTCATCGGTACAAGATTTTAATTAGATTTCTTGGTTGAGGGCTTGTGTGATCAAATAGAAATGTTGGAATATCTAATTAAAATCTTACACGAATGAACCTGCAAAATATGTTTTTTATATTTGATCTTATGAAAACATTTGTATGAATATATATATACACACACTCAGGATCCATTTATAAAATAAATTTTTAAGCAAAATATTTTAAAACTTCTTAAATAAAGGTAAGATTACTATAATGTAATCAAAAATGGAAACAAAAAAATCCATTATGCTGTTTTTTTATATATATTTAAATTATAACAAAGCAATATAAATATCAATATATAACAGTAATTAGAATATATATATAGTTATACAGAAAAGCTTTTTTGGCACATAATTTTATGCTCTTTTCAATGTTAAACATCTATTTTAACCATTAACATGTTATTGTATACAAACTGATATCTATTGTTTTATAATACAAAAAAAAAAGTGAATAAAAATAATATTATAATATAGCAATTGAATTTGTTAAAAATTAAATAAAGATTGGAATAAATTAAATATATAAATAATAAATACACAATATGGATAAATATTTATTTTATATAACTTTAATATACTATCTTTTTATAAAAATTTTCATTCACTTTTAATTGACCAATTATTAATTAAATTTATTAAATTTTATAGGTATTCATTCAATTAGCTTTGTTGTGCCCAATATAATTTGTTTCATATGTTTGTCTTCTTTTTGAATCTTTAATACAATTTAAAGTTTTAATATTTTACATCTATTTTATGTCTATATGTTAGGTTGTGAATCTCTTCTATTAATCACACCACTAAGTTTTTTGGCTGTTTCATCTGTTTTCTTGTTTGTCCATAGTAAATCATATTACAAAGTCACAATTAATTTTATGTAGGATTCTTTTTTATATTTTATATCATCTTTTAATTCTTAGTTACATATTAATTTTTCCAGATTTTTACATTTGAACATCTAATATTTATATTTTTATTAATATAACTTTTGTTTCTTCATTAATGTATTATAATTTTTTATATTATATAATTTATTTATTTCAACCTTTATCGAATTTCTAACAATTTGTGCTGCTATATCATAATTTTATTTTATTCATATTTTATTGTATTTATTTATTATTGTTATTTTTTTATTATACAAAGCTAAAATGTCTACTTATAAACTCTCCATATAGTAGTGCATCTCAGTGTAAGCCTTAGTAATCAATGAATGCAAGAAGATTCATGCATAAAATCTCTATCTATTGCCTACTAATCCAATATCTTCAGCTTTATAGTTAACTAAATATATAAAAGGTGTCTGCTGGAGAATTGCATTAGATTTTAAGATCTAGGTGCAGTGCTCTCAGATCCAAGGCTCCAAACTAATGAGATCCACAAGCAGAAACTAGTCTGTGGATCTTTAATGATAGGGATTTTATGCACAAATTTGCATCCATTGATTACTAAGGCTTGCACTGAGTGGCAGTATCATATGGAGAATGTACTACTGTTTTAACAGCTTGTGTAGATGCAAGAAATGGGGATCACATGATTATTTAGAAGTTCTATTAATTTTTTTTTATTGAAATTTAATTTTCCTTTTTTTTTTTACTGTTTTAAAATTTTGTTCATTAAATTATTTTGCAAAAATATTTGCTGGCTCATCATAATATATTTATAGTTGCATTAAAAATTAAAACTTTTTAGCATAACAAATTCACACTACAAATACAGACTCTGAGGAAGATTTCAGGCAGTTGGTGGTGCTTCCTAACTTCTGGCTACTAAAGGTCATGTTAGACTCTTTAGTGTCTAGCTTTAAAAAGTTGTTTTAAAGAAACACACATTGTTATATATGCCTGTGACTTTATCTGTTTTATTCAACTTTAGATAACCCATAATGCACATTTAATTAGCCTTTCTGTACTATGATAGATTTAATTAAAATCCCTGGAGAAATGTGTTTTAATTTTCAATTTTTTATTTTAATATTAAATTGTTATTCTATATCAGAATGCAATGAATTAAACTTAATTTGATAGTAAAATATATATATAATAAAAATTCAGCTGTCACATGACTTATATATAGCTTGCACTTACAAATATGTAAAATTAAGAGCATGCTAATTAGCTCTGAATAAGCTTTTTTTTTTATTTATGATAAATGCTACTACAAGAGAAGGCATTCAAATCATTTTTATCTTGGATTGTCCCCATCCCCAGAATGGTTTTGACCTATGGGTCTCTTCAGTGAGGAGTTGGGACATTAGATTCAAAAAACCAACTCAAGCAAAACATTTATCTAAAAGTTAATTGTTAGAAGAAGATCTGAAACTTTTAGACATCTACATGACTTTAAAGTCAGCTCTCCAACTGAAAAAATCATATATTATATTATATTATTATTATTATTTTGCTATTGGGGCTTTGGCTAAATTAAATGGCTAAGCCTACTAATATATGGAGTATCTGAATGAAGTTCAGGCCCATATGATTTTTTCAGTTGGAGAGCTGACTTTAAAGTCATGTAGATGTCTAAAAGTTTCAGATATTCTTCTAACAATTAATTTTTAGATAAATGCTTTGCTTGAGTTGGTTTTTTGAATCTATTATCCCAACTCCTCACTGAAGAGACCCATAGGTCGAAACTGGCCTGAGGATGGGGACAATCCAAGATAAAAATGATTTGAATGCCTTCTCTTGCAGTAGCATTTATCATAAATAAAAAAATCTTGTTTAGAGCTAATTAGCATGCTCTTAATTTTACATATATATATTCAAATGAAAAAAACTCTAAAAATTTAGATTTGAACTTAGTAAATATTAAAAAAATGAGTTTGTAATGACAACTAAAGTTACTTTCATCACTATGATTGACAGAACAAAGTGATTTCAGAAAATAAACAAAATCTTTTTTAATTGGAGTATGTATTTACAATGTCAATCAATAGAAGTTCATTTCTAACAAATGTATCAAATTCTGCTTTGAAATATTAAAATTGCTTGCTATTTTTTAGAATATCTTAAATTATCTTGATATGGTGTCTGCAATAACATGGTTTTCTCTGTTAACATTACACTAGAAGTTATTATCTTTTATTTTTAAAAATAAAAATATACATATAAAATAACAGTGTAATAATGTATATTTTTGATTTTTAATAATTATTACACACATTTTGTGTAAAAATAATCATGTATCTTAATAAACTTCACACACAAAAAAATCAAGCTTTTAGTTATTCCAAATTTTTTTTCAAAATAATCTCGCAAATGTTCTTGAAATGGATTGCAAAAGACATCTATCAAAGAGGTGAAGACAGGACTAAAATATTTTGGCTTTACCACAGTTTGGTTATAATAGTCTCCTCAAATTTTTTATTGCATTAAAAAACCAAAATACAAAGATACATAACTTAACTAATTTAACAAAACAAAACAGAAAAATATCTCGGTAGATGTCCTTACAAGTACAATTTGAATTTAATTCGATTATGGCAATTTTTTAAATTTCTCTGACTGAATATCATCATCTGAAATAAACAAAAGATTAACTTTTTTTTCTATAAATATTCTCTTAATTAAATTTATGGAATAAAAATTAGAGATTATACTTTTATCTATCAATTTAAAAAAAAAACATTATTGTCTTTCACCAAAAATACAACTGTGTAAATATATTTAAAAAACAATCTTTATCTTTTTTAACCTTTTTTTTCTATTTATTTTGAAACAAAATGTAGGAGCTCTAATTATTTTATCTTTTTTAAGATCTATTTTCTAATTAGATTGTTGCTTTATTTAATTATGTTGTTTTACTTTCTTATTTTGCAAATTTTTTTTATGTTGTAATTAAAATAATTAACATTTAATCACTCATTCCAACATATATTTATTCAATCACATTTTTAAACACATTCACCTTTTTCTAGTTCTAAATCTTTCAGTTACTGATTGTAAAGTTAGCTTGTTATGTTATTTTTTCATATTATAAAATATATTTTAATTTTAAATTCTTCAGATATTAATCATAAAACTTACCTATTATAGTATTATTATTTTAAATACATATTATAAAATATTTTAAAGTTACCTGTGTAATACCACATAGGTGACCATAAAATAGATATGACATTTATCTATTTTAATATATATATATATAGTTTGATGATAAAGTGCTCTATTTGTGGGGGTTTTTTTAATTAAAGTATGCTTTTCTAAACTTAACATTTTAAAACTGTCATGGAAAACTTTAATGTTAAAATTGGAAAACAATTGAAAGATTAAAGTGCTATAGGTAATTTTGGCTATTGTTACAGAAATGAACAAAATCCAAATGTTTGAAATTTTTAGAAATGAATTATAATTTAAGTAGCAAAAAATATATGTTTCAAGATTGTAATGTTTTTAAAAGATTCAAGAAAGAAAATGGTCAGTAATTATTCAGATGTAAAATACATGTTAATGCAAAACTGAAGAGACAAAAATTAGTAAAAAAGACAATATTAATAGTTGATATTTATAATCTTCAGATATACTCTAATGAATTTGAATTTGAACTTACTAATTGTTTAAAATATTGGCAAACTTTGAAGATAGTTCAAACTCTCCTGAAATTAAGAAAACGATAATTGATATTCTACTGAGTCTAACATAAAAATGGCTGGTGCAAAAATAAGCATTTAACCAATAAACTGAGAGCAGTCAATATACATATATTTTAAAAATTATAAAAATATTTTTAAATAATACATTTTAAAAAATCAAATACTGTATATGGAGTTCTGTAAAATAATACAAAAAAGATTTAATAATGATATAAGAAAATATATCTGTCAAGGGAAGCTACAGAAGATAATAAAAATTTTCAAAAGTATAAAACTTTTTAGTATTGAAAGAAAAATTATTTCAGCAATAAGAAGAAAAGATGGAATTATTATTAAAACAATGACACATTCTCCATATAGTAGCACCACCCAGTGCAAGTCTTAATAATCACTGGATGTAAAAAGGTTTGTATATAAAATCACTAGTGCCTACTCATCCAATATTTCCAAACTAGTTTGTAGCTTGTGGCTTTCATTCTTGAAGAGTGTTGAATCTGAAAGCACTGCACTTAGATCTTAGGATTGAATGCAACAGACATCTTTACCTTTATAGTTAATTTAACTGAGACCAAACTAGAAACTAGTCTGGAGATATTGGATGAGTAGGCACTAAATAGAGATTTTATACACAAACTTTCTCACACCCACTAATTACTATGGCTTCAAGAACTACTGGATGAAGAGTTTGTCACCATTTTAACAGCTTGTATAGGCTTAGGAAACAGTAATAATGTAATGTTTAGTGATTTAATCATTATTAAAAAGAAGAATAACATCATTAAATGTATAATAACAAAGAACTGTATACTAATAAAGAACAAGAAGTAATTCCTGCATTTAGAATTGCCAAATATTTTAAATGAAGATGTGAGATATGCAATTAAATCTCCAGGAAATAATGGAATTATTATTAATATCTTAAAAGAAGCAGGTGAAAAAATAGACAAAATTGTTGGGAAAAAACTATATATCAAACGTCTAAATTATATAGATGGTACTAGATTATGGGAAGTATGCAATAGTAATTTTGATATTTAAAAAACGTTATGAAGAAAAGATTAGAAGTTGCAAACTTATCAGCCTATCATTTATATATATATATATATATATATATATATATATATATATATATATATATATATATATATATATATATATATATATATATATATATATATATATATATATATTAAAATAATTACAACTATTCTTCAGTGAATTTTGGATTCAAACCTACAAAAAAAAAAACAACTTGAATTTAAAAGGTGTTTTTTTTTTTTTTTACAATGGATTGCATCCAATTATTGAAAGAAGTTATAAAAAAGATCAATTAATGTGAATTTCTATTATCCTTTGGATTCATAGGTTATAAAAAGGCATTTAATTCTCTAAGCATTTCCGCAGTGATCAAAGTTTTGAACCATCAAGATATAGATCCAGATTACTGCCATTTTCTGGAGAATATTTGTAAAAATGCAATAACAGTGATTTGATTAAATTATCATAGGTAAAAGTTTGTGTCAGAGTGATTTCAGATCTTCAAAATTGTTTATAATAGTTTAACAAGAAATATTTGGTAGATTAAAATAGAAAATGAATAAAATAAAAATACATGAAGATTGTTTAAGTCGTCTAGATTTTGCAGATGATATGACTATTTTTTTATCAAGAAAATTTTTATTGTGAGCTCAAAGAATTATATTATAGAAGTAACAGAGTTATGCTGTAAACAAAAACTAGAAAAGGTTACATAACCCAATACCTATCGTCTGGGGATAAAAAATCAAATGTTAATCACAAATTGTCCATTAATACAAGGCTCCATGTAGCATTGTAGATGTATGTTGGAGCTAGTTTTTCATCTCTGTTTCTGATGAATGAAAGTTTCACCAGAAGTAATTTCTTCCAGTCAGCCAAGGTGGGGCCACAAATGAGAGTGCACCTAGTTGACTAATAGGCAAACAGCAGAAAGGTTATGATTCTTATGGTGGAAAGATCTTGTTGAATATGCTAGAAATCAGTCCAGTAAGGAGAGGCACTCTAGTTTTGTATATGGATGCAATAAAGTCTGTCCCATTGGAGTGAGGTACAATGGCTCAGAATATGTATCATGGGGCCTCCCTCTATGAAAGATCAGAAAATGACATGTGGGCAGAGCATTCAGGTTTATTTTAATCAAAAAATCTAAAAAATTTCAGCTCCAGATACCACTGTTAGTTTAGTGATTGCATGATTAGGAAGGGTTAGCAGTGATGGGATAGGGGGGGTTATTTATTAATTAGATGGTATGCATCCCAGTACTTAATTTTCTGTGAGTTAACATTATTAGGTAGAGGGATAAATTGTGCAATATTTAGCAATAATGATGACAACCAAATCTTCATGGATGGAGGAGGGGTGTCAGTAGGACAGACAGATGTAAAGCATAATGCTTTCAGAAAGTGGTAAGATAGGTTAAGGATGGTGTTATGTGTATGCTGGAAACAAAAGGTTATAACAGAATGCAACAATAGCCTATTGAGTTTTGTGTGCCTATGGGGGCCCCTCCTGCTGATGGCCACAGTCTTGCTCTTCCACATAAGTCTTGCACATAATGAATTTATCTTTCTGCTGAATCTTTTGATATGACTATTTTTGCGAATGCTTTATAATTTCAGAATGTGTAACAAGGGTTATCTGATAAAAATAAGAAGATAGATCTAAAGATAAATATTAAAAAGACTAAAATTGATTTTCTCAGAAATTAACAATTGATAAATATAAAAAAGAGAGGTTACAATTATAAATATATTTGTTTGATTTTTTATACAGATGGAACACAAGTATTGAAGTTAATTATAGAATTAAAGTTGGATGGTTGCTTTTGATCAAAGGGTATTAATATTAAAAGGGAACATGTTTTCATGTTTGAAAAGGAAGATTTTCAATAGATATGCTTATAAGTCTGAGACTTGGACAACTTAACAAGTAAGCAATACAGAAACTTCATACTATTCAATAAAATACAAAGAGAAATATGTTTGGAATATCCAGAAGAAATAAAAAAGCATTATACTTGGGGAAAAAAATCAATAGGTATCATTGGTTTCATTGGAAGAATTAAGAAATTGAAATAGAGATTGACTAGAAGACATGGTAATGGACAGATAGTTGAAGACATAAACCAGTTTCTGAAAGATTGTAAAGAAGCTAGAAATAATATCACAATGTTATATGATTGGATAAACTAAGGTTATAAGGGAAGTTATGGATTTTAGAAACTGGATTAAACTTGGAAATAGCTTCAACCTGCAGTGAATCAATAATGGATGAAAATGGTGAATGATATTTTGAATTAAATTGTATCTTAGATCACATGATAGTCAGATAATAAAGTAAAAGGTGACTGCTGGAGGATAGTATTAGATCCTAAGATCTAGGTGCAGTGCTCTCAGATCCAAGGCTACTTACTTATGAAAGCCAAACTAGAAATTAGTCTGGGAATATTGGATGAATAGGCACTAGAGAGAGGTTTTATTCATAACCCTTTCTGTATCCATTGATTATTCTGGTTTGAACTGAGTGGCACTACTGTATGAAGAATTTTGCCTCTGTGTAAACAGTTTGTATAAGCTTAAAAATTGTGATCACATGATGTTTAGGGGTTTAAAATCAATCCTGCCCAATAGAATTATTATGACTGTTGTTATTAAAGAATCAAAGATACCAAAATATATGGATGCTGAACTGAGTTCAGATCTATATGACTATACAAGCAAATGAACTTGAATTGAAAATCAAAGATACCAAAATATATGGATGCTGAACTGAGTTCAGATCTATATGACTATACAAGCAAATGAACTTGAATTGAAAATATTATAGTGTTTTCATTTTGGACTTAAAGCATTATAGTTAGCTAAAAAATTAAAAGGTGACTGTTTGAGGATTGCATTAGATCTTAAGATCTAAGTGTAGTACTCTCAGATTCAAGGCTCCTCACTGATGTAAACCACAAACTAGTAATTAGTCTGGGGATATTGGATGAGTAGGTGTTTTATGCCCAAACATTCCTGCATCCATTGATTATTCTGGCTTGCACTTAGTGGTGCTACTGTATGGAGAGTTTTGTATTTTAGATGTGTGTGCATTATGCAAGATTTTCTTATTTTCCACAATGTTAGCTATAGAAATGCATGGAACAAAATAGTAATCAATAAGGGGTGGAGGTGGGGGGCTTATTAGAAATTGTAATTAAGAGAAGACTATTTCTTATGCAACAGATAATATTTTAATCTACAGGTTATATTAAAAATTAATAATAATTTCAGAAATTATTCAAAATATTACCAATTCGATACATTAATCTCGCAAATATATTGCAAAATAAAAATTCTAATTTGATACTTCAATTAATTTGCAACTCTGCATGGTAGAATGGAGACTCTGGAGCTTATGGATTGTAGATTGTGGAACAGCTAAATCACTTCTGGTGTTTAAACTTTTCATGAACTCTCAAGAAATGAACCACTTGATTATTTATTAAGTTGCAGTATCAACAGCCATTACACAAATATATATTAAACAACTAAAATATCACATGAATTTTATGTTTACACAACATGTTGTCTGAATGCTTAAACATTTAGCATTCATTGATTATTATGGCTTACACTAGGTGGCACTATTGCATGAAGAGAGTTGCTATATAAATATATAATTTAAGAAACAATTGATAATTTAGATGTACTCTGTATTTTAATGCAAAATAAAATATTGGTAAACAAATAATCATAAGTATAATAAAAGGTCGGTTATTCTAATATCAGCCCTATAATAAATTTATTCTGATACAACCTGTTAAATACTCTTTAACTAGATCACCCTGATTTTAAAATAAATTATATTCAAGTTACTTATTCAGATACTGTTCCTCCAAATCCAACTTGCATGTTTGAGTGCTGAAGTAGAATTAGATATTTAAGAGTTAATGATCTCTATCACTTCCAATGATTGAACATTATGATATTGTAAGCAATGAACCATTTATTTCTTTATGTTCTGGCTTAGTCATTAAATTAATATTTAACATGACATTTCTGATGTTCAAATGTCATTTTATCCCCAGAGTATCTACCACTTCCAGTGCTTGAACATTATGATATTCCACGCTATGAACCATTCTTTTTTATGTTCTGTGGCTTAGCACCATGGTAGGGTGATAGACTCAAGATCTAAATGCTTTGGATTAAAATTTAACCTGACATTTCTGATATTCAAATATCATTTGACCCCCAGAGTAACTTCTTGATTGCTTTTTTAATCCAAAGCTTTTCATAAAATGAGTGAGATTGAAAATAGATTTAATATGACTTTTAGATAATAAATTTGCATATATATTTTAAATTGTTTTATTACAATAGTTTTCTTATAAGTTTGTATTGATAATTATTTTGTTAAATTATTATAAAATAGTGTATTAATATTGTTTTTTTAAATTAAATTATTATAACATTTTTTCAAATAAATATCTTTTGTATTATTCATATTCATTCTATTAGTAGCACTATGTATCAGGAATACAAACAGTATTTAAATTGATAATATTTTTTTGTCTATCACATATTTCTTTCATTTAATGGATAAATATAATATATTTTAATTTCAGCTATTGTTCCTAGATGACAGTTATACTTAGTTAAAAAAAAAAAAAAGCTCTGTACTTATGCAAATTAGAGCTGATTTTAATAGTTATTTTATTTGGCAGATGTTTAGAGGGGATTTATACCTAGACTGTCAAGCTTTCTTCAATCATCCATTCCATCTTATACAATGAATACACATGACCACATACATGTAAAAAATGTAAATGATCTTCAATGTATGTATTTCATGTTGAACCAATACTCATCGTTTGTTCCGGATCACCATCTCCCACACACACACACATATAATCAATGCTCAGCTTATATTAAGATAGCGAATATGACAACAAAATTAGCAAACAATGGCTTTGAACATGCTATCATCAGATTTTCAATGATATGGAGGGCTGAAAAGTTGGAGAGTGGAGAATATATGTGTGTGTAAAAAAAAATGATCTGGACCAACTGATGAGTACTAGTTCAGCATAAAATATATATATTGAAGATCATCTATCTTGTTCACATGTATGTAATTATGTGTAACAGTTATATAAGATGGAGTGGATGATTGAAGAGAGCTTGAAAGTCTGGGTTCAAATCCCCTTTAATTACATCTAGATTAAGTATAAATACTATACTTATATTTAAATATTAAATTAGATATTTACATATATTTTTTTAAAAATATATTTTAGTTTTTAAGTATATTAGTGATGATGCTAAAGATAAACACAATGACAGACATAAAATAGTTTGTATCAGTTGTTTACTTTTTTATATTTATATGAATGATACATTTTAAATAAAAATTTGGTATAAAAAAAATGAAGATTTGCTTTTAAAATAGTGTTTTTTTATTAAATACATTATTATAAATTAAAGATCACTTACACACTCACACACACAACAATGAAAGCATTTGTATGCTTAAATAAAATAAATTACAAGGAATTAAGGAAAAAATGAAAACAATTTTTGGAAATACAAAGCATATTTAATAGTGGCAAAAATCAGTCATTTCACTATTTATTTTATTTAAAAATAAAAAGATAGCAGTTATTTTTTTAATTCTTATTAATTCAATGAATGAATGAGTACACCTACACACAGTAAAATATATGTAAATGTGACCCTGCAACTTATTAATAAATATGCTATTATTATTCTAAGATTTTGTTTATACTATAATCTTAATCTATATATGCATATTGTACATGTAAAAAATATCTACATTATACATTAAGTGCATGATGAAAACTCCCAGTAAACTTGCTGTTTAATAAACAATACATATTTTATTCTAATTAAACTTGAACCATTATATACTGCATAAGCTGGTACATAAGAATGGTTTGAACTAAGATTTAATATAATTCATGGTTCTACTATATTTAAATGCATAAGAAATGCTTTTTTAATAAGAAAGCTTTGAAATATTATATCTATACTTCAAAATTAAGTTTTGACTTTTGGACATTTTTAGTTTCACATTTAATTTAAAGCATTAGAATAGATAGTTTTCATCATTGTGTCAAATCATCATAACAATGCAAGCCAATTGGCTTGGGTTTAGATATTTACATTTTTTAAATCTCACATTATTAGCATTTTTAATTTAAAAGAGTTGAGATAGTTGTTTAATGTGAGATAACAAATGAGATTTCCAATGAAAGTGACCAATAATCAAAATGCAGTCTGAAGATTTGCATATACTACTACATCTATCATTCTTTGATTATTCATGTGCACACTAGATAGTTGGAGTAAAACAAATAGAGTGGTTATAGTTTCATGGGAAAAATATAATACTCCATCTGTCATTTGGATGTAATTGAGGCTATAGTAATCTAATGGTTATCAATGGAGTGATGGTGACATTTTGGTTAATAATGATTATTTTAATTTGTCATGTTTGTAAAGTATTGATTCATATATATAAATTTATTGTTGGGCAGTCTAACATAGCATTTGAAGTAATAATAGGTATCTTAAAAATTTATAACATCAAGAAGCTTTTGAATTATATATATATATATATTGTGATCGCAACAGGCCACAATATGATTTTAGTGCCCTGAATAGTTTGGCACAATTGATAGAGCATTCAACTTGGGAGTGGGAAGTCCCAGGATTGAGATTCTGGCACTCCAGGTCTAGTACTTGAACTTCTTATAAACTCTCAAGCAATAATGCCATATACATTTTTATAGTGCCTGTCAATTTGATATTTTGCTAAATAAATTCACTTATTTAAAATACGTAATTTCTATTTGAATTCCAATTTTAAAGTATATATATATAAACAGGTGTTGTAAATACAATTTAAAGAATCAAGTAGTTTCTCAGGAGATCATGTGTTCAAAAATGTTACCAAATTCATCACTTCCTTCATTTTGCTATTATCAGATTTTCAATGGTATGGATGGCTGAAGAGTTGGAGTAGATTGAAGCCTGTCCATTAAAGTAAGAAGATCTGCTATCTTAATATAAACTGAGCGCTGATTATATATATATATATATATATATGTGTGTGTGTGTGTGTGTGTGTGTCAGATGATAATCTGGACCAACTGATGAGTGCTGGTTCAGCATGAAATGTGTACATTGGAGATTACTTATCTTTTCTACATGTGTGTGGTCATGTGTATCAGTGGTATGAGATAGTGTGGATATTTGAAGGATGCTTGAAAGTCCATATTGAAATTCCCTGTATTTATAATATCTTATATAAACACTTTTTAACAAAAATCTGTTATTGTATATGTATGCAAATATAATCTTAGATTTTGACTGTCCTGCAGTCTTCTTCAGAGCTACTTTTACTTTAATTTTTTAAAAGTAAAACTTTTTTTTTAAAATTAAAGTAAAAGTGGCTCTGAAGAAGACTGCAGGATAGTGGAAACATGAGATTGTATATGCATATACGTATAATAAAAGTTTTTCACTCAAAAGTGTGCCAAACACCACAAGATATAGTTAACATGCTGATTAAACAAAAAAAACAATCAAACAAACAATCTTTAGATTGCTTGTGCATGGATTAATAAAATGCCAGATAAAAGAAAGAGATTATGTGTGAAGATAAAGAAATAAATAGGAAACCTTACTATAAACACAAAAGAGGTACAAGTATAATGTAAGAAGTCTGTGAAAAATGAGAGACCCAATTAAAAAATAGATAATGAATAAAAATATAAAGTTAAAAGCCATGGACTCAGCATCTATAGGTTTCTTTGTGACATAAAACAAAAAAAGGCAGTTGGTTAACATAGATTCCTGCATATTATTTATCTTCCGCTGTGAATTAATATTGAGTTTACTATGAATTAAATAATTAAAAAAAAATTCCATTTTTGCTTCAGGATTCTTCGGTTTTCTGAAAAAATTTCTAAGGTCCATTCCAAGTTTAATCCCAAATTGTACTCATGTAAGACTACTGAAACAAACACTGGACTATAAACTCTTTAAAAAAGGTAGTTTTGACATTAAATATGAAAGAATTTGTTAAGTTTTCTCTATTCTTCTCTCTCTTTCTATTTTTCTTTTTCTCATTCTTTCTTTTTGTTTCTCTTTCTCTCTAGCTATCTATTTCTCTCTCTCTTTATCTATCTATGTATTATTCTTTCTCTTTCTAGCTCTCTTTTACAATACAAAAGTAATGTTGTTCAACAAAGCAATTTATTAATTCATAAAGATTTCTAATCATTGGCATTTTAATTACACTAAAAAGACGTAAATATGAATTCTTAATCTATAAATTGTTGCTTTAAAATAGATTTTAGTAACTATTTAAAATAAAATTTAAATATCGGGAAAAAAGTAATATTTTGTTGTTGTTGTTATTTTTATTTAGACTTTATGGCATATAACATTTAATTGTACCTTGGTATTGTCTTTTTTATAAATTTTCCTTAAATTTTCTTAAGACTTTAAATGCAATGGTAAAAGACGAAACCGGAAAAATGGTGAATTTAGCTTAACTTAACATGCGATATCCCAGTGGCAAATACTTTTACTTTTCAGTCTTAAAATAGAACAACTATTTTTGTTTCTCCACGCCCAGCTCGTGTGTGTCCATATGACGCTTTACTTTTGCACATTTAGATTTTGAAAGGTCATTTCTATAATAGATAGGCATTTAACTCTTTGGGTGTGCGGTATTTAGAGATTTTTTTTTAAGAATAAAAAAAAACTTTTTACCACTTTAAATGGTGTTTCTACTTATATAAATGAAGAACTCATTAGTCTATACTGTATTCGGATATTTAAAAGAAAGGAATCGAAAAAAGTATTGCCAACGACGATATAATACCTAAATATATTTTCTTTCAAAAATTATATATAACACATAGATATAACACAGTTTGTGTTCAGATCACCTATATTTACAATTAAGCTCTAGGTATATGAAGAATGTCTGTATTTCAAATCATATATAACATAGACAAAGTGAGAAAGGACAAATAGATTAAATAATTACATATACATATATCTTGTAATAGATTATAAAATTGCTATAATAATTGAGTGTTTTATTGTTTGGGAATTAAAAAAAAATGCAGAGTTTAGGCTGCAATCCGAGGATTTGGATTTCCCGAGTCTGCCACACACTATTACTACCCCAAATCAAGCATAGTGTGGTAGTTTACCATTGTTTACTTCTTTTCTGACAGTTTTTTAATGTAAGTCCTTGTCATATCAACGTCTACTTCTGATCTTCATATGAATAACATTTCTTCAAGATGATTTTTGAACTGTTTAGTTTTTTATGCTTGCCTATCCCAATATTTATTTATTTTATAATGAAAAATTTCCCTTTTGTTCTCTTCGTCTTTTATCATCAATCTTTGTAGCTATGTACTTTACTAATGTGTCTCATAACATATTCAAAATACCACAATTTCATCTGGTTTTCTTGCTTCAAACAAACGTTTATATTTGATGGTATTTTAGTTGTATTTATGTATTGGACTATTTTCATCATCTAATATTAAGTATTGAATGTCTTTAGAAAAATTTAGTTAAATCTGCCAATTACATTCAACTATTAGTAAATAGGTTAATATATGCACAATGTTTTGAAAAGTATTATTTTTCTCTCTTCTTCGTGTATTGCTGGTCTGACTGGTGACAATAGTAGCATGGGAATTGAACCTGGATCCTTAGATTCTTGAATATTGGATTTTCAGGTAATGTTCCAACCAACTGAGTCATCATGCTCAGTTGGGTTAGAGTATTATCTCATACTCAGTTCATTAGAGCATTACCTTAAAATTCAATATTCAAAAATCTAATGGTCTAGCTTTGATTCCCATGCTAGTAATGTCACTGTTCAGGCAAGCAACACCTGAAGAAGAGAGGAGACTAATACCTCTCAAAACATTGTGCATATACTAACCTGTGTGCTATTACTAACAGTTAAATCTAATTGAAACGTTTAAGTAAAGTTATTTTCTTCTAAAATCATTCAATACTTAATATTAGATGATGGAAATAATCCAATATATTAATACAACTAAAATGTTTATATGTAATTTGACCAAATATTGGCTTGTTTGTCTTACTTATGGTTTAATTGTATTTTCTGAAATAATTGTCAGCACCACAGTTTAAAATTATTTTCTTTTTCTGTCCTTCTTCCTTTTGGTATCCCAGCATTATAAGGTGCCTTATTTACTATTTTTTATTTTAGTATCTTAATATCCTAAGCTATCTTGCAAACTTTTATGAGTCATTTATATTTATAAGATGCATACAAAGATAAAATTATTTTAGAAAAAATATTCAGCACTTAATTATTAATCCGTGACATAATTTTTTTTTATATGGCAAATGCGTTGACATGGAAGTGAACCTGGGACAGCTGCTTAGAAGGCAGCTATGCTAACCAATAGGCCACCAACGCTTGACTATCTGTGACATAACTGACAAGTATTTAGATCACTAACATATCTTATGAGAATAGGTTGCAACCAAAACATATGTAATATGAGAGATCAGACTTCTGTTAGACAGTGATAAATGGATGATATTAAAGAGTTTAAATCTTTACTAAAGAATATTAAAATTCACTCTTCATTTATTACAAATATTTTAATGCATTTGGCATTACTAAATAAAGGATGTAAATGTGTATGTAAAAACCTGAAATTGACAAATGTTTAAAAGAAATTAAATATTTGTTAGAAATAAGTAAGAAATCAGAAAAAGTGTTTATTAAAAATGTTTAAAAGAAATTAAATATGTGTTAGAAATAAGTAAGAAATCAGAAAAAGTGTTTATTAATAAGAGATTATACAAAAGAATTCTGGATGATATTAAAGAGTTTAAATCTTTACTAAAGAATATTAAAATTCACTCTTCATTTATTACAAATATTTTAATGCATTTGGCATTACTAAACAAAGGATGTAAATATGTATGTAAAAACCTGAAGTTGACAAATGTTTAAAAGAAATTAAATATGTGTTAGAAATAAGTAAGAAATCAGAAAAAGTGTTTATTAATAAGAGATTATACAAAAGAATTCTGGAAAAGTTGATTGGTCAATTAATGATGTGTCAAAATTGGTAAAAGTATGTAATAGATGAATTGATTGACTAGTGGGTTTAAACTTTGTTAAAAAGTAAAATAATTTGTGAAAATGTACATATATTAAGTTAAGAATCCGAATCAGTTATTAATATATATACAGTAGTCAATAATATTTAGAAAACTGATGTGATGTGATGTATTTGGCTTTTCCTTAAATGAAGTCAAGAATATCTCAGCAATTATGCCCAGATAAACCTGTTAGCCATTTTATTCTCCATTCCCCACTCTTAAGTCTTCCCATATTCTGCCCCAACCCATTTCCACAACATAATCTTTGTCAACTCTATGGCCTTTATATCTAAATCCCCCTTATCTCTTTGCAAACCCAACATAAAAACTAATAACTCACTTTCTGTATAGTTATTTTGTTCATGTCTATTCTCCCGTAACTTCATTATCTGTACCCTTTCTGCTTTCAAGCATTTACATTCAATCAACAGATGCCTAATATTTTCTATACCTTCCTTACACAATTTGCACACTAAATTATCCATGGTTTTCCATTTACATGTATATTCTCTTGTTGCTAAAGATCCCATTCAAGCCTTAAATAATAAACTACTTTCCTTACTATTATCATAAATTAACTCGCATCCAATATTCCGTTTACTTCTATATATATTTAAACTCTTCTTACCCTCCATACTAGTTCTCCATCTCTCCAACTTCCTATTTTTTATTAATGCTTCTATTCTTTTATCCCATTTCTTACCACTATAACACTCAACAATCCTCCTAACACAATCATCCCACTTTTTATACAAGTATACTGATATAAAATTTTTATCCAAATCTTTCGCATACCGCATTACCTTTCTCACCCATCTTGTTACCTGCCCTTTATTCATAACCCAATTGAACACTATTTTTGCTATTCTTTTACTATCCATAAACTGCAACCTACCAAACATTTTCATTTTACTTTTTGCATTTCTCATATAAAAACTTGACCATCCCATTTCTCCTTGAATTATCTTCTTTGCTGTCCACATCTCTGCATCTAATGCATGTCTTCCTACTTCCCTTTGTACTTTCTCTAAATAATCTAAAACCCTTTTACTAACATATAATCCATCATTACCATATGTTAACCCTGCTATTGCAACTCCCTTCCATACAATTCTAGCTACATCATATTTATTATATGAAAATACTGTTAGTTTCGTTACCAAACCTTTTCTTTTCTTTGCTTCATTTACCAATTTTTTCTCTCATTCATCCAAGCAATTTTCCTGATTATATAAGATGATTCCAAAATACCTATATCTATCCACCACACTTAACTTTATATCACCCAATAAAAATTCTACATCTTCTCTTTTTCCAGTATTAACCATCATTATATTTAATTTTTCTTCACTAAATTTAATCCCCATCTCTTTACCCACCCTTGCACATGTCCTCAACATAATTTCCATATCTTCTCTTTTTTATGCACACAAAAAGATATCATCTGCAAAAAAAAAAAGACCAGATAAAATATATACTCCCTTGCCAACTATTAATGGTATCTCTACCCCTCTTCCTAGTCTTTCTATTGCTTTCTCCATTTCATTCAAAAACAACAAAAACAAAATAGGTGACATAGGGCATCCTTGCCTTAATCCCACCCCATTTTTAACTTTAACTGATTCTATATCCCCTAACTGGTAAGTATAATAATTATTTTCATAGAATTTCTTAATAATATTTACTAAGGCTTCATCCATTCCCAAATTGGCTAATATTACCCATAATCTATTTCTATTTACTCTATCATATGCTTTCTCTATATCTATAAAACTCATATATAATGATCTACCTGAATTCCTACTCATCTCCATAAGTTGTGTAACTACAAACAAACTATCTCCTATACGCATATCTGACCTAAAACCTCCTTGCATTTCCCCCACTACATTATTCTCTTCCATCCATTTTACAACTCTTCCATCTACCATATATGAGAAAACTTTATATAAAACTGATGTTACCACTATCGGTCTATAATTATTTAACTTTCTATGATCCTTACCCTTTTCTTTAAATAATAATCTTATTCTTGTATTACTCCAACTAACCGGAAAAACTGTCTTCTGTAAACTAGAGCAATTCTCTACTTTACTGCCGTCTAGAGAAAGTTTGAATAAACAATTCTATGTGGTAATTACTGACTACTCAAGCTTATTATAGATGGCATGAGTATAGACTTGTTCTTTTTTTATTATAACCAAAGGAATTAAATAATTTTTTGTTAGTTTGAAATAATTATTATATTTTTCCTCACTTTTATTTTCTAGTCACAATTTCTGTTCTATTGATTGTCACTTTTAATATTATTTAAAGATAATCAGTGTTTTGAATTTTTTTGTGTGCTTGCATTTGTGTCTTCTCAAACTATTTTTTTTTTATATAGCAGTTTTGCTTTATTATCAAACATCATTTTACTCTCAGTTTGTTTGCAGCATTTGTTCCTATCTGAAAGGTTTTAATGTTTCCATACTGTTTATTTTAATCATTTTTCTACGCCTTTTGATATAGTTTATCATTTCAACTTCAACATGTATGTTTTATTATTATTATTATTATTATTATTATTATTATTATTATTATTATTATTATTATTATTATTATTATTATTATTATTATTATTATTATTATTATTATTATTATTATTATTATTATTATTATTATTATTATTATTATTATTATTATTATTATTATTATTATTATTATTATTATTATTATTATTATTTATAGCTATTTTGCTTATCTGCTTCAGAAATGTGAGTTTTGTGTACATACAACTACACTATTAAATACTCAACAAACTAATATATAAACCATAAAATATTTAGTTAATAATTGTTAAATTTATACATACATTGGAATGGATAAAGCTATTACAGAATTTATTTCCTAATTGAAATCTCTTCAAATGTATTTTTAATATTTGGAAGTTTTTAATTATCTTAAAAAAAGCATTCATATTCCCAAGTAAATATCTTGGTTATAAACACTGCTTCAGTGTTTAATGCCTTTTTTTATAAATTAACTACCTATTTGACTGTAAACCTCTAAGTAATATTAAATGAATAACATTAAAAATATGGTACTTTGGTATTAAACCTGCAGTGTAGGAGAGATAGGAGACCTTTTCACACCTGCAATAAATGATTTCATGATGACATCAAATTGAAAGAAAATAAACCCTGTGAGTATACATATAGAAACATGTAATGCCATCATTTCATTAAGATCGCAAATCACTTTTTTTTATTGGAAATGTTGTTATTAAAAGTTGTTAATGTGAAGATTGTATACATATAGTTAATGTCTTTTTATAAATATTATTTAAAAACTAAAATTATTTACTGTTTGTTTAGTGCATATTTAAACTAAATTTTTTTGTGTAATGATGTCATTTTATTAGTATCGCAAATCACTTTTCTTTTTTTTTTTTTTTTTGATTTAAAATGTTTTTAAAAGTTGTTACTGTCCAAGTCATACATATTTGAATGTTTTGTTTAAAATTATACATTTCTTACTGAAAATGATATATTTTATTTTTATTTTTATTTAGTTTTAGTCCTGCTACATGGAACATGTGTTAGACCTACTGTGCCTGTTCACATTCACATCAGCCTCCTGATAACTTTATAAATCTTGCCAGAATACCATGTACAATATCCATGTACATGGGTTTTTTTTTGCCAAAAAAAGTTGGCATGTACAAGATCCATGTATATGTTACTTTGGTCAGATCCCAAGATTACAAAGTTATCAGCGGATTGATACAAATGTGAACAGGTGCAGTAGGTCTAATACATACTTTGTGTTGCAGCTCTAATACCAAAGTAACAAAAATATCAATTAATGTTTATTTAAAGCCTATATTACTTATATAAAGATATACAGGTTTATAATTGGATAAGAGATTAATCTATATTAAACCAAGGTTCAACCTCTAAATTAATATATAATGCACAGTTCTTTGTAAATATCTAAATTGATGAAGCTGATGCCTAAGTATTAGATGTTCATTTGTTTGTTAATTAAAAGAGTATTTAATCTACTTTTTATCAGAGAAAATTTATAGGTTACAATATTATTGGTAAGATAGCCTTTGACTATCTCCCATTGCAAATCAAAATAGAACAATGGTAAAAAGCAATACTCAACCAGATTTCTATTTACTAAAAATGAAGATAGAAGAAGTACTCCATTCTTGTTTCGCTTTTAATCTAAAAGTAGGTAGTCATTTACTAATTACTAGTGAATGATTATCTGGATTCATTTGAATTGGATCATTATCATAACAGCAGAAGTGCTACTGCTGCACAATGGGGCTCTTTTTTGAATAAAGTAAATGGAAATATGTATCCAGAAACTATTTTTTAGACTGGTGACCTATCCAAAAGAAATATTATACATTTTTGAAACCTGCTCATATTTATCATCTCTACAATTGTTTGTGTTTTACATGCACACATTTGACTTCAAACAAATGCTTAAAATATATATAATATTTTCTTCCCTATAATGCAACCATGATTATTCACACATTATAATTTATGTAGCTTGCATGAAGGCTCATCATATTTGATAATAAAGTACAATGTACTCAAAAGAAGTAAAAAAGAATATTTCAATTCATATTCTCTCAAATTCTTACCCAGGAAGACATGAACTAAATTTGCTAATCTAGAATCTTTTTTAGTTGTGCACTCTCATAGCCTGTACTTTTACTATTATTAACATTAAGCATAAGTGTTCAATCTTGAAGTAATCATATATTAGTTAGGTTTTTACCTATAAGAAACTTCTGTCTGTATAATCTAATTTTTTTTTGTATTTTAAGGAAATTAATATTTAATTGAGCCTATTATGGAAGTTAAACTATGAAATTAAATATATGATAGCAAATCAAAAAATATAAAATGTTTAAATCCAATAAGAACTAAAAAAAAAAAAAACAATTTCCAAACAGGAAAAATACAAAGATACTACATGATGATATCATACAAGATGCTAATAAATTTTTATAAATAATAATAACAATCAAAGATTTTATTGCTTTTTATTATTCAGAAGTTCATAAAAAGTTTGAGTGCTGAAAGTTGACAGGTCTGGATCATGACTTATGAACTCTGAACTTTAGAATGTGCTACTCTGTCACTATACCAAACCATGTAAGGCAAATACCTTACATTAGTGATAAATTCAATAAAGATAGCCTCTTTCATGGTTGAGTGCAGTAATAGAATGTCAAATTCTGGAGCATATGGTTCTCAGATCAGCTCTAATTCTGGGCTTTTCACACTTAATCTTCTTAAGAAGTTCTTAATAATAAAGCCATTTAATTTGTTCATTGTTCAGTGAAGATCATAGTAAATAATCAAATGATTTGTCTCTCAGGAGGTCATGTGATATTTGAGCTTTAGAATACTGTATTTAACTTTGATCAAAGACTCTTAACTTTCAAATCTGCTACTCTACTACTGTTCAAGGCAAGTAGTAATACTGCAGCAAAAAATCATTATGAGTGAAAATGCTTCTATGATGCTAACTCTTGGGACTATAAACATGATCATTCAATTAAGTCAGAAAATATCAATAATAATAATAATAATAATAATAATAATAATAATAATAATAATAATAATAATAATAATAATGGGGAAGAAGAAGAAGAAGAAGAAGAAGAAGAAGAAGAAGAAGAAGAAGAAGAAGAAGAAGAAGAAGAAGAGAAGAAGAAGAAGAAGAAGAAGAAGAAGAAGAAGAAGAAGAAGAAGAAGAAGAAGAAGAAGAAGAAGAAGAAGAAGAAGAAGAAGAAGAAGAAGAAGAAGAAGAAGAAGAAGAAGAAGAAGAAGAAGAAGAAGAAGAAGAAGAAGAAGAAGAAGAAGAAGAAGAAGAAGAAGAAGAAGAAGAAGAAGAAGAAGAAGAAGAAGAAGAAGAAGAAGAAGAAGAAGAAGAAGAAGAAGAAGAAGAAGAAGAAGAAGAAGAAGAAGAAGAAGAAGAAGAAGAAGAAGAAGAAGAAGAAGAAGAAGAAGAAGAAGAAGAAGAAGAAGAAGAAGAAGAAGAAGAAGAAGAAGAAGAAGAAGAAGAAGAAGAAGAAGAAGAAGAAGAAGAAGAAGAAGAAGAAGAAGAAGAAGAAGAAGAAGAAGAAGAAGAAGAAGAAGAAGTTTGAAAATTCTTAACAAAGTCTTTAAAATTTTCATTTTTTAGGAAAGGGTGTGTGTTAGGGCATGCTTCTTTTCAATTACACCACACCATAACAATCCACCAGCTCAGGAAAGCAACCATATAAACTAAAATTATATCTGCAATGCAACAATTTTTCAGATTTCCATAAGGTATTAAAAGTGGAATGAAATGTCCCTACCTTGTGAGAGAGATATGTAATGGAAAAATATTGAATTGTCAATGCAAAACTTGGAAATTTCAGTGGTGTGATACCTCTAGATCAGCTGACAAGTGGTGGGTGATCATGAAATGTATGTATCATGAGAAAGGGTGGTCTAATTTTCCCCATGAATAATTGTGATGTGAAAAGGTTGAGATTAGAAATGCACTAGTAAATTTTTAAAAAAAATCTTGGAAAAAATTTTAAGTCTAAATCAGGGGTGGGGAACCTTTTTTTCTGCCCAGAGCCATTTGGATATTTATAAGTGCATTTATGAACCACACACAATTATCGATTTAAAAATTAGCCTACTATATTTAATAAAAAGTTAGAGAGAAAAAAGATGTTTGAGAAAATAAATATTTTATTTTACTCTATTCTTGCTATTAAAAAAGATGAGAAGGTTGCCTTGACAGCAGTGAGAAATATTGATTACTATATTTTACTGTGAATGTTTAGGTTGTGACTGGTTGGAATCTAATTACTCTTAATTTAATATTTGCACATATATTTGCACAGCACTATGTGTGCGTTTAAATAGGTCTGTTATACATGTTCATTTTATATATGTATGTAAAAATGTCCATGGGATAAATTGGAGCTTTTGAGGGCCAGACTTGGGCTATAATCTGGAAGTCAGATTAAACATCAAAGAGTTTTAATAGACTGTTACCTATTGGAAACTCAGTCCTCAAAAAGAAATTATTGCAAACAAAAAAGACCAATTAATAAAATACTCAGAACAATAAAATTATTATCCATTAATGAAAACTAATTGTATTTTAGTGAGAAAAAAGACAAAAATAAATATCCATATAAAAGAATAACTTAGATAAATCCCAACCTCATTTATAATCTTATAAAACCAAATAATTCCCTAAAAAATACCATTTGAAAGCCAAAAATTTAAAGGCTACTTTTCAATTACTTTTAGAACAAGTGTGGCATTGCAAATATACACAAACACTATAACTTATCTAGTGCAGCCATTAATGATAAGATATGAATTGTCAAAAGTTTTAGTTAAAAGATCTTTATCTATGAATGAAAGGGAAAACTTGTAATACATATTAACATATTTAAAGTGCACTGAAACACAGTTAAAGATGAAGCTAAAGTGTGAATTATAATACTAAAGTGGCTTTGTGCTTTTAAGATGATCTGGGAAAAGATGGAATATATATATATATCCTTTCTTGGAGAGGGGAGAGGAAAAGATGGAATATATATATATATCCTTTCTTGGAGAGGGGAGAGCATGATTCTTTTTGGTTTATAGTGTGAGTGTTATTAGATATATACCAGGCTTCCTTAATCTTACATTTGGCATCATGTCATATAAGGATATAGAAACTTCTTGAAAGCACTAAGTTAGTTATTATTATAATTCACACTTTAGCTTCATCTTTAAATGCATTTCAGCACATTTAAATATATTACTGTTCATTTAAGGGATATTTTTGCTTCCATTATTAGTAATGCATATTAATAATTTGTATTAAATCATTCATTAGACTATAGATTATCCAATGAATGTAGTGAAAATTTCATTACAGAAATGACTAATAAAAATTATTAATATACTTTCATTAAGTGATTTGTTTCAAAGTAGTGAGGGTAGCACATTTGACACTTGTACCTGTAGTAAATTTCTATCTATATTTATACTGAACAATGATAAAGATATTGTGGTTTGAGCCAACTGATGGTGCTGGTTCAGCAATGAAATGTGCATCTTGGGGATCATAGATTTTTTCACATGTCTTTGGTCATATGTTTATGATCACATCCACCCCACAAGGTATTAAAAGCAGATAAAAAACAGTCTCTACCTTGTGTGAGAATGGTATAGTAAAATACATTACTGAAATATTATTCAGTATTGTAATACATATTGTATTTTTTCTGCTGTACACCATGCATAAAACAAGAAATGTATAATTATATGCTGCAGGTTTGTGTTTATATCAAATAAAAAAGAAAATATGATAAAAACTTTACCTCACATAGTCACCATTTCCTTACACAAGCTCTTAAAACAAAGGCAAAATTATCCATACAGTAGCACCACCCAGTGTGAGATAGAGTAATCAATGGATGCAAAAAGATTTATGCATAAAATCTCTATCTAGTGCCTACTCTTCCACTATTCCCAGAATAGTTTCTAGCTTTTGACTTTCATCAGTGAGGAGTCTTGAATCTGAGAACATTGCATCTAGATCTTAAGTGGTTGTTCGAGAGTTGCAATAGATCCTAAGATATAGGTGCAGTGCTTTCAGATCCAAAGATTTTCACTGATAAAAGCCACAAGCTAAAAACTAGTCTGAGTTATTGGATGCGTAGACACTAGAGAAGGATTTTATGTATAAACTTTCTTGCATCTATTGATTACTCTGGCTCACATTGGATAGCAATGTATGGAGAGTTTTGTCTATGATAAAAATTTCTAATACTCAAGCATATTTACATATACCATGAAAATGTAGCAAAATTATGTATTCTTTATTAGTCTATCATTTTTTTCTCAAGTGATGTATTACTTGGTTTCCTTAAATAAAAATAATAAATATAATGGTAATTAACTATTTTGTGTGTAAAATATAAAAGCAAAAACTTTGCAATTTTACATTAAATATTTATCTTCAAAATAAATTTTAACACAAAAGCAGTGACTGCAAATTGTTTAATATCTGGTCACTTTTTTAGCTACCATGTATAATGTAACATTATAATTTACACCGGACAATTCATTTATAAAGAAGTTGAATTATTAAAGATCAATTTACTCATTACTGAGTCCTAGCTGTGTGTGAAATATAAAAGCAAAATGTTTTTAATTTTATACTTATCATTAATTCCCAAAATATTACCTGAAAAACAATTATGATGAAGCAACTAAAATTTGGTCACATGTATGCCAAAAGATTACAATTCATGAACAGCATATAAAAAACCGTATAACTTTCCATTAACAAATTTTCTGCCATATTTTTGCAAATAATTTCATAATCATGTAAATTGTAAGAAATTGGTGTAATTTTTTTAAATTTAAAAAAATAATTTTTTGAGTTTTTAAATTATGGTATTGCTCTATAGGGTTGGTGCAGTAATTGGGTAACCCAGTCTGCATGGTACTCAAGCTGCATGGGTCAGGACCCAATTCTGTTATTCCCAATGCTCAAATTTCTTGCAAATTCCAGAGCAGCAATTCCATTTAATTATGCTAAATAGTTACATTTAATTGTGTTCAATTAATTTTTTTCACTAAATAATATTTTCAAAACAATAAGGACAGAAATACTTTTTAAGTATTTCCCTTTCTACCATGATAATGATTTGACTGTTTTTGTTCATTGTTTAAAATTTCTCAACTTTGCCAAAAAATCAAAAGTCTTAGAATAATGGTAACCAACCTGTATAGTAGAGTTTTAATATGAATGCATGTCTTAATTCATATTCACAATTAGTCAAATTGAACATGATTACAAATTTTCTATGCTTACACAGGCTGTTAAAACAGAGGCAAACTCTCCATACAGTAGTACCACCCAGTGCAAGCCAGAGTAATCAATGGATGCAAGAAGGTTTGTGCATAAAATCCCTATCTATTGGCTTGCACTAGGTGGCACTACTGTATGGAGAGTTTGCCTCTGTTATAGTCAAATTGAAAGAATGACTGCAGAAAATGGCTAATGTACACTATCTAAGCTAGACTAAACTACATATTTTATAAATCCCTTTTAAAGCTATTCAAGACAACTATTATAAGATGACCCTTTTACTAATATTAATAATGAAACATTTATTTAGTCCTCTTAGTAAGATGCAATACTTTATTTAACACATTTATAAAATAACTGACAATTTTGTCTATTCAAAAGTTTTCCTTGGAGCTCCCTCTACAATTTAAAAAACTTTTTTAAATATTACAAGCTCTGAGGAAGAGTGTTGAGCAGTCAAAACTGTTATCTTTTGTTAAATGTGATAAATCAAGTGTTGCAATATATTAAGTGTGTAAAACACATATTTTCAGTATTTGTACTAGTAATAATATAGTCAATGTAAGAAGGTTGATAATGGGAAAAAAGAATGTTACCTTCTTTTCATGCTTATTTTAAATGAAAGCAAACAAACAAACATTAAGAAGTCAATAAGAATATAATTAAATTATTATAGAATATAAAAGTAATATAAGTAAGAAAGCAAATGTGAAAACAATAAAAACATCACATGGCATTGCTTACACAATGCTGTTCAGCATCAAATACTTTTTTCTCATCACAGCTATGCCACCTAGTATAAGCTTTAGGAATCAATAGATGTCAGATGCTAATGCTTAATAAATCCTTATCCACTGGTGTCCTATTCAATATCCATAGCTCCTCACTGATGTAAGCCACAAGCTATAAATTGTCTGGGGGCAGTGGATAGGATGGCACTGGATAGGGTTTTATTAAGCTCTACTATTTGGCATCTATTGATTACTAAAGCTTACACCAGATGGCATAAGTATAATGATAAAGAATTTGCTGCTCAGAAGCAAATATGATATTCATGAATACAATGAATTCAACTGCATATGATATTTTTATCTATGGTTAAAGGTAAAAAAGTTATTAAATAAATTATTGCAATGTAAATACTCTCTATCAGCCCTTCATAGAGTGACAGTAAAAGATAAAACAGTTTTCAATAAGCTTATTAATTCTCAAGTGGTAAGAGTTATGCAGTTTTTTCATTTTTGTTTTATTTACTAGATAAAACTAGGTAAATACTCATTTGCTGACCATTATAGAATGGTTAACAGTATCAAATATGAGTTGCTATGTAAAAATATTTAAAATGTATAGAATTTCACATTTTTTTATGTTAGATTTAAAGCTAGGTTTCAGATGTGGCAAGTAGATATGTTGTCATTGTACCACAGTGCCCTTGTGTATTTTTTTCTAATTCTGGGAGAATCTTTCTGAAGCTAAGAAAATGCAAATGGTAGAATACCTTATTAAGTGTTATTGAGTAAAATGTCTAAAGTGCTGAAAAAACATAAGCCACTACATAGAAGGATATGACACATTAAGATTAATTTTTCTAACAAATATATCTGTAATTTGATAAACTTGAACATAAATAGATAGTTGTTATACTTAAGATACTTCAAGTACAAAGGAAAATGACATACAATAAGAATGCAATTATCTATCTTTTAAAAGACCTCACATAAAAATTAAAGCAGACTAATTGTTAAATACCAAAATAGTAATCAAAATCATTAAAAAATAGATATAGAATTCAAATAGGAATAAAACACACACACCCATAAGATAGATTAATAACTCTCAAGATGAAGTGAAACCACATACTCTTTAGGCTTTCAATCTTTATATGCTTTCATTAGCTGACATTGGTAGAGACAAAGAGAACAACCCTGATTTAAATACACAGCATTACAAAGCTTATAACTTAACAGATAGATGGATTCATTTGTTGATGTATACATGTTTTTTATCCATGGCTTACTGAGAGAGTTGGTTTACTTCTCCTTGAATTTTATATGCATAAAGTTGTACCAATATTGATATTTATAAATTGAATACTATATGTAACCCAAAATATCTTATGAATTATCCAGAAAGGAAATTTGGTGACCATAATGGCAATCAAAAAACAATAATTGCTATTATGATGATCGAAAACTTAAAAACTCATGAATGAGGTGGAGGAAGGGCAGGGGTAATAATTTTACCATAGAAAATGTAATATGCCTTTCAATGATGAATGATATGAAAGTATCAAAGGAAAAATTTTAACTCAAATTTGTGTTATTTTTATTTTCTTGGAGAATTATTACATTAAATGTTCAAAACATAAAAATACCAAGAGTAATAAAGTTTAATCATTGCTTGGTAACGAATATGTAAAAATAATAATAAATATTCTAATTATTAATTATATTGAACTCCATACTTGTTAACTAACTTTTTATTTTATTTTTTTATAATGCATTTGACATAATGTAATATTAAATTATTATCTAGAGAATCATTCTTTATTTATTTATTTATTTATTTTGGTATCTATTGAATAATTAGTTTTTCTTATTAAAATATACCGTATATTGACATTATTTAATCATTACATGTAAACGCATGTATATAAAAATTTGTATGTGTGTGTGTGCGTGTGTAAATATTTCTACATCAGTAATTTTTTACCCCATTATATTCGTTATATATGTTTGATTAAATGTTTATTATTATGAAAAGGGTAAGTAGTAAAAAAAAAAATAATGTAAAGTTTTGAAAATAATATATACGTTTGTATAATTATTGAGTTATAAATTAGTCAAGATTTGCAAATTAAAATCAAAATTTTACTAAAATCTTTATTAGATATTAATTGGGAAAGGTTTACAACTAGATTTTTTTGTTTCTTTGTAGCCAATCAACTCGTTTTGCGATTTAGGCGTAAAACGACAAATTTGCAATGCATTATTAATTACATTTCTCGCCTTTGTCGATCATTATCTTGTTTCCTTTTTGCTTTCTTTTCTTTCTTTCTTTTTTTAATTTTGAAAGTGATGATATATAATTAACTTTTTAACTTCAATAGGAATTATTTATACCAATAGAAAAAAAACACCTCTTTGCCTGAGTGTTTTTATTTTATGCGTGCGAGTATTTGTAAATGAGCGTAAGAATTTAAGAGTTTAAACCCAGATTTTAAGCCTATTACTCAGTTTTTATCGGAAAAAAAGAAAAATCTACATAATCAGATTGGTTTTTAAGAGTTAGTTATATTCATTAGAAGGTGAGAGAATTTCTTGGTCGCACTTTTCATTCTGTTTGGACACTCGATGTTGATCCGTTTTAACTTCATTTGTTCATATGTACGAATATTCTCAACGCTTAGACGAGGCCTCGGCCAGTTCACAATGTAAAATTCTCCACATTGTTTAGAGAAAGAAGTAAAAAAATATTTTAATGCAAAGAATAGCTTGCCGCCTTGGTTGGGATGAGGCTTCCTATTAAAATAAAGTTATGTGCCAAGCTTTTGAATATTAGAAAGTTTAAATCCAGACTTTCAGCATTTGGCTTAGTTCAAAGGATCGATGGATTTTGATTCTCTATTAACTGAATATATGTACAGACTTTCTTAGAGCTTTGATGAGAGTCAGGTCATGTCACATTGTGAGATTCGCCTCATTGTTTGTTAAAAAAGCTAAAAATATTTCGCTGCAAAGAAATGGCGTGCACCTGCAGCTAAGGTGAAACCACTTCTGAAGTAGGCTTAGGACAAATGGCTCTGTTGATTTTTTTTTACTTCATAAAGTCCATGTAAGTATGTACATATACACACATACTTCGAGAGAGAATGTGTATATATAAATGCAAAGAGACAAAAAAAGGGACAAATAAAAAATTAATAAGTACTAAATATTTAAATGTTCATAGCCCGCTTTCTTTTTTAGCTTTACAAAAAATTCAATTGAACTATCACATATAGGTGTAGGTTACAGTATCCGCTCAAACGCTGATTAAAGTGACTAAATAGTAAGGATAAGAATATAATTATTAACAATAATAGAATGGTTTATTGTTTACGCTCATCAGAAGTTTCAGTACTGAAAGTGACGTAGGAGGACTTGATCCGGGTATCTTGAGTTCTAAAGTCGGCCATATTAACACTGTCAAATCACACAGAGCATGATAGCATATGATCATGACCGTCGACAGTTGCTTGGTCTTACTTACCATCTTCTTAATGGTATTTATTGTAGTGTTTTAAAAGTTTGAACTGCATTTTAAATAATGAATTCCCTTACATTTTTTATAGTGCAATAATAAATTATCATTTGTTATTTGTTTTCTTGTGAAATTCAAACATAGTGCAAGATGAAAGCTATATAATGTGTAACCAAAACAAATCTCAAATGACTATTTTAAATACAAATTTAGATAAAAGTTATATGGATGACCTTTCTCCCAAATATCCAACCAATTTGCTTAGAGAATCAGTCTATTTATTTTAGTAGATTGATGACCTTCATGGTTGAGTACAAGTGGGTCACCAGTATGAGATAGCATGGATAGTTGAGGGTCATGTGAAAGTCTGAGTTCAAACTTCTATATATTACATATTGGAGTGCAAGTAGAAAAAATTCATATATTAAAATGATAGAATCCTATCCAGAGCTAAAAGCCCCTGTATGAAGCTCAGTTGTTATTTTCAGCGCTTAGATAGTTGTAATTTTCTAAATGATTAGCTATTTTATTACTATTAATACTTATATAATTAGCTATAAACTTAAGATATGTCACTACTGACTAACCTTTGGATGAAATCTGATGGCATCAGGAGTTTAGACTTTTTACGACTCAATTTTTCTTTATTTTCAGAAAATCAAAAGTTATTTGTAACATGGTCACTTTGAAATCAGTATTATTTTTTCCTACTTTTATTACTTTATATTTTTTTATCAAAAGTAGCCTTAAAATTATCTGTATTGTAGTTTACACTATATTTAACATAGAAATTGACCACTAATTAGTAATGAATGATTGAGTAGAATCCTTATTCACTGTTTTGTTTATCCATTGTTTGAAAAAATATTAAATAAGAAATAATTGTTGTTGTTTTTTAATTTTCTAATTTAAATTTTAAACATACATTACATCCATTTGGTGTAGTGAGCATTAATTATCATATGACAGAGAGTCAGATATTTTTATGACAAGCATTTAGTTAAATTTGACTTGTAAATCTCAATGTATTAATTCTTTTCATGAAACTATGTAATTCTTAAGCAATTGTTGACTTTGAGTTCAGATGAAAGATATATATTAATAAACACAAACTAATTAACTGTACTGAATCAGCTTTTAGCAAAACATTGCCAGAATCATAATGCTGAATAAAATTATGCAGTTCAGGTAAGGTTATATAATTAATATGATGTAAAATGTAAATGAGGCACAATTTTGCAGATATGGCCATGTTTTGGACATTGGAAGACATTAATCCTTTTTATTGATGGAATGTACATCCTTTGCAATTGCCCAAGCCTCTTTGTACTTTCTTTTCTTATTGTCTTTTTCTTTGCAAATTGTTCTAACATTAGATGGAGAAAATATGTAACCCACAGCGCATTCATGACCAAGAAAGGTTGACCTGTATTCAATCTTTTGTTTAGCTTTATTATACAAATATGCATGTTGGACAATTCTCCTGAATCTATTTGCATGAGATTTTCTGTAATACACAGAGCTATAGGAAGAGTAAGGATATGCAATTTTTAGACCACATGGAGAGCATGCTGTATAAGTATTTTGTTTTTAATATTGTTCAACAAATTATTAATAGAAGGCAGTGATCTAAAACTAACCCTGTATGGGTTAGTGCAAATGTCCCTATGGTTATTTGCAATGGGAGGGATATAAGAAAGACTTATCCACATTTTAGGTATATTATTGTTTTTAACTTTATTTACATTGGTGTAAAATTACCCAACTGTTTTAATAAGAATGTTATGATTATAACCAAGCCCTATTAGATCATTAATGTATGCATCTACATTGATTTTTTATCTGCCTTATAGTTACATATGTTTTGATATAGGAAACATTTAAAGCAGCCATTGGGACTTTTGACATAGAATGAATGGCTTATCTTATTTGTATAAGTTTTAGTTTCATTTTAAACATGAGCTCTTTTTTTTTTTTTTTGGATATATATGTCCAGAAAATCGATCTCATGATTGTTGTATTTTACTTCAATAATCCATTAAAGAGATAATATATTTTTAAGCTCAAGCCATAATTGTTGATCTGATCCTCTACCATGCATCTAAACACCTTATCTATGCATTATCTGTAAATATTGTTAAATGAAGGGACTAAATATTTAGGCAAGATATTATTTCCAAACTTAGACAGAACAATGCCACAAACAATATCACTTAGTTGTAACCTTATTGGCCAACTACCCTTCATTTTATAAAATTCATCCTTGACTGCTGCTACAATTTCTCTAGCAGTCCATTTTAAGACTTTTTATTATAAACTCTTTTATGTGGATTGTAGTTAATTTGCTGCAAGATGTCTTGAGTGATGTTAATGGGTAGATCATGAGGCACTGAACTGTATAGTTCTTTTATATCTAATGAGGCTAACTTGTGATTCTTATTAATTTTTTACAAATTTATTTAATGAATTCAAAAGTTGATTGGATTATATATGTGCCAAATCCAATGTCATCCATCAACCAATCAATTATTTGCTTTGCAGTAATATGTTGCATCGAAATCTATCATAAACCTGATTGACTGGCCTTCTTTCTGCAACTTGATATTAGCAAAAAATGTACAGTGGTAAAGCTGCTTAGGGATACATTGCTAAATATTCTGAATGTTTATACACTTTGTTACTGTTTCTTCAATATTATATTATATGTGGGTTTTTTTTTAAATTGCAACTTTGTAATTTGCATGTTCATTTTTTGAATATAATCGCTGTAGTCTAATAACACCAGTCTATTGCCCTTGTCTTTTTTGAGACATGCTATGTTGTTGTTCTTGAGGAATAGCTTAGATTTATTAATCTTCTGGGATCATTCTCTGTTGCCTTCGACCAAATTAAAATTACATCATCATCATACAGTTTTATCAGGAAAAAAAAAAGAAGAAAGAGAAAAATAGGTTTTATTTTTGTTGATGTTTTAATGTTATATGTAATTTTTAATTCAATTATTATAATATGGCTGACAAGAGTCGAATTTTCTGCAATCACAACTTTGATATCCATCATTTCAGATGTATACATTAACAATTATTACTAATCATTTATTAGGCTAGAGATTATCATTCCTAGTCCAGCATGAAATAATTAACCCAACTCCATCTCTCTATTTTTCATGTGTTACTTCCTTTATCTTTAAAACACACTCCACCACATATTCTTAAAGTCTTTGAAAAAAGACATCTGAAAAAATAAATGACACCCCCCCCCCCCCAAGCTGCATTTTATGCTGAACTAGTAACTTCAGTTAGCTTTGTCATATTTTAAGTTTATCTAAAAAAAGTTATTATATATATGAAAAAGAGATGAAGTTGGATATTTAACCATCAAAGCATTTATCTGAAGTAAATGATATTAAAGTTGTGAGTGCCAAAAATTTGACACTTGTAAATTAGATTATGATAATTTGATATTGATAAATACTGAATCAATAATGAACACATGTATAAGAGAATATGACCTGGTCACGTGATGAGTGATGGTTTAGCATGAAATGCATCTTGGATGTCATTTATATGAGAGGAAGATATCATTATTCATATATTTCAAGAATGGGTGGAATGGATGTTTTAAGTATATAAAAAAGTAATCTTTGTATCTTAGGTATATCTATATTTGGAAAACCTCAACTATATATACATACATGTATAAAATGTAATAAGGATACTCTAATTTTCTGTTACTTTTGTTGATGTCTTATGAAATTCAATTGTGTTATGAATATATACATATGATATATTTATGTTAAAATTATATATATAATATCAAATCCCTCAAATGTTAAATTTTTTTTAGCTATACTCTCTGTAAATAAATATATAAAACTCTGCGTCTCAAACAGTCTTTTTTGAACTAACTGTTTGAGATGCAAACTTTAATATATTGATTCATAAATGGCATAGCTGAAAATTTCTTAATATTTGAGGTGATTTGATATTTATTTCAGGTAGTGTAGGCACTGGAATTATTTTCTATATATGTGTGCATGCATGTGTAATGTGTAAAGTATAGTGTTTAACACTGTTCATGTAATTTGGAGATTCATAGGGCTGAGAGAAGCAGATTTGAAACCAAATGGCATGGATATATAGTCCTGAATAAGACCTATATATATATATATATATATATATATATATATATATATATATATATATATATATATATATATATATATATATATATATATATATATATAATGATGGATTTACAACATTTAATTTTCAAAACAATGCATCTGTTAAAGTTATAATGAAAGCTAATCAAGTTCCATCAATAAATACTTTGTGCAGTCATTATGATATAGAATGCAATACATAATATATCATAGAGATGCTAAAAATCTTAAATGGTATTAAAAAATATGTATGATGATTTAGTATTGCTTGGTACTATAATATTGTCACTTTATAGAATATTTAGAGGGTCATTTGCAAAAAAAAATTTTTAACAACGTCTCATGCATGCTCAATGATAAAACATCCAGGGATTAATTCTGGTAAGGGAACATCTAGATTTTTGTAAATACTTTAAAAAGATACTGTATATATTTATGAAAAGTGCTTGCAAAGTTATTCTACAGGATAAGCAAGACAAGATCTGATATTACAAATGATTATAAGATATCTATTGTACAGAAAGAACAGATAAAAAGTAATTGATTCAGATATCAGATATATTAGTTGCAAAGTCTTACCAGCTTGTGATGCATTGCCCATGATTAGAAGTAATTCCATTCTGCATTGTATATTAATACAAATAAAGCTTGAAATAATTTTACAAAAAGTTGGTGCTCAAATCCCCTGTATTACATCTAAACTCCAGGTATATTTTAAAAAATATTCTATATTCATTTCTATTATCTTTCTTGCAAATAAACCTTCTCATTTATGTTAATAATGTCATAGTCATAATCATTAAAGTATCATTGAAACATCCATTGTTAATTTCAGTTGGACAACCAGATTGTCTGTATTGCTGCAAAGTTCTCAATATGGTAGACTGAAGCAGATACCACTTTTCTCATGTGTAAACAATGCAATGACAATAAATTTTTCCCAAGTGTAAATGTGTCTAATCCTTGTGGACATTGTCTGAAAAACAAAAAGTAATAAAATTGACAAAAAAACTCTCAACAGTCTGCAGCTTATCACAAAGCTCTGGAAGGAGTAGGGAAATATTTGTAATTATATGTTGAGCTATTTCCATCATTTTGAATTAATTGTTAAATGGCTTTAGAAAAATTCAAGCTTTTTAAATAACTTTTCAATTATATAAATTATTATATAACACATTGTTTAAAATAGTATTATTCTCCTCTATTTAAATTTGTTGATCTGACCAATGAATGTACATGCAAGGAAATAAATCTGGTGTATTTAGATTTATAATTACTGAATTTAAAGTAACACTCTAACCAACTAGATTATTCTGTTGAAGTTGGCCATAGTAACATATTAAATGATATTCACAAATCTAAAGGTTACAATTTCTATTCCCATGCTAGTACTACCACTAATCGGCTGGCAACTTCTGAAGCAATGGGAATAATACTACTTGAATCTTTGTGTTATATACTAATCTGTGTGCTATCCCTAATAGTTGAATGTATTTGAAAAGTTTAAATTAAGGTTTAAATTTTTTTAAAAACATTTAATATTTAGATTTGAATAGTGGAAATAATCAAGCATATAATTATTAGTAAAATCCAACATCACAAAATTTCAGACAAACACCAAGGAGATATATACATGTTTTTGAAGAACAGAATGCAATTTCAGTTCTTATAAAATTTTGAGAATGCCTATGGCTTCTAATGTTTTTGTGTAAATCTAAAATCAGCTAACTAATACATAAGTTCCAAATCATTCAAGAGAATTTATGTAAATCCATGCCTTGACTTAAACATTCAAATATATGACTATTAATGTAGCAAAATAATATTGGCAAAGCTAGTTATGTACTAGATGCCTAAATAATAAAAATATTTCAAATGATTGGAACAATACAGTAATAACATTGATATCTAAAAAAAAATGTTAAAAAATATTTGAAATTATAGATCAAATCAATCTTCTATCAGTTTTATATAATGTATTTATTAAGATCATTATAACATATCTATAGAAAACTTCAAACCCAACCAATAAAAAAGTAAACCATATTTAAAAGTGACTATAGCACAGTAGCTTTAAACCCCAACTAACAAAAATACAAACTATTTAAAAATAGTGATACCAAAGTAGTCTCAAACCAAATCACAAATGTACAAGCTGTATGTAAAAATGATTATAGCACCATAGTCTCAAACCCAAATCAACAAAGATGCAACCTGTATTTAAAAATGGTTATAACACAGTAGCCTCAAACCCAAACCAAAAATGCAAGCTTTATTTAAGAGTCTTTATAACACAGTACAGTTAAGTATTAAGAAAGGACCAATGAATATAAATTGCCATTTTACTTTCAGTTTGTGGATTATGAAAAGACATTTGATTCTATAAGCATTTTTGCTGTGACTAATGTTTTATATCATCAAGATATAGATCTGAAATACCATTGTATTCTAAAGAATGTATATCATAATGCAATAGCAGTGAAAATTGATACTAATAAGAGTGTAAGACAGAATGATTCCATATCTCCACAGTATTTTTACAATTGTTTTGTAGGAAATATTTTGTAAATAAAATGTGAAGCTTAGTCATAAATTATGCTTCAGAGCTTTAGAAAATGTTACAAAAGCCATCAGGTAAAAACTAAAAAATAGGATTTAAGATGAATGCAAAGAAGACTAAAGTAATGTTGAATGATATTTTCAAACAGAAAAAATAAATAACCATAGTAATAAATTAAAATAAGGTGTCAACTACAAAAATAATTTAGTACATATGAATGAAATTAATTGTAAAATTAAACATGGAAGCACTTTTTATAGAAACAACTTAATGTTGTAAGGAAATATATTTACATGTGTGGGGGAAAAATACTTATAAATTTATTTTATCAGTTCTTGCTTATGTATCTGATACATGGTTATTTAATAGAACAGTAATATAAAGACTTTGGATTAGACATTGAGGTATAGAGAGGGATATGTTAAAAGTGATAAGGAAGAACCAAAAGCTGAGTACATGGTTGAGAAACAGACATCACATGATCATCATTTCTTATGCTTTCTCTTAACTGTTATTAAAACAGGCACACAAGCCAGAAACTAATCTGGGTATATTGGATGAGTAGGCACTAGATGGGTATATTATGCACAAGCTTTCTGGCATCCATTGATTATTCTGGCTTGCACTGAGTGGCAATATGTATAGAGAGTCTTGCCTGTTTTAATAACAGTTAAAAGCATGCATAGGAAATGGTGATCATGTGATGTTTATTGGCTTAAAACCAATCCTGCCTAATAAGATAGTGGTGGCTATGGTTATTAAAGAACCAAAGACCCTAAAATGTATAAGTACTGAACTGAGTTCAGACCTATATGACTGTATAAGCTGATGAGCTTGGATTGGAAATATTATAGTTTTCAATTTAAGTCTCATAGTTTTGTAGTTAAGTAGAGATAAATGGTGGCTGCTGGAGAGTTGTATTAAATCTTAGGATCTAGGTGCCATGCTTTCAGATCCAAGGCTCCTCATTGACAGAGGTCACAAGCCAGAAACTAGTCTGGGGATATTGAATGAGTAGGCACTAGATGGGGATTTTATGCAAAAGCCTTCTGGCATCCATTGATTACTCTGGCTTGCACTGAGTGGCAATACATATAGAGAGTTTTGCCTGTTGAGAAACAAACAGGTATTAATGAAAAAATTTAAGGAGATGAAGGTTGAACACAACATTAAAAGAGTTGACAAGAGTTATGAATCAATCTAAATCCCAAAAGATTATAAATAACCTAGAAAAAAAGTTTGAGAAAGAAATGAGCACAAAAATGAAGTTGCTGGAGTAATAAAGAAGCCAGAAATTGAACAAATAGTATTAAACATGGACAAACCTTTATTGTAAAATGTATTGAAGATAGTGATAATGAAACATTTCTGATAAAATGGAAACTAATAAATAATCTTTTCAATCATCTATTCACTAAAAATTTAGTTAGTGTCTATTATTGCCTTCTTAAACATTTTTTTTAATATCCAAACTTGAAATCATCTTCCAATTAAAAAATGTATTGATTAGTGTAATGAAAGCTTATTAATAAGTATAAATAAAAAAATATATATCAGTAATTGATGACTATTGGATAGGACTTAGGCCTCTATGCAGATTATCAAACCAAACTTTGTTTACGCTATAAATGAGTGGTTTAATCATTTGCTTAAGGAAAAAAATGCACTTATTCCTTAAAATGCAGCATCGGAGACAAATCCTAAACTATCTTTGATAATTTGATTTAAAAAATAAAATCCTGCTGTTGTAATGCAAATATATAAACATATTTTAGAAAAGAAGTGTCAGTCTTGGAAATTTTTATGTCCACTGAAGGAAGTAATATGAATAAAACCTCAACTATTTACTGATGAAATCAGAAGTTCATCTTTGGATTCTGGACCTGTTCAACTTCACACAACATTTTAATATGTTTGCAATATATAGAGTCATAATCCATCAAAAATTATGATAACTTAATTTGGTACTTTATTTAATTAAATAATGGAAGCATTAGTGACATATAAATTGATGTCTTTAAGTTTTTGGTGTAGATATTACAACTAATTCCACAATTGTATGCATCACCAAGATTTGTTATATTCAGTAACAGATAGAACACATCAGATGTAATTCTGTTCCTGTTTCTTTAATTGTTTGGTTATATACTAAAACCTCCTAGATATGGGTAAATATTGGGCATAATTGATCTATATTTTATCATTATATGTGAGATACTATTTATTTTGCTATTTTCAAAATTTTCTGTGTAAATTTTTAATATAAACGTTTTTATATAGTAAGATATTGGTTATTATATACTTAAATAATGGACTAATACATAATTCTAAGTATAGACTTCATATAGAACAAACTTCACACACTGTAAATAAAATCACATGCCTCCAAGATGGCTACAGCACTATATTTTACAATGAATCATGTCCAAGTCTCTCTACTCAGATTACCCAACACAGATATCTTTACAGACAAGCCACAAATAATACAGAAGCATAGCTTAATCTTCCTTGAGCATCAAAACACCACAGACCATACATTTTAGCCCATATCTAGCAAAATAGCATGCCTTGAGAAAAATGACTCTAAGCAGAAGATCAAAGAAGTCAGGCATATAACTAACAATCCCAATGCCATAAATTGAAAGAAATTCTGCTTTCCCCTTTCTATGAAATGGGCAATCTGATTTACAGTTTAAATAATCTATTGTCTATATGTACAATACCCATACAACTATGCACATTCCTAGGTTATGACTATGAGGACATTTAATGCCCACTTAGCTTCGATAATTATTTTCATGCAATTATTGTTTTTCTTATGGGAGTGTTTCAGCACATCCCTTACATATACTGAAAATGGCTATTGTGTTTTTAAGTCACTTTGCATATTTGTGGGTGCATGAGACAGAGATATAAAGAAAGAAAGATTGTACATTGAGAACCAATTGAATATTTAGAGCTTTCCCAGCTTCAAGGTTTTTTTTTTTTTTTAGAATTCTGCAACTACTCCATCACCAAAGAATGTCATCAACAAAAGCCCCTGAGGCTTACTTTAAAGCTATCTATTGTAAGCTTAAATAGTGAATGGATTCCAGATGGATGTAGTGCTATAAAATCAATATCCTTATATCAGTTTTTGGCTTTAATCTTCATCAGTGATGACTGGAATTTAGGCAATCTACAGCTGTTAGAAAATTGAGATCTCTTAAATTTTTACCAGATCTATATAGATAGATATTCAATTAGTTAATCTGTGATTTAAACCTTGATGTTTTTAAATTTCATACTACTGGATCAAATAATAGAGAAAGTAGTATAAATGTGGTTGTTAGATGTGTAAATGCATTAGTTTGGCTATGATTCCAAGTTTTTACTGGTGATAATAATACTCTGGAGATGGGGCATTTTATAATATTATAGCACCTTATTGCCATTAATTGCCCAAACTTACAATAGATGGCTCTAGAGTCATAGAAATTATTGCTCTTTTAATATTTTCTCAAACCGTTTAATTTAAGTAATTGGGGGAGATGGCAAATAAAATATTGTTTGACTATAGAAAAAGTGGCAGTTTGTCATGTCTTTCTATTTTTCTACATTACAAACTCAACCCTTTACATCTTTAACATTTTCTCAAACGTGTGTGGTAAAGTGATTAATTTGAAAGTACCATTGATGTTTATCTTTCAATACATTTCAAAATTTACTGACCCATTATCAATTTATATAAGAAACTTTTTAATTTTTTTTAAAATCAGATAATTAATTTAACCCATTAGACTTAATTCTGATCCTTTATTATTTAAATCATACAAATATATTAAAACTTTTAGAATAAAATTTATGAAGCATCTATAAAAGATTGCTCTCTTCATGTATATGATATTGATGGTGATGAGGAGAAAGGTGATAATTATAATGATGAAAAGGAAATTGCTAATGATAATGAAGGCAATAATGAGGATGGTAGTGATGATGATGATAATATTGATGAGGATGATAATGAGGCTAATGATAACAGTGATAATGTAGAGGAGAATAATGATGAAAAGAGGAGGATTATAATAATAAAGAGAAGGATAATGATGTTACTATTTTCTTATAATGATGACAAGAAAGATGAGGAGAATGACAATGATGGTGATGAGTAGTTGGATGATAGAATGTCAATGCAGAATAAAAAAAATTCATATATAAAATTATCATGTTATATTTCTTTTCATAGTTTTTGATTTATTTGCTCAACTCATTTTAAATTTTGCTTTTGACTTTGACATCACACAAAAATATTCTCAGTTCAGTGATTTTCTTATTCTCTTCACAAGAACAATTTATATTTACAATAATATTGATAATAGTAATACAAAGTACTTTAAAAAAAAAATAATAATAACATTTTCTTCATAATCCTCAATATACATTTTTTCATATTTCTTTCTGTTAATTACAATTTTCTTGAATCCACATTTAGTAATTCAGCAGCCTTAAGTTAAAGCACATAAACCAATTCGGTGATGTGATGTGATGTACCGTGACTTCTCCTTAAATGAAGTCAGGAATCTCTCAGCAACCATGCCCAAAGAAACCTGTTAGCCACTTTACCTTCCCCTTTCATTCCTTATCCTAAGCTTTCCCATAATCTGCTCCATTCCATTTCCACAACATAATCTTTTTCAACTCTATAGCCTTTATATCTAAATCTCCCTTATCTTTTTCCAAACCAGCATAAAAACCAATAACCCACTTTCTGTATAATCATTTTGTTCATATTTATTCTCCTATAACTTCTTTTTTGTACCCTTTCTGCTTTCAAGAATTTACATTCAATCAACAGATGCCTAATATTTTCTATATCTTCCTTACACAATTTGCAAACTAAATCACCCATATTTTCTCATTTACATGTATATTCTCTTGTTGCTAATGATCCCATTCGAGCCTTAAACAATAAGCTACTTTCCTTACTATTATCATAAATTAACTTGCACCCAATGTTTCATATACTTCTATATAAATTTAAACTCTTTTTACTCTCCATACTAGTTCTCCATCTCTCCAATGCCCTATTCTTTATTAATGCATCTATTCTTTTATTCCATTCCTTATCACTATAACACTCAACAATCCTCCTAACTCAATCATCCACCTTATATACAAGTATACTGATATAAATTCTTTATCCAAAGTCATTGCATACCACATTAGCTTTCTCACCCATCTTGTTGCCTGCCCTTTACTCATAACCCAATTAAATACTATTTTGGCTATTCTTTTATCATCCATAAACTGCAACCTACCAAATATTTTTTATTTTACTTTTTGCATCTCTCATATAAAAACTTGACCATCCCATTTCTTTTTGAATTGCCTCCTTTGCTGTCCATACCTCTGCATATAATGCATGTCTTCCTACTTCCCTTTGTACTTTCTCTAAGTAATCTAATACCCTTTTACTAACACCTAACACATCATTACCATATGTTAAACCTGCTACTACAACTCCCTTTCATATAATTCTAGCTACATCATATTTATTATGTAATATTTACTAAGGCAGTAACTTTAGGAATAAGCGTCTTAAAAATTCGAAGGTAGGGACCTCTACAGGTCTTAGTCACAAGGTTTCACTAAAAACACTTAATTTTTTTACTAAACCTTTCTTTTCTTGCTTCATTTGCAAATTTTTTCTCCCATTCAACCAAGCAATTTTCCTGATTACTTAAGATGATTCCCAAATAACTATATCTATTCACCACACTTAACTTTATATCCCCCACTACTCTTTCCCCATTATTAATCATTATATTTGATTTTTCTTCACTAAATTTAATCCCCATCTCTTTACCCACCCTTGTGATGAGAATTAAAATACATTGCCATCTGATAATCATGATTACTAAAATTTACATGCTATTAAAATTAACAACTGTTCTTGAATATAAATAAACCTAAAAATCAGGTGACGTATTAGTATTGGCATTTCTAGTGAAGAGAAAAAAAATGTGTACAATTAGAAAAAAAACTGAAGTTATTAAAATATATAATTCCTGCCATGAGGTTGAATCTATGCATTACTATTAAATAGACTAATTTTGTTTTAAAATCTTAAAGAATTTTAATTTTCATGCTTTTAAGTAAATAGTAAAAATGGAATTAAAGAAAGTTTTTCAGATATAGTTTCATTAATTTCAGATTTGAATACCAATTCTTCATTGACCAAGATAAAAGTCAGAAGCCAATTTGAGGCTGAGGATTTAAATGCATTACTATCTTAGAACTCTATGTTTATTCAAGCACACAATAGATGGCATAGGGAAGAGTTACGCATCTTTATATTATTAGATAAGGGTCACCCCTTTTTAAATGTAATGTTAATTCTCTCAGTGTTTTGTAAATCATTTTAATGAGATTATGTAGGATTAATTACATTAATCCATTTTGTACTATTTTGTAAATATGTTATTTATGCAAATGTGAATAGTCAATGACCAGATCATAATACCAAAGTGATGTACTAACTAATTTCTGGTTATTAATCTTCTTTAGTAAAGAGAACAACTTTTTATTGCAGTCATTAAAGCAGCTATCCTGTATTCTTATTGCGTTATGTAATTTAATAATTTTAATAAGAATACTTTAGTGTTTTAAACCCAATAACATTTGCCTGTTTTAGTAGCTTTTTTTTACTACAGCAAAATCACCTGATTAAACTTTACAAACAAATTGTTGTCAGATGCTAGTATTTAACAGATTCTAATTAGACTACTTTCTAGTTTATGATTTTCATTAGTAAGGAGCTTTGTATCATGAAAGCATGCACCCAGACATTTAGATCTTTTGCACCTTCTTTCTAGTAATCATCATTTACTTCTCTATTATACTTTCAAGATATCCAACCCAAATTGAAAACATTTAGCTTGGTAGCAAAACAATGAACTAGGTGATGGCTGCTGAAGAGAAGGAATATTATATTCTAAGGATCTGAGTGCACTGTTCCAAGAATCAAAGCTGCTCATTGATGAAAGCCATGAGGTAGAAAGTGGTCTGGGGATATTGGACATTGGATAGGATTTATTAAACATTATATTCTGGCATGTATTAGTTACTAAATCTTATAGTAGGTGGCATACCTGTAACAAAAAAATAATATGATGATGAGAAAGAACAATGTGTAAGTTAAAGTTGTGTGACAAAGTCATTTAACATATACCTGCTTAGCTTTACAATTGTGACAATAAATTAATAGCTAAATATTTTAGTGATCTCAATTATGTACAAATTGTGCAAAAAAAAAGCATTAACTATCAATAGATTTGCATTCATTTCAGAAACTCTATCTTTTAATTTTAAAAATAATTATTAATAATTTGTGTACAATGTTAGCTAATAACAAATAATTATGGCAATCCTAACTCCAAAAACACAAGAGAGAAGGGAGAAACAAAAATTTAAAAATGAGTTTTACAATAATTGTATAAACAGTACTTATGTAGAATTCCTATCAGAAGCTTGCCAGAAGTTTTAGTTTAAATTATCTATTTTCAGGGGCTTACAACCCATGGTATAAACAATATGGCTGACTCTAAGTTATCATATTCATTATTTACTTTTTTTATTTATTAAAATGATACAAAAACCCAAAAGTTCAAATGGTTGTAATTTTTAAAAAAATTAATGCAACTGCAGTAAAAAATAATTTTAAAAAAACATAATTAAAAAACTATAACAAACTTAGTTATTCATGTCAATGGACAGACATCTCTTTTTGGGCAGGCACTATCCTATAATTTTGAAAATATTTTACAGAATCTTGTTTAGATGAAGGAAAATTCCAAATTTTTATTATATTTCCGAAAATTATAGGGCAAAAAATGGAATGGTAAAAATCATAATAAATTTACCATGTGTTAAGTGTTCACCACTTTTCAAGTGTTTACCACATGTTGTAAATGGAATTTATTAAAAAATGTATTCATTTTTTAAAATTAAAATTTAATTTAGAATACATTTGTTAATATTTTTTTAACGTTAACAAGCTACACATGTTTGAGAAAATAATTTCAAGAAAAAAATGTAAAGCAAATACTTTGATTTTGAAAATGGAATATTTAAAATAAAGTGCCTGACAAGCTTACAGCTGAGATTCTACGTAAGTACCATATGAACCAATCCAGGAACAATAATTAGTTTCATATATATCATATACTGTTTCATTATCATCAAAAATGGAAAAAAAATTAATCCATTATGATATTATTTTATAGAACTTTTTAAGTAAATAACAAAATATATAATAGCAATAATTTTTATATATTTATTAAATCAATAATACAGAAAAGCTTTTTTTAGCAAATATTTTACACCCTTCTCAATGTGATTGTAAACAAATTTAAAGCTATAATTTTCTTTGCATACATAGTGATATCTATTGGTTTTTATATAAAATTAATTGAAACCAAAAAATTGAAGAAAACATTCCAAATATTAACAAGTTTAACATACAAAAGTAATATTTGTCAAATTAAACATGAAACAATTACACGAGATATACAAAAAAATACATTAATCTACTGTTTTACATCTTATAATCCTAATATATAAATTAGGCAATAATTTTTAAAAAAATTTTTGAACATTTTGCTCTAATCATAACTCTCCACTATATTCTATTCATGCCTATATATTTCCAATGATATTTATATGAATTTAGACATCTTTGAATCATATGTGTAAACAGAATCCACATGTCTTATAAAAACCACCTAAAGTTTATCCCAAGATGATTTTAGGAATTTGTTACTTTTCATTCTATCCAAACTAATAAAGATGAATTCTTACAATTCTTAATTAAATATCATTCCATAGAATAAGATGGAAAAAAAAAAGATTTATAATATGTTCATGATACACCCAAATATTAAAGAATATTCTTAAATGAAATTATCCAGTGCCTTTATATTGCATTGATTGAAATCCACATTTCACTTTGTTAATACATGTTTAATTTAATAGAAGTCATTATATATAGCAAAACTTCTCAGTTATCTTTTTTATTTTAAAATCCCCTAAGACATTTAAACTGATGCTGATATCTATTCAAGATACAACTTGAGAAAAAAATTTTCATTTCACTAAATAATAGAGTTTATGAGGCTTTTTTAAAACATTAATTACAAAACAAAACAATTTAAAAATTGCAGTAAAAACATTCAAAGCATGATGGAGAGTTATCTACTTATCTATCTGAAACAGGTAGATAAAGAAGGGGAAAAAATGGTTAAATAAAATAATAATTAAAAAGCGACATAGATAGATAGAAAGATTAATAAAAAAATATAGATTGATATATCAATATATAAATGGATAGACAGATAAAAAATTAAATAGAAAGGCAAATAAACAGATATATATATATATAATAGACCTATGAATTTTTAGAGAGAAATTGATGGATGAAGAGCCTGATGATTGTATGGATGACTAGATGAATAGGTAGATAAATGAACAGACAGACAGACAGACAGATAGATAGATAGATAGATAGATAGATAGATAGATAGATAGATAGATAGATAGATAGATAGACAGACAGACAGACAGACAGACAGACAGACAGATAGATAGATAGATAGATAGATAGATAGATAGATAGATAGATAGATAGATAGATAGATAGATAGGAAAGAAGGGAAAGAGATAGGTAGGTAAGTGGGTGAGTGGGTAGGTAGGAGATAGATAGATAGATAGATAGATAGATAGATAGATAGATAGATAGATAGATAGATAGATAGATAGATAGATAGATAGATAGATAGATAGATAGATAGATAGATAGATAGACAGATAGATAGATAGATAGATAGATAGATAGATAGATAGATATATAGATAGATAGATAGATAGATAGATAGATAGGAAAGAAGGGAAAGAGATAGGTAGGTAAGTGGGTGAGTGGGTAGGTAGGAGATAGATAGATAGATAGATAGATAGATAGATAGATAGATAGATAGATAGATAGATAGATAGATAGATAGATAGATAGATAGATAGATAGATAGATAGATAGATAGATAGATAGATAGATAGATAGATAGATAGATAGATAGATAGATAGATAGATAGATAGACAGACATACAGACAGACAGATAAATAGATATAGATAGATAGATAGATAGATAGATAGATAGATAGATAGATAGATAGATAGATAGATAGATAGATAGATAGATAGATAGATAGATAGATAGATAGATAGATAGATAGATAGATAGATAGATAGGTAGGCAGGCATATAGGCAGATAGATAGATAGATAGATAGATAATAGATAGATAGATAGATAGATAGATAGATAGATAGATAGATAGATAGATAGATAGATAGATAGATAGATAGATAGATAGATAGATAGATAGGTAGATAGATAGATAGACAGACATACAGACAGACAGACAGATAAATAGATAGAGATAGATAGATAGATAGATAGATAGATAGATAGATAGATAGATAGATAGATAGATAGATAGATAGATAGATAGATAGATAGATAGATAGATAGATAGATAGATAGATAGATAGATAGATAGATAGGTAGGTAGGCAGGCATATAGGCAGATAGATAGATAGATAGATAGATAGATAGATAGATAGATAGATAGATAGATAGATAGATAGATAGATAGATAGATAGATAGATAGATAGATAGATAGATAGATAGATAGATAGATAGATAGATAGATAGATAGATAGATAGATAGATAGATAGATAGATAGATAGATAGATAGATAGATAGATAGATAGATAGATAGATAGATAGATAGATAGATAGATAGATAGATAGATAGATAGATAGATAGATAGATAGATAGATAGATAGATAGATAGATAGATAGATAGATAGATAGATAGATAGATAGATAGATAGATAGATAGATAGATAGATAGATAGATAGATAGATAGATAGATAGATAGATAGATAGATAGATAGATAGATAGATAGATAGATAGATAGATAGATAGATAGATAGATAGATAGATAGATAGATGGATATCATGTTTCCCCCAAAATAAGTAGGATCAGGTTTTGTAATAATTTTTTTTTTCAAGTCATATTAGGGCTTGCTTTCAGGGGATATCTTATTTTTTTATGTACAAAAATTTATATTTATACAATTATAAAGATATACATTTATTTAAAATGTCAAGACAACCTCTTAAACATTATGTTTTTTCAGCAACACATTCTGTGAATATTTTAATTTTCAGCTAGTGATATATACTGGAATATTTACATTATAGACATTTATTTAAATAGGAACAGTGAATAATGCTTATGAAAACCTATATAAAATATTCGAAACACTCTATAGCTATATTATTCCTGAAAGACTCATATTTTAAACAAAGAAAGCTCAAATTTAAGCTTTGATTATTTAAAGAAGGAGTGTAGCTGAAATAATATAGCCATGGGATGTTTCAAACATATTCCAAGTACAAAAATCTGCATTTATTCAAGTACTTTTTTTTTTACAGAGAGCCATAAGATTCTTGCTCCAGAAATCTTCAATGATATATCTTTTGTGCTCAATGGAATAGCTTTCTTTTTACACTCATCTTGTCTGGGTATCAAAATATTATTCCATTTAAATCTACCATTATATTTAATTTTAATTGAATATGTATGAGATAGGAGTGATAACAAAAATGATTACACTTAAGAATGATTATCTATACAAAAGTAATTTTAAAAAGCAAGCAAAAACAAAATGTTTCTGTATTTCATACCATATTAAGTATAACTTATACAACACATGACATGTTGAATTACAAAGATTCATATAAAGCACAACACATCCATTATTAAGCAAGGACATTGTAAACACTTTTCAAATTACTCCTAAGAGCCTTGTTTGGGTATTCATTTTTAAAACTTTTTTTAGGAGAAAGATTGATTTAACTTAAACTTAACTTTGATTATTAAAATCACTTCCATTATTTAAAGTCTTTTAATAACTGAAACACAGGCTTGTTATATACCTGTGGCTATATATATGTAATATAGGGTATATGAGCACAGACTTTCACACCACCCACCTCTCTCCACTCTATTTAATAACACTGATACACCTAAACACATATATGCTGAAAAGATAAATAATCACATGGGTGTGACAATAATCTCGGCCTCAGGGTGGCCTTTGAGCATTCCATCATCAGATTTTCAATTGGATGGACGGTTGAAGAGTTGGAGTGTGGAGTGGATTGAAGCCTGTCCATTAAACTATGAGGATAGTCTATCTTAATATATATCTGAGCACTTATACTATATGTGTGTGTAAAGATGATAGTCTGGACCAACTGATGATTGCTGGTTTAGCATGAAATACGTATATTGGTGATTATTTATCTTTTCAGCATATATGTGTTTAGGTGTATCAGTGTTATTAAAGTCTTTTAGTAAAAAAAGAATCGTTTAAAAAACCAAATTGATTTTTTGTTTTTATTTTGAATATTAAACTCTTCTAGGAAGAAAAAAACACTTGAGAAGCCAAACTGATTTTTTTTAATATTGAAAATCTATAAACAATCAAACTCTAAAACTAAATCAAGCAATCTAAATCTAAGTATTAAATATAAATAAAAAAGTATCTAAAATTACATAAAAGAAATTATAAATTGGCCACTAAACTGGCTTATAATAGGTAAAATTTTAAAAGTTTGTTAAATTGTTCATAAAGTCAAGGTTACATTAAGTTCAAAATTCAGCTGAGAGAATATTGTTTTTCAATGCAGGTAGAATTTTATTTGTAGAAAATGGTCAACAGGTAAATGCATGATCAATGGGAAATATACACAAATAACATTATAATTTATATTTATTATTTATTTATGCATTCATTACTTTATAATTTAAGATCATGGGTTTCAATGCACAAACAAAATTTATCCACTTGGCTGATGATCTTAACTAGGACTTATATTTAGGTCTTATTTTCAGGGAAACATGGTAAATGTAAATTATTAATATATCTGTTAAACTTGTAATATATTTATGTCTCTCAACTATTATATTTTATATCTATATGGTAAACAAAACCTTATAGAGTGATTTATCCAGTTCTAAATATTGTAATGATTATACCCCAGAGAATCTTTTATAGTAGATCAAGTGCAAACAATGAATCAGATCTACACAAAGTGACTTTTGAGACTACACCCAAAATGTCATGTTCTGGGGATCTTTGAATAAATTTTAATAATGGTTCATAGAAACAACTGATAGGATAAGCCAATAAACATCACATGATTACCATTTCTTATGCTTGTATATAACTTATTAAAACAAGCAAAACTCTCTATATGTATTGCCACTCAATACAAGCCAGAGTAATCAATGCAAGCCTTCTGGCATCTGTTGATTACTCTGGCTTGCACTGAGTGGCAATATGTTTAGAGAGTTTTTCCTGATTTAATAATAGTTATAAGCAAGCATAAATAATGGTGATCATGTGATGTTTATTGGCTTAAAACCAATCCTGACTAATGGGATAGTAGTGACTATGATTATTAAAGAACCAAAGACAACAAAATCTATAGGTACTGGACTAAGTTCAGACTTATATGACTACATAAGCTGATAAGCTTGGATTGAAAATATTATAGGGTTTTCAATTTGAAACTCATAGTTTTGTAGTTAAGTAAAAATAAAAAATAGCTGCTGGAGGGTTGCATTAGATCCTAAGATCTAGGTGCAGTGCTCTCAGATCCAAGGCTTCTCACTGACGGCCACAAATCAGAAACTAGTCTGGGAATATTGGATGAGTAGGCACTAGATGGGGATTTTATGTGCAAGCCTTCTGGAATCCATTGATTACTCTGGCTTGCACTGAGTAGCAATATGTATAGAGAGTTTTGCCTGTTTTAATAACTGATAGAATAGTGAAAAAACTAACTTGTTTCAGATTATATGTAGCAATTATATTAAAACTTCAAGATGTTTGTCTTCTTTATTGATGTTACTAGTGTGTACACAATGTAGACCTTCTAATGTTTTGATATAGTCTTTTAAGAGCAGGTGAGTTTAAATATCAAGTGTTAATTATACCATAAGTTGATAACCAGATTTATAAAAATATAACAACTGGTAGAAATTAAAATTATTAACTTAGATTTTATTTAAGTATTAGAAAACCAAGCATTTAATTTTAAAATGGTAAATAATTCAAAACATAATTTAATATAATTGCTACATCTTTCAATCAATGTTATAGCATCACATATGCTCAATTCAGAAAAAAAGAAAAAAATAATTTCTTTATTATTTATAACCCCATATAGGCAAACAAATAATGGAAATCGTTTCATCTGGAATACATGGAAAGGAATTGTCTGATTTTTTTAGCAGGGTGAAGTATATATTTGTTTAGAAATGCAGTAAATATCCACTTTCCTAATTAGATATGTATAAGAAATAGCACCATAGCCCAGATGATAAATACACATGTACACAAATTAGTAGTTAAAATAAATATATTTTTGAAAGGTAATGCTTAAATGTATTTTTGCAGAAAAAAAAAAACAATTATATATTAATAGATGTTGTTATTTGTGGTAAAAAGAAAAGTTGTCCATCAAGAATTAAATCAGGGTCTGTTAAAACAATGGGTCAAGGGTGTCAATATTATTTGGGCATTGTAGTGAGAAAAAATACTTTTTTTTTCTCATGTGTCATAGCATCAGCCGGGAAGCAAACCTGCTAACCTAGGACAATTGCTTATAAAGCAGCTGTCTTTGACTTCTCGACCACCAATGCTTGATGAAAAAAATACTTTTTTAGGAATATATGTTATGTAATTTACTTTTTGTAATCATTTATAACATTTTATAATTTTCTGCTCATAAAAATAAAGATAAATATTGATTTCATTACCCATGATGCTGGATTCTTTGTTTATTAATCAAAACGAATTTGTCTGACTATGACTAGTATAATTAATTAATCAAAAGTGCACTAGGCAAATTTTGCTAACTTTACAAATTTATAGCTCATCTCGCATATGCTTATGTGTATTCTCTGTTTATTACCATTTCTCGGAGATACTGCTTACTAAATTTTTTCGACCTTCAATTATAAGTAAATAAATACCCATTTAATGACCAATATTGGATGAGTAGCTGGATTAAAAATGGTCTGCCTTTCTGAAGAAGCTCTAAGCTTATTTTTAAAATATTCTCTCTTATCTAAACAATTTTCAAACTTGATATAAATTCGAACCTAAAGACATGACCATAAAAGGCAAATACATTAGCAACTACTACCACGATGTTCTTCTATTTGTTATTATTGCTCTTAAGATATTATCTTAAAAAAACACTTCTCTTATTGTCAAAACATGATATACATTTAACTTCTATTGTAGGTTTTCCTGAGTGGTATCAAATTGAGAATAATAATAAAAAAATAATTTCGATTATAAATTTTATATTTCATTAATTCATGTCACATATTATCTGATTCAAAGAGTTTTTAAAAAATATGCTAGTAAATTCTTTAAGATCTCTTAGCTGTAAAAAAAGATTGTAAGTTGCAAATATTTTTATAGTTTTTAAGAAATTAATAAAAGTTATTATCTGAACACCGGAGAGATCATTAGGCAATTTATCAACCATATAGTTGGGTTTTTTTTAGGTGAACAAATATTGTAATAAATTTTTATATACGTGTATATTGAGTCATGGTTAGAAATAAATAAGTAATCGAATGATTTATTGTTCGGTAATTCATATGATTAAACACAGGAAATGGACAAAATTGAGGCTTCAGAAAGATGTGGGTTTTGGAAGAAAATGAAAAAGGTAAGCTAGAATGTAGAAATATTAAATAAAAATAGGCCTCATGACATGATATAGAATCCAAACTGGATAAGCAATTGAGCTAGTCATCCCATATCGGTCAGAAAATGAATCTCAACTATTATTAATCAAAGAATAAAAGTTCCAGGTTAATCTGGGCCTATCAGATGAATCTCAATACATCAACTATAAAAAATAAAAATGCAATTGTAATGTGATGTTGCCATCACTATTAGTATATTGTCTTTATAGAATCTGAGCCACTATTATTTTTATTAAAGAATTGGATTATATTGGATATACTTTTTTTGGATAAAGGAATTTATGTAAGATATTTTGGAAAGAAAGTGTAAAAGAACGGGGAAAAAAGAAGAAAGTTTACTGGTAATATCAAAAGGAGAAATAGCAATAAATTTATTAAATGTTAAAAAAGGTAGAAGGTATGTGAAATCTTTTTATGAATAATGATAATTACTACAATTTGATTTACAACTGTCAAACATCCTGCATTCACATCTTTGACACTATTTGGGATTCTTAAGAAGTGGAAGTGTCATAATTGGAAACTGTTGCCCTTAAGCTCTAGAATCGGCTACTCCACCACTACACCAAACCATGTAGAGCTTTGACACCATACTTTTTTTTATAATTTCATTAATAATTATCATAAACCATTTATTAAGCAATATTACCATTTATTGAGATAAATATTATATATGATTTCTAACGCAGTATCAAATTTTAAACCCAGATAATGAATAATATATCTTTTTTTAAAGTGTTAAAGCTTTCTGCATTCACAATTTTGACATTATCCACTTCAGGTAAATATGTTAATGATTACTACTAAGTATTTATAAAGCTCGAGATTATCATATCATTCATATATAAGCCTTAAACCCAATTAAAGATTAGTACTTAATTAGTCATATATATATATATATATATATATATATATATATATATATATATATATATATATATATATATATATATATATATATATATATATATATATATATGGTAAACATGATATTACTCCAACTTCTTTTTTTTTTCTAAATATGTATTATTATTTTTAGATATACTTAACATTTCCATTTCATTATATATTCTTGAAACATGACTTAAGATATCTGAAAAAGATATCTAACTAATGATAGTAATGGTTAATAGTGGTCATCAAATTGATAGCATCTCATGTTGATATACAAATATGTGAAATGAGCGATGATGGCCTCTATATTCACTCATATGAATTATTTAACCATTAATTTCATCAGTGACAATAAAATTCTACTGTTGGCTTCTGAATAAGAAACTATTCATCAACAGAGAGCATAGGAGAATGAGGGGAAAAGGGGTTTGATATCAAAAAAGTACTTCTTAGAACACACATGTTTATGATGAATCTTTAATATGCAAGGTTAAAATGATTTAATTATCATATAATCAGTTGCCCAGAATGATATAGAGAATAGAAAAATGACATGGGTTGACAGTTCTATTATTTGATCAAAGTGAGATATTTTGCCTCACTTGGAATCAATCCAATGACTTCATTTTTGGGATCCATTGTTATCATGAATCTACAGTTTTTAGATTGATTAACATCATCAATATTGATTGACTGAATAAATAAGATCATTTCAAATTCTATCCAGTTCTCTGATTTACAGCTTCTCTATATCATTTCAGCAAACTTACTTTTTCATCCCACCATTTCACATGCAGTCTCCTTCTAGGTTTTTTTACAATCTTTTGGTATCTAATTTAAAACTTCATCTATTTCATACATTTTTTTTTTCTAACAACATAATCACTACAGCTCCATTTCATTTTTCATCTATTTTTCCAGTTGTAATCTCCAATATATACTTTTCTGGGTAATCTGAAATTCCTATAATGTTCTACAAAGCATCCATATCTCACACCAAAAGTAAGCATTGGTAAAACCCATTTTAAAAACCTTCCTCCTGGGTTTCTTTTTAATAAGTTATTTCTATCTCAAGAACTCCATTCAGATTAATTCTATAATTAACTTTTTCCATTATTGTCTTGATTTATATTAAAATCTAACAACTACTTACAATTGTTAACTTATTCTAATTTATTATAATCAAATGTTTTTAAAAAAGCTTTTATCTGATAACTTGTGTAATATTTCTTAAAGTTCTGAAGCATTGCTTGCAAAAACAACCATATCATTTGTAAAATCTAAATGATTTAAGTAAATTTTAATTTATTACTGTTCCAATAATTTTATATTTTCTTTTAAAGCAGGCATCAGAATAATGGAAATGAAATTGCTAGCAATAGTAAAAGTACCAATGACTGATTAGTTATGATCACATGGTCGATGTGATGTCATAATGTTCTATTTTAGTTGCTCCATCTGCTGTTGAACAAAGTATTTAACATATGACTAAAAATTAACTCATTAAGAATGAAGTAGATAAAGTTCTTTTTTTTAATGATTTTTTACATTTATTTTATTCCTTAGTTCTAAAAAAGCTATGTATTCTACAAAAAAAAAAAAGAATGACTTTATTGCTGAGGGAAAGTGTGAGTATCAGAAATGACAGAGATGAGAATCTATGGACTTTGATCTCCAGAAACTCTCACTCTACCACTGCACCAAATCATGCAGAGAAAAGTAAATCAAAGGGTTTTGGGTCAGGAAGCATTGGAAATGTCACAGCTGGATGTAAAACATGGACTTTGAGCTCCAGAGTCTGCCACTCTACCACATTGTGTCAAACAGTGCAAGCAATATACCAATAAATGACTATAAAATATATAATTGGCTATGATTTGGAAACCTAAATGCACCATAGACTTTGTTTAGGATTTGAATTAGTATTATGAACATGATCACTAGTATACCAGCTGTTACTTGATAAGGCCCCCAAATATTTGTTCTAATTAAATGTATAAGACATTTTTTAAAACAAAAGTATATCCAGTACCCAATGTTTTGAAATGTATATGTTGATGAAATGGTCTCTTTCTTATAAAGATGAGATTGAATCACAATTGTTTATTATCTGGTGCTACCAAATTGCTGTAGTCCTGGTAATCATGTGAGTGGCATTTATTCTGAATGTCATCATTTGTTTTGTTTTTTAAGCTCATCATTAGCATACTCACTATTGTGGGAATAGGATTTTCCCTTTACATTACATAATCACTACTACTTATGCATACACATTTGTTAGCTTTATTCCATACAATATTGCCACCTAGTGCAAGTCATAGTAATCAAGGGAAACTAGAACATTAGGGCATCAAATCTCTATCTAATATCTAAGTTTCTAGCTTATAGTTTTCATCAGTAAGAAACCTAGGATTTGAGAGCACTGTACCTAGATCTTTGGATCTAATATAGCCTGTTAGCATCTATCTTTTTAGTTAACTGTAAAACTGTGACCTCAAACAGAAAACACTGTTTTCAATTCAAGCTAATTTGTTGTATAGTCATTCAGACCTTAATCCAGTTCAATATCTATATACTTTGGGATCTATTCTGGAGATATTAAATGAGTAGGCACTTGATATGAATTTGATGCACTAATCTTTATCTCTTCATTATTATAGCTTGCACTAGGTGGCAATATTGTATGAAGAAAGTTACCTCTGCATTAACAGATTATGTATCAATAAAAAATGGGGATTATATGACATTATAGAAGTGGTTTAATACCAATCCTAGCCAAAAGATGTTAATTACTATGATTATAAAACCAAAGATACCAAAATACATAGATACTGAAATGGGTTCAGGTCTGTGTGACTTACCCAAGCAGATTACCTTGGATTGAAAAGATTATAATGTTTTTAGATTGGCCTCATAGCTTTGTGATTAACTAAAATGTAAAAGATCCATTGGATCCAAGGATCTAGATCCAGTGCACTCAGACCCAAGGCTCCTCACTGATGAAAGCCATAGGCTAGAAACTAATCTGGAGATATTGGATAAGTGGATACTAAATAGAAATTTGATGCAGTAACATTCTAGCATCTATTGATTACTATGCTTGCACTAGTCAGCAATATTGTATGGGGAAAGTTGTAACTGTGTGCCATATGATAACAATTAACTAATATAACCTTGTTTCCACCAACGCTTAATATTCATTTTTTAAATATATTGATCTAGTATATCTTTCGCCAAAAAAAACTCATTGAAGATATCAGATATGTTTTTCATCATATATACATCTTTGTGTTTGAAACGAATTAACAAAATTGGACTAAATGTTAATACTACGTTTATTATATTTATACGTTAATTCCGTGCAATTTATATTTAAATGTAAATGCAGTGAATTAAAAATGGCAGAAATACATTTTATTTTGCTCTTAACTTGTCGAAAAATATCGAGATGGTTCGAGTTTAAAGAAGATACTAGAATTTCAAAAATAATAAGAACAAAGCAGATGTTTCTGAAAGAAACGTTTTAATTAATAATAGTTTGCCTAAACTGTAAACAGACGTATTGAGAAATATCTTATCAAGACCAATTAATCATATCATATGTGTGTGTGTGTGTGGCACTTGTAAATGCATTAAATATTTAAAATATCGTGTAAAATTATACTATTTTTATGCATTTATTAAACATTTGTAACAATAAACACACACACACACATCTGCAACGCTTTAAAGTAAATATATGTCTCTTGTTTATTTGAAAAACTGTCTATATTCGTTTATAATATTCAAAAAGTTGTTGTTGTTGTTTTGGAGATAATATCATGATTAAAACAGCATTACTTTCCACTCGCTTAGGCTCTAAATTTGCAGGTAGTGTCTCGCCCATGGTGCATGTCCATGAAACAGGACTGGTCCAAGATAAAGTTCACATGGTACCAATGCTAAAAACTACTTGCTACACGATTGTGATAAATAAGTCTTTTCGAATATTTTTATAAAAGTTTGAACTCATGATGCTTTTAAAATATTTCATTTTACTGGAATATAGCATTAAACATTTCCTCATATTAAATTTTTTTTATTCTACAAATGAAATAAACCTCTGGAGATCATAGGCTGAATTAAGTATGATGTAGACATTAGCCAAAATGTTGCTGCCAAATGAAGGCAATCAGCAGAAAGTATTCATGTGAGAATTTTAGTATTAATCAGAGTTATATTCTCAGCCAATAATAGTCGATTATCCATTTTCTAACCAAAAATGGATTATTAATTCAATTGATGAAATCACTATCTAAAAAAAGGTTAAGTTTATTTGAAAATTCTTCACCCTTGAAATTTTCAATTTCATTTTAAATCTGAAAGTTACATACAGGACTTAGCAGGCTAAAGTACATTATAAAATAAAGATATTTTTAAAAGCAGGTGAAGAAGTTGTTCGTGAAGCTGTACACCAAGTATCTAATGATAGGGATGCCACAGATGATTGGAAACATACAACAGAGACGTCAATGATTAAAGAAAAGAGAAAATATTAGAAATTACAAACCTATCAATCTTTTATTATTCTATATAAAATATTATTTATTAAAATCATTATAAAAGATTAACAAAAAAATGTTTAAATACTAATAATTTTAATTGCAAATAAATGACTTTTACTGCTGATTTCATGAAATGAATACATTAGTAGGACAAATTGTGGGTATGCAAAAGGGTAAATACATTTGCAAGTTTATTTAAAAGTGTTCTTAATGTAATTTTAGTCACACATAAATGATTTTTATTGCTGATTAAATGTATAACATTTAGTTAAATACTTCATGAAACTGAACATTACTAGGGCAAATTGCAAGTACATAAGGGGTAAACTTATTTGGAAGTCTTAAAATGGTTCTTTAGAATCTGCTTGCAATTTGTCCCAATAATGTGTTCAAACATAATTGTGTTGTGAAGTATTTACAAAAAAATTTGTATTCAAACAATCCAGAAGTGGGGATGTAAAAGAAATAAATAATTCAGTAGATCCTATCCAATTAATAAGAATTATTACTATTATTATTATTACTATTACCACTGACCCTACCACCACCACCATAATCACCACTGCTATCTCTGATATTGCTACTGCTGCTCCTACTATTATCCTTACTATCATTATTATTATTATTATTATTATTATTATTATTATTATTATTATTATTATTATTATTATTATTATTATTATTATTATTATTATTATTATTATTATTATTATTATTATTATTATTATTATTATTATTATTATTATTATTATTATTATTATTGTTTAACAATAATCTTTATTGATTCATGAAGGTTACATGGGCACATAAATTTACACATTTATTATAAAGTGAATTAAATTATCAGTCTAATTGGGGTGATTGTTACATGTAATAATTTTTGAGCATATTGTGTTTTTACATCTGGTCATGCATGACAATTGATTATACAGCAGTTACAGTATGATGGGTACATAGGGCTACTAAGTTTGACAGAACTTAATTGCAAAAAAATTAACATACATATTAATCCAAATAATTAATACCCAAATTATCTGTTACAATATGTACACAAATTGGTAAGGGTAATAGAAGTAGTTACATAAGGTGTCTTGGTCAGAGAATACGATGATTGGGAACCAATCTACTGTTATTATTTGTATTGAGGGAGCTGTCTTGGGAGCATTAATTTCTGCATTGAACTGGTCACTGAGTCTGTGAAATTGCCTGCTAAGATGATTTTTTGATTTTCAGTTGTTGATTAGAGGGTTTCAACCATTTCAGTGAAGGAAGACTGGAAGATGGCTTGTAATTCTCACCATGTATGTTGACTTCTGTTTGTGTTATGATTTAAGCAAATGCTTGAGAATGAATCAACTTAGGGCTAAATAGTAATTTGTCATAGTTGGATTAAATGTTAGCAGATTGTTTGAGGAGGGACAGGTTGTGGATTAGATATCTGGGTGACATATTTAGCATCCCAGTCCCTCAATTGTTTTAGTTTCTTGTTGAATGTGGATGGATGTTATTTTGTGTTGTGCCCTAGAGTAAATATGCATTGAATACATTGAGTACACCAGAATGTATACAAGGTAAAGATATTGGCTTGATCTGTTGGTGTATTACCTTTTTGGTAGGAGGGTATCAAGTCCTGCAAAAAAAACATTTGACTGTATATATGTGCTGAGCATGATGTCCCAGATTCTATTTAAAGTTTGGCTGAAACAGAAAGTATTCTGCTGTGACTCCTCTGTAGCATGACATAGGCCACGGAATGGATTTCTGTTTCTGTAGAGCCAGTGATATCATTAAAAAAAGTAAGTAATGCAAGAAATCAAGGCACTTTGGCTCCTATGACCACTTCCAGAAGCCTCACAAGAGTTGTTCATTGCTAATATCCAAATATTTGGGGGTGGGTTTTTCATACTATGCTGTACTTTTGTCAGTATGTATATTTAATAGGTGGATGGAATAAAATTGGAATAGGTACATTCTGCATTGTTTAAATGAGCAATGGTATGTAACCAGAAGAGAGGAGTGGGAACTGGTCAGTGTGTGTAACAGGAACATTATAGAGCTGAGAGGTGGCTTAATATTTGAGGTAAGGAGGTTTACTGTCTTCTGTATTTCAAAAAATTATATATGTAGTCACAATCCATTCTGAGTTGGAAGAAAGCTGAGATATTTAAACAATATTGACACTGTCCTACTTCCCCACAACAACTTGCTGCATAGGGAAAAGATAGTTGTTTTAAATGATGTTGTGAATTTGATGATAGGTAGGTAGTAATCAATTTTAGTTAGAACTAAAAGATTAAATAGCTATATGTTTAAATAAACTAACTGAGAGGTATGCTCTGAATAGAGAGGTAGTAATCTGGAGGATGTGGTCTCTGAGTTTCTTTTGTATAGACTGCCTCATGTCATGTACCCCCATATAAAATGGAAAACCTAGGAATGTTATGGGTTGGCCTTTAAAGATTTGGATATAGGACTTATTGATGTATAATGGCTAGACTGCAGATTTTTCCAGATTAAGTTTGAGTTGGTGGATACAAGTGAAATCTTTTACTATCTTTTGCAGCATGGCAAGTATTTGTGTGAGGGCAGGAATATGGATATATCATCCATGTAGGCAATACATGTGATGAACTTCTGGTTATAGAAAAAGCAGATGCCTAATATTTTTGTTGGAATTTTTATTAAAAGTATTAATATTGTAGATAAATAGGACTGAGCTTAGAGGTGAATCTTGTGAGATGGATTGGGTGAGGGTAAAGAAAGTGGGAATTCCTACCACTGAGGATGATATGAATTTTATAGCTCAGTAGCAGATTGGTGATCAGGTATAAAAGTGTGTGTGGAATGATAGTTGTAACAATCATATTATTTAAGGTTTAGCATGGACTGAATTGAAGGTTACTTCAATATCATCTTGTAATGCTATAGAGGTGTATTTCTTTTGCTCTTGAACAAAGCTCATGATTGTATTGAACGTTAGTGCAGTGGAGGATGAACCCCTCTTGGCAAATTGCACTGGTGAAATAAGAGGAAGAAGATGGATCTCCAAGTGGTCTTTAATGATTTTTTCCAAAAAATTTATTTCTAGTGAACCCATTGAAATAGGATGTAGGATAGAAAGTATTTATATAGGTATTGGTTGTGACATAAATGGAATCATGGCAATGGCATACAAGCCTTTTATTTGGTGTATTTTCTGAAAGAGATGGTTGGTGAGGTCAGTAAGGTATCTTTATAATCATTATTATTATTATTATTATTATTATTATTATTATTATTATTATTATTATTATTATTATTATTATTATTATTATTATTATTATTATTATTATTATTATTATTATTATTATTATTATTATTATTATTATTATTATTATTATTATTATTATTATTATTATTATTATTATTATTATTATTATTATTATTATTATTATTATTATTATTATTATAAACTATTAAGAGAAGTTCTAGAAAGAACCATTGAGCAGGGAAGTTACTACTTTGCATTATAACTATAGAACACAAAAAGTGGAACTTCACTGATAGTTATGTTGTTTAAAAACAAATTATTTCATAGTTCAGGAGATTAGCTCAGTAGCCTGCCATTATCCCACTGCACCAAGTCATCAGGGCATTATCAATATGGCACAGATCCAGAATATCATTAAATTCTGAAAAACATTTAAGAAATTGCAACAATAGTAATTCATCAACATAGTAGGGTGCATGATAGTTTCACAGAAAGCATTTTGTGGATTAAAATGAGAAAATGAAATAAAAACAAGTGAAAATTAAACAATTTATAGATTCTACAGGTCTCATTATTCTTTTGCCAAGTAAAGCATCAAAATTGAGAGAATGTTAGATGAAAGCAATTCACTAGGACAAAAGCCAAATATTAAAAAAGTCTAACTAATGTTCAATAGCTTTTTAATATATACATATATATTAATAATAAAAATTTTGCATACATATGTTAGTTTGCCTGTGAAAATAGTTTTTTTTTCATCCCATATAACTGCATTTTCAGTGTCAAGCATCATAATAACAGATATCTTATTTCATTATGTGCTGCTTTTTTAGTATTTTTTGTTCGTCTAATTGATAATTGGGTACTATTCCTTCTTTTGTTTGTAACATTCTTGTAATAAGCAATGAATCATACATCATTTACTTTCTTTTTTCTTTGTCTCATTCTAAGAACCGTACATTGATTCTTGGTGAAATAAAGCTATCAACAGTGTAATGAAATGAAATAGTATGATGTTTGAGACCAAAAGTGCACTTATATTGGATGAAAGAATAATAGTTCCAAAGTATGATTTGAAAATAAAATTACATATTAATAGTAAATACATATTAATAGTAATAAATGATAAATACTTTGATGAAATCATGAACATAGACGAAAAAATAATGGATAAAATTAATTGTAAAATTAAACCTGGATGGATGCTTTTAGTAGAAACCAAACATTTCATAGAATTATTGATAAAAATAATAAATTCCAAACATGTTGATAATATGATCAATATAATGGACTGACATGGGATGGGTCCTTTATCTTTTTTTTTTTTTTTGATAGAGAACTTCTTCAACAGGAAATCGAGCATTTGAATAAAATAGTTGATATATGAATAAAAATGAAGTTAGTGATCTTTATTAATTTTTCCTAACACTGAATTTGAAGGGAAAAAATTAATAATACATCACATGATCAACAGAAAATCCAGGAAACTTCTCAGTGATGAAATCCATAAGCTAAAAACTTATATGGGAATATTTAAATAAAATAGTACTAAATAAAGATTTATAAGCACTACCACTTGGCAGTTATTGATTACTAAAGCTAACAATAGATGGTATAAGAGCAATAAGAATAAAACATTTGCTACTGAAATTTAAATGAAAGTATGTCTCCATTTTCTAACTGTCTCATCCCTATATATATGAAGTCTAATGCCATCTTACAAAATTAGTAAGTACTAGCTATTTGTGTTTGATCAAAAAGAATACAAATGTTAGCTGATGTACTGTGATTAGAAACCTTCTTTATTGGAATCTCATTAATATGAATTAAAAATTTTTACTTGATGATATATGTAATAGCCTCACTTCACTAATAGGGGTTGGATCTTTCTACATGATACAGCTTGATCGAACTACACACAGAATGTCATCAATCCAAATACTAATTACTACAAAACATCTGTTACCCAAACAAAATTTCAAAAGTGATTTTTAACCTTTTACAATAAATAAATTAATTTAAATGCAAATTAAATGGGGGGGGGGGGAAACATTCAATAAATATAATTCTAAATGAAATATACTTCCTGTTTTTTTATAGTTCAGTAGAGGTTGGTTTTTAATAACTGATTGGATGAAAAGATTTATTTTTGAAATTCAAAAAATCCACAAACTTAAAAAATAAATAAATCTGGATTTACATATTTTGAGTTAATAAGGTTTCACCTGTATTGCAAAGGATGATTAACTTTCAAAAATGAATTATTTGCACTTTTAGATGGAAACTGTGGGTATTGCTTTTTTTTTAACACTGCTGTTGGCAGTTTTGCTTTGATGTTATCAGTATGTCATCTCATAGAAAGTTCATTTGGTAATAGCTCAATAAGTCGATTAAAGATTGTCTCCTATAAAAAAAATAACCATGGGAATTAAATTTGGGATCTTTAGATTCATGAATACTGAATGTAAGATGATGGTCTGTTCAGCTAAATTATTTAGCAAAGGCAACAATCAATAAAAATTTGATATCTAAAAGGGTCTTCTTTTCTTCATTTTTTCATAAGGCAATTGTTAATGAGTGGTTTCTAAATATCATGATTTATCACACTAGTTGATTTATGGAATTATTTGTCATTGTCATACAAACATATGATTTAAATTTTTATTTTTTTTTACTTTTTTTTCTTTGTTCAATATTCTTGTCTTTTTCCAATCAAACATATTTTCACTGATACATACATGGTCTCTACTTTAAAAACATCTCTTTTGATGAAATAATACAACATATATTCAGAAATAAAATATCAACATCACAAATTTTAGTTTAGTGCAATTGTAGAATGTTCAGATTCATATTATAAGATCCTTGAAATAATTTGGGCTGTGGCACTTCCAAACAGTCCAACTTATCATGAACTCCTGAACAATAAAGATATTTAATTTTCTTTATCACAAAAATTTATTTTTTTATTTATATATTTTATTTGCAGCCAATTTAATTTTGACTTGAATGTTTTAGCAATTAATGTATAGATTTATGATTTTTATCATCAATGCTTTGATAATCATATTTTAGAATAGATGTGGATAATTTATATCCATATTGTAATATCCAAAAGAATAGACAGACACTAAAAATAATAATAATAAAATAATATATATATATATATATATATATATATATTGCAATGAAGTCAAGTATATATCATATAACCTAATTTTATAAGATTGTATTACAAATGTTATATAACGAGTGTGGCAGCTCTTAACAAGCTTTTCATAATATCTCTATCCTCAGACTGGTGTCTTGTTATGGCTGTCATCATTGAGCTGTTAGGATATTCCAGCATTAGATTTAAAATACCATATCAAGCCCAGCAATTTTATCTAATGTTTAACTATTAAGTAGAAAATGTGAAATTTTCAAACATCCATGTCTTCAAATCCAGCTATAAAACTTAAAATTAGGTCATGTGATATATGATTTAATTTCTTTATAATTATTGTTTTTTCTCTAAAGGCTTTGGGATTTTATATTGCTAAAGCTATTAATATATGGTGTATCTGAACTTGGTTCAGTCCCATATGACTATATATGTTAGATATCAGGATTTGAAGACATTGGATGTCTAAAATTTTCAAATTTTCTACTTAATAGTTAACCATTATATAAAGTGCTGGGCTTGACTTGGTATTTTAAATGTAATGCTGGAATATCCTAGTCCCCACTGACAACAGGCAGAGCTAGAAACTGGTCTGATGATAGGGATATTTTGAAAAGTTTGTTGAGAGCTATTGGTATGCTCATTATATATATATATATATATATATACACACACTCAGGTATTGGTGTCTGTATAACACCACATCCATATTTTAATTAAGTAAGAATTAGAGTATATGTGGGGCTGGGGATAATCTTTAGTTTAATAAATGATTAGTAAAAACCATTAATATATTTTTATAAAATGGTTTGCCTCAAAATTGTGAGTGCAGAAATTTTCAGAATACTCTCTTTTGCAATATATGTATTTCAACAGAAACCCTTGGCTCACAAGGTGAACTTTCTCACAATATATGCATTTTAACAAAAATTTTTAATTCATCAGGTGAATTTTATGTTTAGCACATTGATGAATTAATTATCTAAGTATGAACCAATGGAAAAGATGAATAGTATCTGATTCTTTTTCTAAGCAGCCCACATTGTCATCCCTAAATCAATAAATGTGTTATATAGCAACAGTAATTTAGCTATTCACCTAAAAAATTGTTGCATGTCTGAATAACAAATTATGAACCAAAATGTGACAATGTGTTTCATATCTTAACCCTATCATTAAATTTTGCTTTAATTTGGACAAAATGGCTGCTAAAATATAGGAAATGGCTCAAACTGTGTATGTCAGGAAAACCATGAATCACAAGTATGTTTTTAAGTGGTCTGCAAGGTTTTATGATGGCACAACAAGTATTGAAAATGATCCAAGTAAGTGCAAAACACACACATATTTCATGCCATTATTCAGATACACTAGTGCCTTAAAATTTTTGTGGTTAATAGCTAAACTATGCTGCTACATAATGAAAGATGTTTCAAAGTTGGCACTACAAGCAGTTTGGAGAGTGAACCAATCACTTTATATAGATGATTGATCACTAAAAGAATCAAGTTCCAAAATTAAATTGGTAATCATTAAGACTTCTCTGCCTTGTATTGCTAGTGCAATGATGGAGTGGCCATCTTCATGGCCCATCTCTCTCCTTTCTAATGTTTGAACTTCTTATGAACTTCTGAGCAATAACCATATGATTTTTTTTCTATGATGGTTCCACATTTCATGGTTCTATTCTTACATCATAATCTGGACTTGCTAGCAGAATGCATGTATAATGAGAAAGACTGGTGTGAAAAAAATCATATTAAGAAATAATTCAAAATGTATAAGGTCTTATGCAAATCTAAAAGATTTAATAGGTTAAGTGAATATATATTTACATAAAAATAAAAATTGATATAGATTCATTACCTCAACTGTGGAAATGGCCAACATTATTACTCAAACAACATAATTAATCAGACAGAGAAATATCATTCCATCATTACATCAGAATGAGATATTTGCGAACAATTTCCTCAGCAATTTGCTAACATAGTTTCATTTATTACTGAACTAATAAAATAAAATAATGAATTGAATGAATTTATTGTTCAGGGGTTCGTAAAATGTTTGAGTGCCATAGGTGCCAAAACTGGAATCTATCCAAAGATCTCAAGCACTAATATCTGGCACTCCTATTATACTCACCTATGCAGAGACATCAGAAATAATAATAATCTTTTAAATATAAACACACAATTCTTATAGCTTATTATTAAGTGTAAAGATGTTAAAAATCAAGCTAAGTTCAAATATTTTTTATGTCAGTGCAACACACAGCGATATATACTTTGAAGTAATTGTTTTATTTTTTTTTTATCTGTAAAAGCTATCCGACTGTAGTATCAGTTATCAAATAATATACCGAATGATAGAATTTGAACGTCTTTACATTTTATGAATAAGTTATAAGGATGGTATTTTAATAAAAAGAATTGCCATGGTTATAAAATAGTGAAAGGCAGCATTACTGACATATTGTTGACGACAGTGTTAGGTATTTATTCAGATTCTATATTAAGTAAATCTGGCATTTTTTTATGTAATGAGTTGCAACATTTGATTGACAAGTGTTGACGTTTTCTTAGCCTAACGACTGAATTATCAGCTTTCCATTACCTTTATATTACATTTTTTATTTCTGCTTTGTAAGGAATATTATATATAGAAAGATAATGAATGAAGAATGAACTTGTGGTACAATGCTTATATACTGGGTTCGAATTGAGGCTTAAACTTAAAAATGTTTTTAACAAGCTTGTGATTTTTTAAAAAAATGGACATACCATATATAGCTAATCCAGATAGTTTAATATTGGTTAGTAAATGGGTGTTTAACTATTCTTCCCTGAGGATAAAACAAAAATTGAAAAATGCTCTCCATCTGAAATTGTTTAGCCTGGGGGGAAATGGCTTATTTTTCACTATTTCTTTAAGAACGACTAGAAGAAAGGCACCCCCCATGCATATATATATATATAAAAAAAAAAAATAACATAAACATCTATGCAATTGTTAACATAGATAAAGTCATTATTTTGCACAAAAATTGTGTTATATTCAACATTTGAATATTATCTAGAAATACATTAAGCCATTCATCTTATAATAAAAAAAAAGTAGACCATTTCTACCTCTCACCCACTAAAAATGGGCCTAAGGACTCTGTAACATTTAAATTAATTTGGAAAATTCTTAAAAGTATGCCATACTATTCTTACTTTTCTCAACCCAGTATTTGACAGTAGGTTGTATGAACTATAGCACCATTTTTTTGAAAAATGATAATAAATGTTGCCTGGAAACAATATTTGCACTAAGGATGAATCTAATTTTTAATGTGTTCAATTAGTTTAGATGAAAAGCATCAGACTCCCAAATTATACAATGCTTTATTGAAACAAACTATCCCCCCCCCCCTCTTCACAACTGTCATCTATTAAACACTTAAGTAATCAATCAATGCTAATTATTAGTCATTATTTTATCCATATCTGATGTTCTATATCTAGGTGTTCTAGATCCATGTATAAATTCTTTACTGATAAACTAAAAAACTGATATGGGTTAGGTAGGACTAAATATGGACTTAATAAGCACTATTTTCTAGTATTTCAAGAAACTACTTTATTTGAAATGTTTTAACATGTAAATAATTTGCTGCTTTATATTATTTATTCATAAAGAATTTCGGCTGCAGTTTCACTTTATGTGATGGAAGAGAGAATATTGAATATCAGAAAAAAACAGTGCATGGCGAATGAAAGAAACAAATGTAAAGGAAACAAAAACTTTATGTAGATATTTTATTTATATTTTTATAGGAATGGTCAATATATAAAGAAATGATGTATTGAAATTAACAAAATTAATTTTATTAAAGTAGTATAGAGAATGTGATTGAGGCTACAGCCTTAATGAATATTATTTACGTAATGAATGTGCGTTTAAATAAATTTATAATTACAACTTTAAATTATCGTAATAGATTTCTCACTATAAAATCATTCCATTGACTCGCTGTAAATCGAAAGATTTCACGAGTATTAATGTGTAATAAGAAATGTGGACTTAATTAGAGAAGTATTGAATAGCTTCACACTCTCAGATCGAACCGCTTCAGCTTCACCTATTTAAATAGAAAGTAGGTTGAAGTAAAGAAGGGTTCCCCTCTTTTCTTCCAAGAGTAAGCTTGTGGTTTTAAGACCTGTAGAGGTCCCTACTATCGCATTTTATACGCATGTGGTTGAGGCTACAGCCTTAATGAATATTATTTACGTAATGAATGTGCGTTTAAATAAATTTATAATTAGAAGTAAAGAAGCAAAAAAAGACCATGCTAAAAGAATTATAGTTTGGAAGAGAATTATATGAGGGGGGGGAGTGAGAATTGTGTGGTGTGTAATGGTTGCAGACAATGTAAATGTTTAACTTTACTAACAAAATCTTTGGACAAATGACCTGTGAAGAGAAACTTCTAATTTCATTTAAATTAACATTAATAAATTACCCGTTTATTGATGGGAAGTTCCTAGAAAGTTAAAGCACCAGAAATGTCGAAGTTGGAGTCATAATCCATTGCCTTTACCCTCTAGAATCTATCATTCCAACAATGCATTAAACTATGCTAATAATTTTTGCATTAGTATTATTCTCCTCATCATCATCACCATTTAGAGGTTAAAGCCAATGTATTCAATGAAACAAAATTTTAAAAATAAGTAAAATTTAATATGAATATAAATATTTATGTTTACTACAAAGAGGCACTCAATTACCATCATCACTTTTGACCATTATTGATACACTACAGGACAAAGGTTTTTCTAAATTTAATCCTATTTCTTCAATTATTAATCTCTCTTCTCCACATCATATTAACAAATTTTCTTATTTCATCCATTCTCTCATATGTGATCTCTTTCTAAGTTTTACATAATCTCTTATGATGAATTTTAAGATTTCAACTGTTATCTTTTATCATTTTTTCTGGTAATACATCCAACCATGCTTTATTTTAGTCTTAATTCTTCCAGTGATGTTAGTAATATCTGTTTGTTCTTTCACTCACATATTTCACTTTTGATGTGGTTTTGTTATTCCCAATATTCAGCTTTCCATATTTTATTGAATGGTCTGAAGTTTCCATATTGTTTCCAATGACTGCCCATGTTTCAGATCAATAAGTAAGACCTGTTAAAACAAATCTATTAAAAATCTTTTCCATCTCATAAGCACTCCATCCAAATTTAATTCTATGATTAATTTCACCAATTATGTTTCCATTGTATTTTTTTCTCATTTTTGTGACCTTTATGCTGTTCCTTGAGACAAATGTTATGTTTGCCATGTAATAAAAATATATTAACTAAATAGCTGATGTTTCACTACAATAACAAATATTTTTCTCAGAACTTCTTTCTCAAATCATAACTCTGAGCAAAGTACTTGTTATTGTATATCAGCTATTTAGCTATTATATTTTTTATTATGCGGAAGCTCCTACAAATAATACTATGAATTAATTTATCCATGAGAATATTAGTATATATAATCAAAAAACCAAGTCATATATCATGTAAATTATTTTAAGCTTGTATTACAGATATGTAATATATATTACATATCTGTAATACAAGCTTAAAACAAGTCACACGATATATGACTTGCTTTTTGGATTATAATTTTGTTCTTGGGCTTTGGCAATGTTATATTGCTGAAACTATTAATATATGATGAGGCTGAAGTGTTTTCAGACCCATTATCATCAAACATTATCAATCCACTGCAGGGTAAAGGTATCTTCAAGTTCAAACCATCTTCTCCAATCTTTAGCTTCTCTTCTCCACATCATCATTGCACACTTTCTTATTTCATCCAACCATCTCTCATGTGGTCTTTTTCTGGGTTTTTTACAATCTCTTCGAATCCAGTTTAAGATTTCAATTGTTCATCTATTATCATCTCTTCTAGCAATATGTCCATCCCAACTGCACTGCAATCTTTTAATTTTTTCAATGAGGTCAATAACACCTGTTTGTTCTCTTAACTATATATTGTGTTTTCCATCTCTTCTTGTTACTTCTAACATGTATCTCCCCATACTCCTTTGAATGATTTGAAAGTCTCTGTATTGCTCCTCTATTAAATGCCTAAGTCTCAGATCCATAAGCAAGAACTGGTAAAACACATTTATTAAAAACCTTTTCAAACACCTAGACATATTTCCTTTTAGTATCAAATTATTTCTACCAAAAGCATTCCAAACAAGTTTAATTCTATGATTAATTTCATCCATTGTTTTTATCTGTATTAATAATCTGACCAAGATATTTGTAGCTGTTAACTTCTTTTAAGTCATCATAATCAATCTTTATTTTCTATTTTGAGAAAATCCATTAAACATTACTTTAGTCTTTTTAACATTTATCTTTAATCCTACTTTTCTACCTTCACCTGGTAACTTCTGAAACACTTCCTGCAGCTCTAAAGCATTATTTGCAAAAACAACTACAACATCTGCAAAATCTAAATGACTTAAATAATCTCCATTTACTTTCACTCCTTTAGATGCCCATTTTAATTCACAAAATACTTTTTGCAGCATTGCTATAAAACGTTTTGCAGATATGGAATCACCCTGTATTACGCCCTTTTCAATGTTGACTTTCCTGATGTCATTATGTAATCTAATTATTGCTGTTGCATTTTTATAAATATTCTTTAAAATATGACAATATCCGGGATCTATACCTTGATGATCCAATGCTTTAATCACCAAAAAAATGTTTATAAAATCAAATACCTTTTCATAATCTACAAATCTAAAGCATAATGACAACTCATATTCATTGGTTTTTTTCTATAACTTCTCTCAATATATGGATGTGATTTACTGTATTAAAACCACTTTTAATTCCAGCTTGTTCTTTTGGTTTGTGGAAATCCAATGTTCTCTATAGAGGAGTTGCAATTATCTTGGTAAAAAATTTGTATAAAACTAATAAAAAGTTGATAGGTCTACAATTTCTAATTATCTTCTTTATCACCTTTTTTAAATATTAATATTAATACTGCATTCTTCCAATTATTTGGTACATCTTTATCAGTTAGACATTTGGTATATAACTTTGCTAAAAAAAAATCTATTTTTTACCTGCTTCTTTTAATATGTCAATTATAAATTCCATCATTACCTGGAGCCTTTCCTTTCTTTATAAATTTAATTGCATGTTTCACTTCTTCATTTAAAATTCTGGGAAATTCTGAAAATATAATAGATATAGGAGGTACTTGTTCTTTATTACTATATAATTCTTGATAGAACTCTTCTACCCATTTCATGATGTCATCTCTCTTTTTAGTAATAGTTCCATCTTTTTTCCTTATTGCAGATATAAATTTCCTACCAATACCAAAATGTTGTTTTACACTCTTGAGACTTTTATTCCTTGCTAGTTCACAGTTATACTTTCTTATTCTTTTCTGCACTATTTTACAAAATTCGAGATATTTAATTCTTTTTAATGCATCATTTTTGTATATCTTCATATCCCTTCTTCATAAATTCTCTAATCTCAGTAGAAATTTTAATGGTCAATTGCTGCTTTTTTCTACCAGCTATCTTTGTTATAGTTTTTAAAAGTGTATCAGTTATTTTCATATTAAATTCATTCAAATCTGAATCATGTTCAAAATCTACTAATACTTGAAACCGATTTGTAAATTCTAATTTAAATTCATTAGAGTGTTTCTGAAGATTATGAATATCAACTGTAAATATTGTTTTTCTTAATAATTTTTGTCTCTCTGGTTTTGCATTAACACGTATCTTATATCTTACTAAACGATGATTACTTCCTGTGTTGAATTTATTAAGAACATTGCAATCTTAAAATATGCATTTTCTGTTATTCAAATTATAATCCAATTCTGCTGTACCTTCATTTGGATGCTTCCATGTCGATTTCCTATTAACATTTTTTTCAATAAAAGAATTCATAATATAAAGTTTTTCTTTTCCTGCAAACTCCACAAGTCTATGCCCTCTCTCATTTTTATTACCATAACCAAAATTACCTACAGCCCTTTCATCTATCATTTGTTTACCAATTAAAATGTTGTTTACTTTGATCAAAAGCCTTTTGTACAACCATATAAAAATATTTTACAACTTCATCACTATGAGAACTTGTTGGGGGCATAAAACTGAATCATCTGCATTTGGTATCTGCTATTAAGTTGTATAACTAATATTGACACTCTGTCCGATATGCCATCAATCTCCATAATGTTGTTTTTTCACTTTTTATTTATAATGAATCTTACTCTACTTGTATTTCCAATATTTGTGCCTTTATAGTAGAGTACATGTCCACTTTTTAAATCAATTGTCTTTTCCCCTTTTTTCTTCTAACTTCACAAAGTCCAATAATGTCCCATTTAATATAAGACAGTTCTTCTTCTAATTCTTGCAATCTTCCTTCACTTGAAAGTGAGCTGCAGTTGTAAGTATCTAAATAAAACATTATCATCAAATGACAGCCTGGATCCACAATCAGGGGATTCTTAACACCCTCTACTTTTGGTCACCAACCACTGCCTTCATTGGTTACTTTATAGCCTCTTGGGAATAAGGATCATGATTTATTTTTGTCTCACATGATTGTATATATCTATTGGAAAAATACTTATCATTTACACATACATTCATTCTGCCTTATCAGGCAACTGAGAAAAAAGGCCATGGTGTTTTTTGATCTTAAAAGCAAAGGTAAAAAGCCAATAAACACACCACACTGGCTAATGCATGTTGGTGAGCAGCCCATCCATGTTCATATACTATATGAATAATCACATAGTAATAACAACTGCAATATACAAGCCCCATGTCGCTTTTTAAGTTAGATAGCTGGATTTAAAGACACAGTAATAACAACTGCAATGACAAGCCCCATGTAGTTTTTTAAGTTAGATAGCTGGATTTAAAGACATTTAATGTTTGAAAATTTCAGATTTTCTACTTAATAGTTATATATTTGATATGTGCTGTTTTTGAGTTGGTAATTTTAGATCTAGTGTTTGACTGTTCTGGTATCTCGCTGAGGTGAGCCAAAAGCTTCAAAGCAGTCAGAGGATATGAATTATTCTAGATAGAGATTTTTAATGCTTTCTCTTGCAACACTTACCAATGAAAGCTTGTTAGAGCTATTGGATATAATCATTTAATCTATTACAACATTTACTTATGGTATGAAATACAAATAACACATTTACAAATTTATCATTCTGTTGATTAGTTTTATTGGACAACTTTTACTTGTTGGCACTCCACCAATGGTAATTAATAAGATTAAAAGTTTATATCTGAAATTATGGAATTTTCAATTAATAGAAATTATTAATATTTATAAACAAGCAATGTGCAAATCCAATTCACTTTCATAGTGAAATAACAGAACAGACAAATCTACTGATTTACCAAACGTTGAATGAGAAAAGTTTGAATGCTTCTCATTCTTGCTCTTTTTTTTTTATTAAAAGCATCTAAATACTTAACAATCAATAAATAATATATGGTTAAATGGGTAGCTATGGGCAATTACTAAAAAATAAATCCCCAAATGTATTTAAAAAATATTCAAGTTATATGGCCTGAATTCAGATCTACATCATAGGAATTTCAGGTAAATATTATATTATTATACTACAAGATGTAGGTCATCATCATTAACCATTATCAATCAATTGCAGGATAAAGGTCTCTCCAAGTTCAGTCCATGTTCTCTGATCTTTAGCTTCTCTTCTCCACATCACCACTACACTCTTTTTATTATATCCATCCATCTCACATGTGGTCTTTTCTGGATCTTTTACAATTTCTTGGAGTCCAGTTTAAGATTTCAATTGTCCATATATTATTATCTCTTCTAGAAATACATCCAGCCCAACTCCATTTCAGTCTTATAATTTTTTCAATGATGTCAGTAACACTTGTTTGTTCTCTTATTTACATATTGCATTTTTGATCTATTCTTGTTACTTCCAACATGCATCTCTCCATACTTCTTTGAGTGGTCTGAAGTCTATGTATAGCTCTTCTATTAAGTGTCCAAGTCTCAAATCCATAAGCAAGAACTGGTAAAACACATTTATTAAAAACCTTCATTTTTAAACACATGGGCATATTTTTTTTTAGTATCAAGTTATTTCTACCAAAAGCACTCCAACCAAGTTTAATTTTATGATTAATTTCATCCATTATGTTTCCATCTATATTAATAATCTGACCAAAGTATTTGTAGCTGTTAACTTCTTCTAACTCATCATAATCAATCTTTATTTTCATATTTTGAGCAAATCCATTAAACATTACTTTAGTCTTTTAATATTTATCTTTAGTATTACTTTCCTACTTTTATCTGATAACTCCTGCAACATTTCCTGCAGCTCTAAAGCATTATTTGCAAAAACAACTACATCATCTGTAAAATGTAAATGACTTAAATAATCTCCATTTACTTTCACTCCTTTAGCTTCTCATTTTATTCCACAAAATACTTCTTGCAACACTGCTGTAAAAAGTTTTCAAGATATGGAATCACCCTGTCTTATACCCTTTTCAATGTTGACTTTCCTAGTATCATTATGTAATTTAATTGTTGCTGTTGCATTTTTATAAATATTCTTTAAAATATAACAATATTCTGAATCTATTATACCTTGAAGATTCAATGCATTAATCACTGAAGAAATGTTTATAGAATTAAATGCCTTTTCATAATCTACAAATCCAAAGCATAATGGCAGCTCTTATTCATTTGTCCTTTCTATAATTTCTCTCAATACCTGGATATGATCTATTGTACTAAAACCACTTTTAAATCCAGCTTGTTCTCTTAGTTGTTTGTAATCCAATGTTCTCTGTAGATGGGTTGGCATTATCTTGGTAAAAAATTTGTATAAAACTAATAAAAGGCTGATAGATCTATAAATTCTAATATCTTTTTTATCACTTTTTTTAAATATTAATATTAATACTGCATTCTTCCAATCATTTGGTACATCTTTATCATTTAGACATTTGATATATAACTTTGCTAAAAAAAATTATATTTCTTCACCTGCTTCCTTTAATTTATCAGTTATAATTCCATCATTATCTGGAGCCTTTCCTTTATTCATGCAATTAATTGCATGGCTCACTTCTTCATTTAAAATTCTGGGCAATTCAGAATATATAATAGATATAGGAAGTACTTGTTTTTTCATAGAATCAAAACTTTTGCATTGCATAGTAATATAAACAGAAAATTATTTGCCACATTAAACACTAATCTCACTTATTTATGTTTACAGAAAAGATATGGTGTTACAGTGCATGTCAGGATAATAAACATTAGGATATTACATTAGCTATGGAAAAGCCCTTAAATTTATTGGGTGACTTCAACACATAAAATAATGTAACAGTAAACATTAAAACATTTATGTAGCATTAATATATCAGTTATGAATCAATAACACTATCTAAATTTAAAAATATAAAAGACTATATATATATGCTCACACATATGAGTACCATCTACATTCAATTTAATTAATTGTCTTATAATATCAATGTTTAAATCTAGTACAGAAGGAAAAAGATATTACAAACAGTTCATTAAATTTAATATAGATGTCACTTGGAAAGTTCATCACTCCTAAAATATTACATGTTAGTATATATGTAATAAACAAAATAGTGGCACTGTAGATAATAATATAGATTAAAATGATATCAAATCTTCAGAGTGCCATATATACATTTTATAATATTTTATCCCTTTCTATACCGATAAAATAATCACCCAATCTCTGAAAGACATATGTTTCAGAATTATTTGCCCTTATCCAAAAACTATGAAAAAAAACCACTTTCATATCAGATATAGAAACTTTATTCCTATTTAAAATGCAATTCATTTGATATTAAAGTTTAAATCTTTAATTTAATGATATTATTTTAATAACATCCATTTTGCTAAGACTTATATCCACAAAAAAAGTTAAATAAATCTATTTTTTCCAAAAAATTTATATGTGTAACAGTATAAACTTTTTTGGAAACAAATGACTTTCTATAGCTCTGCCTTGTGAAATGGTTAATCTTGGAGCAACTGACATTATTAAAATAATAATATTTATTTAAAGATTCAAACTTTGATATCAAATGAATCAAAAGAATAAATAGAAAAGTGCTTATGTTTGATGTGATATTGATCTCGTACAATATAGTTGAATAAGGACAGATAATTCCAAAACATGTAATCTGCAGAGATTTTCTATTTGTTTATCTATATAGCAATAAATAAAATATTGCAAAATTTGATAATGTCATTTTGAAGATTTTATATTACTTCAATTTGTTATGGTAATTAGTCCTGCAATATAGAAAACATGCTACACTTTTTTACATCCATGATAAATGCCTAACCTTGCAATTCCATCAAATAAACTCCACAATCTCATCTAATAACAGGATAAATTTAACTTTCATTTATTGTTCAGATTTTGTTCGGACAAGTTCTTCTCAATGTGTTCTTATTCAATGCTGATTTACTTTTCCATTTTCTGATTAATACTACAATTTTTTAAAAATAGTACAAAATAATGAATATTTGGAGTTTATCCACTACTGAGATTAATGCAGTTAAATACATCAACACTTCAAACAAGTAATGGCATTGTAATATTTTAGGAAGTAATAATAAAATAGGCCTTCATAAAGGACCGTGGTTGGAGGACTCCAGAATTTTATTTCTGTTAATGATTCAATTTATTTATAACTGGGCCCTCAAATTAACATCGATAGAATGGGAAAAAACAGTGCTTGGCTTAGCAGACAACTGGAATAAACTAAAATAACTATATGCTGGAAGTTTGTGCCACTGCAATGATAGGGTGAGAAAAACATAAAATTGGAGGCCCTAACAAAATTGTTGAAATTGACAAGAGCCTTTTGCGCAAAAAGAAAAAAAATAAGTTGGGTGAATTCTTCTAGAACAGTAGATGTTTGATGGCTTGTTCAGAAAGGCCAATGAGTGTTTCATCATAAGAATTCATAAAACAGTGGCAAGTCTGATGGAATCTATCAAACAAAATGTGAAAGAGGAATCGACAATTTATTCAGACTGTTGGAAAGTCTATAATACTGCTGAATTACAAGTTGCCAGTTGCAATCATTTTTATGTGAATCATGTGTTAAGTAAGTCTCCATTTGGAAAAAAATAAAATTACTTTAAGCCTCCATTTTGGAACAAAATTTTATTCACTTAAAATAAAGTAGGACAAATGATTGTTTCATCATGACTATTCCTGTTACATGGTATTGTTTTCATTTTAAGCATTTTATAATTTCATGCCAGATATAGATATACTATTTAAACATGCTAATTTTGCTTAAATTAACATTTTGTAATTTCATGACAAGCTTAAATATCTGTATTAAAGCAACATTTGGGAATTGCATAATGCCTTGTCTTTTTTAATATTTTTTGTGTGAAATTTATATTTTTAGTATTGTTAAAAATATACTTCTTCAGATTTAGTCAGATGTAATTAGTGTCACATATTAAAGCTACTATGCCTTTTCATATATGTATTTGTACAATTTCAGTGCTCACATTATTTGGTCACATCACAAGAATAGAAAAGTATCAACAGATTGCTATGATATGTATATATATATATATATATATATATATATATATATATATATAAACATATATATAAGTGTATATATATATATATATATATATATATATATTACACTTATTAATGTTTACAGGATTGTTAGTATAATAATAAATAGAAATGAGGAGATAATACTCACTAAATAGAGATAAACTTTTTAACTTCTGATGTTACTAAGAAATTATCATTTACTACTAATTGACTAATCATGAGGCTAAGCAAGTTTTTCTCATAAACCTATAATAATTCTTTTGTTGGGAATCTTGGAAGTAAAAGGGGTCCTCATTTCTATTCATTATTATAATAATAATCCTATAAACATTTAATTCACATATACAACTCTCTGGAGAAGTTAAAAATATTATTTACAGAAGGTCAAAAAAGATGCTATTTTTTCACATTCTCACACCTATAAAAAAAATAGCTTTCTGGTTTAAATCCATATAAGAACTTGGGTTCCAAATGAAAGAAGATCCTTGGACCACTTTTACTTCAAAGATTCCCAAAAAAGGAACTATTATAGCTTTATGAGAAAAACTTACTTAGTCTCAAAACTGTTAATTAATAGTTATTGATAATTTCTGAGTAACATCAAAAGTTAAAAGATTTATCTCTATTTAATAGATATTATCTCCTCATTTCTATTCATTATATACATATAATAAAGCATGTTTTTGGTAGAAACCATGTTTAATAAAATAAAATACAGTGTATAGACATTTTAACAAGATAACACTTGCCCTCTACTGGGTAAAATAGTAATAATGTCATTTACTTATTAAATATGATTGCTTTTGAAAATAGAGATTTATAAAACATCTTTTATCCATGAAAATATTTATTTCATTATACATATATAATTATGAGGAACACAGCACTCTTCATCAGACTATAAACAAATAATACTTTTGTTTATCAAAGATTGAGAATAGATAACATTAGGAAATATTCAGAGTGAATTTAGTATACTATTCAGATGAAAATAGTGAATTCATAATTACATGTATATTAAGCTATGCTAATCTCATACTTACATATATAAATGTGTGTAATATTTATAATTGCACTGAAATTATCGTGATCATCATCATTTTCAACCATTATCGATTCACTGTAAAATGAAAGTTTCTCCAATTTCAATCTATCTTCTCCAATCTCTAGTCTCTCTTTTTCACACCACACTAACATGCTTCTTTATTTCATCCACCCATCTCAGGTCTTTTTTTAGGTCTTTTAGCAATATGATTAGCCTAATTCCATTTATTTCAATGATGGCAGTAACACCTGTTTGTCCTCTTATCCATGAAATTTGGATCTATTCTTGTTATTTCTGATATGTATCTCTCTATATTTCTTTGCTTGGTCTCAAGTCTCTGTATTGCTCTTTTGTTTAGTGCCCAAGTCTCAGATTCACAAGTAAGAACTGGTAAAACACATTTATTAAAAAGTTTACTTTTCAAACACATAGGCATATTTCCCTTCAATACCAACCAAGTTTAATTCTATGTTTAATTTCATTCATTATGTTTTCATTTATAGTAATAATCTGACCAAGGTATTTTTAATTGTTAACTTCTTCTAACTCATTATTCTCAATCTTTATTTTCTTTTCTAATTTAGAAAATTCATTGAACATTACTTTAGTCTTTTTAACATTTACCTTTAAACCTAATTTCTTACTGTCATCTTCTAACTCTTGTAACATTTCCTAAAACTCTAAAGCATTATTGGCAAAAACAACTACATCATGTGCAAAATCTAGATGACTTACATAATCTCCATTTACTTTTATTTCCCTAGATTTCCATTTTAATCCACAAAATATTTTTTGGAAAACTGCTGTAAAATGTTTTGGAGATATGGACTCGCCCTGTGATACATCCTCTTCAATGCTAATCTGAAGTATAGCTCTCTAATTTAGATTTACATCTTTCAATATCAATTAATCACCAACCAACCTAAAGTAACACTGATATCTCATATGGCATGTATTTCAACTACAATATAATCTCATCAAATATGTTAGAAGTCTAAACATTTATTTATATTGTTCAATGTCATTAATTGCTATTTAGCATAAAATAAGAACTGATCTCTTCAAGAAATATAATAATTACTTTTTCTTATTGCATTGTCAAATGTAAATCATATAATACTAAATCATCCATGCATTTTACTACTGTTACACAATGCTTTACTTACCACCCTCTTTTACAGTTTCAATTGCCCCAGCAATCTTCTTCAGAACTCTTATATCTCCACTACAGAACTCTTATATCTCCACTTAGGAGATATAAGAGTTCTAAGGAAGATTGATGGGGCAATTGAAACTGCAAATTAGGAGATATAAGAGTTCTGAAGAAGATTGCTGAGGCAATTGAAACTGAAAAGTTTAAAGATGGTGGTAAATAAAGCATTGTGTAACAGTAGTAAAGTGCATAGATGATTTAGTATTATATGATAAGATTGATCTCCCATACTATATATATTTCAATTACAATCTAACTTCATCAGGTATGCTAGAAGCTCAAACCACCTGTTAATCAATCAGAATAGCAATAATACATTTACATTTTTAAAATGAAACATATCATATGAATTTATTTATATAAAACAATATCGACTAATACTCTGATATGGTCAACAGAAGTTTAGACTACTATCACACCTAACGACTAAATTGTAGCTGAAGCATATGCAGTATGAGAGATTAGTCTGTTTATTTTATGTTAGTGATTAAAAATATTAAAAGATCTATTTTTTTCTTCTAGAGAGTGTTAATATTCACTTCCCATTTATTAAATACTTTATTTAAAGTTATGGTGAATTCTTGTTCATACTTACTTGAACTTTGAAAATTTACTTATTTATTTTGATAGTTTAAACAGAAAGAATATTTTTTAAATGACAAAATATTTGGTTATATTCATAATCAATTTAACAGTAATTAATTTTTAATCTTTTTTTATTATTTTGCAAAATAAACAAGATACGACTTTTTTGCTTGGGAAAGTTCATAAGATGTTCATCCAGGAACATCCCAATCCCATGTCAGATACTATACCTATTGTGCCAAACCACACATGGCATTTATAAAATATATCCTATGAATACAATAGCTTAGTCAAATAAAAATAAATATGAATGTTGTGATAATGAATGAAGAAATTAATTTCTGTACATTAATGTCTTAACACTTTTTTTAAAAAGCATAAGTAAATTGAGACTTACATTGCAAGATTTAATTTTTCATTCATGTAGATTTCAATTTAAATAGATTTAGACCAAAATAAAATTATTTGTTAGCATAATTATTATTTTAAAAAAATGAAGAATATTAAAAGCAATGAATTTACTTAAAGAAAATAAAATGAACCTTACTACATTAGTTAGAAAAACCTTTATTTTTTTGTTTGCTACTACATACATTTACATCCTTAAAAAAACATAATATAACTAGAAAAACAAAATATGTTTTATATTTGTTATTAAAAACAAATTTCAAAATAAATAAAAAATATTTGTAGAAATAAAATCTTTCTACTTTACAAATATAATGTAAGCAAGTATCACTATTTTGTGGATTTTGACTCTCTAAACACTAGAGATGTTTCTTATCTTTTGATAACTCCTAACATCTAGGTACAAAAACTAAATTATAAATTTATTACCATTTTATCAGAACCATTCAATATAAGATTACAATGCAATTATTAGTGCACAGGTTATTCAAACACTGTCATTAATATCTTTGGAATGTGCAACTTATCCACAATGCCACATAAAGATTGGAAAACTTTACTAATGAAAAGTTGAAAAATATCAAAAAACTTGGATCCTCATTAAAGTTATGACTTCATACTAATTTTAGTACAGCTGTGACAGCTGTTCATTATTTAGTCATTCTTCAATTATATACTATATTTCAGTTTGAAAATATTCAGCCCCATGTTTTTTTCCAGAAAAATAATATATAATGAATCTAGCGGTTAGAATTGTGTTAGTTCTTTAATCATATATGTTCATGTGCATGGAGGAAATAAAGTGACTTTATTAATAGTATTGTACTCATGTGACCAGATTTTTTTATGAAGCTACAGTAAGAAAAGGCTGTGCAAAAATGATAAATATTATAATAGCATTAGAAAGTAAAGAGATGTTAGCTTTCACCATAAAACACTAGTAATAAAATAATCTTTTGTCTTAATATTTAAGTTTTTCTTATAGGAGTCCATGGATTTAAATCTTAGACACCAATATGCAGAATTAAAAGAAATCAATTGAATTTCCTTTCTCTGGATTGCATATAAAAAGTAGCTTCTTTTATGGTAAAGTCAAAGAATCACATAAATCACAGCCATAATAGAAATGCTCAAAAAGTATATCAAACCATCAATGAAAGGAGTTTATTCCAAATTTTTAAGAGATTTTAAATTTTTTATAATAATAATAATAATAATAATAATAATAATAATAATAATAATAATAATAATAATAATAATAATAATAATAATAATAATAATAATAATAATAATAATAATAATAATAATAATAATAATAATAATAATAATAATAATAATAATAATAATAATAATAATAATAATAATAATAATAATAATAATAATAATAATTTAGAGTACCTATGGCACTTCAAATTGGAACAACTATACATGCAGCATATAACATGATTGAACCTATTTATAAGCATTTCAAACAGAATCTTCAGACACATCAACTCTTCAACCCACCCCCCGATTATTTTGGATCACCTGAAACAAATACACCATTTACCATTAATGAATTTGCTTTGAAGCTTGCCACCTGCCCAATGCCTGTCATCCAGGCACCTCAGGCATACCAAAATTTGTGTACGAACACCTTAGCCATACAACTAATCAAGTATTATGTAATCTTGCAAACTATCTCTCACAAAAAATATACAACATTGAAAATCTTTATCCAATTGCAATAGTACCATTTAATAAGAAACCAGCTCCAATAACCACCCTTAATAATATTAGGCCTATCTCCATGTGCCCAATAGCCATCAAGATCATTGAGAAAGTCATTAAAGACAGGATTGAATCATATCTGCTCCCATTGATTTCACCATATCAGTTTGCAAGAAAGCAATCATCTACAGGACAGGCAGCACTTCTTTTCAAAGCTGTATTGGGATCAGTGCGAGGCTGGAAAAAATACAGCCCAGTTGCAGTTCAAATAGACATTGAATCAGCTTTTGATTCTGTGGCAATCGAGATATTAATTAAAATGTTGGCTGCCACTGCAATACCTCGCACTATTTTATATGTTATAACCAACTTGTTGTTAAATCGGGATATACATATTACACTCAGTGGCAAAAATTCTGAATCTTTTACTCCAACACAATCAATCTCACAAGGATCCCCCTGAGTGCTTTACTTTTCACCTTTTACATCAACCCTCTATTAATAAAAATCCAGCAAACATTCATTGGCATCCAAATACCAAACACATCTCAGCAGGTAACATGTATCGCTTATATGAATGATATAACTGTCTTCCTCCCATCTAAAAAACACCTACCAGCCTTGCATACAATACTACAAGAATTTGCAGCTACACACAAACTCAGGGTCAATCTAAATAAGACGGCAGTTTGGTCTCTTTATAATGCAAAGCAGTACACGGGCATGTATGGGGGAAAGCCATCTGCTTTCTTGGGATTTCCCTTTTAAGATCGGAAGAGCAATGAGGGTCAAGATCCAGAACAAACTCAAAGAAGAAACAGAGCGAATTATTACTTTCCTCAAAGACATATCTTTCAATATACTCCAAGATCCAGCTATTTAACCAGCTAGCCATAACAAAATCACCTATTACTCACCCATTATCACATTTTCTAAAGGTTTTATTAACAAAATCTCTTCTCTCTGTAATAAGCTCTGTGGCAGAGGAAGACCGTGTCAATATCTGCAAAACAACTTACCAGACCACCTATTCACAATGGACTAGGACTTCATAGTATTCATATTTTCCATCTACAGAAGGCCACAAACTTAATAACATCCACAGTCAAACACTTTCCAATGCTTGAATGCCTACTTCAAATAACACCAACAGATAGACCACCCCCTGCTTATGACCAACTAGCATCAATGATCAATCATATAAAAACCACAGCTCCACAGATATCTCTTCAGACAATATACAAGCATTCATACTGGCAAATTTATTCATTAATCCATCCAAATCCAACCCATGACACCAATCTGTCAATGCTGAAAATCAATAATCTACAATTACTCCGTAAGTTTAAAAAATGGTCACTGGAGCCAAAGTATTTTGATTTTTTGCTGAGACTAAACCTACAAGCACTGCCCATGACATATTTTCTGAGATATCGGAGACTATACACTAATATTGATCCTTTTTGTCCCCTGTGCCACAGGGCTGAAGAAACACAGGAACATCTATTCTATCTTTGTCCGGCACTAGACGTGTGCTCTTCCGATTATGATAGGAGCATATAGACAATCTAACACAACCCTTCAAACAATCATTAATTCATATTGCAAAGGCTCTATTCCATCAGTCCGTGCAGCCACTTTTATGCTTTATGCATACTGGTGCACTAGATGCACATTCACTCTAGGTAACAACACAAGGCGACATCCATCAACTTTCAATATCAAACTGGCAAAACTACGAGCCAGAGACAATAAAATTGCACATCCAGACATCTATGCAGCAACCTGGTCACTGATAACACAACAATCAAACCTCTAAGATGGCTCCCAATAACCAAAATCTATGCCCTCAACCAATATATATATAAAAAAAAAAAAAATGTGGCAATTATCTACAAATAAAAAAACAGAATGTTGTCTTTGATTGCATAATATTAATATAAAGGACAGTAACAACAAAATCAGACCTCAAATACTGAAAACAAACTAACCCATGGCAATATACATCAAAGTTGAAGTTTTGCAAATTGAACAATGATAACCCAAGACTTTGGAGAACTATGATTACAGAAGCAGCACTCATAAATGTACGTATACATATGTATTTTCACCCCCTAACAATGTTTAAATATCTTTCCCTCCTAAGTTAAGTTCTTTTTTGTACATCACAGATACCAACTTAAACTTGGTTTACTCACTAGCAATGTAAATATATGTATACGAGTGTCTTATAGCAAATGTAACTCTATGGTTATCAATAAAGTTCTTTTCTTTGAAATATAATAATAATAATAATAATAATAATAATAATAATAATAATAATAATAATAATAATATAAATAATATAATAATAATAATAATAATAATAATAATAATAATAATAATAATAATAATAATAATAATAATAATAATAATAATAATAATAATAATAATAATAATATAATATTAATAATAATAATAATAATAATAATAATAATAATAATAATAATAATAATAATAATAATAATAATAATATAATAATAATAATAATAATAATAATAATAATAATAATAATAATAATAATAATAATAATATTAATAATAATAATATAATAATAATAATAATAATAATAATAATAATATAAATAATAATAATAATAGTAATAATAAAATATAATAATAATAATAATAATAATAATAATAATAATAATAATAATAATAATAATAATATAATAATAATAATAATAATAATAATAATAATAATAATAATAATAATAATAATAAAAAGAAAATTAAATGGTACCAGATCAAAGACTTCCTAAAATGACAGGAATCTTTAGAGAATAACAAAAATAGATCTAACTTCTTGACTAAAGAAAACAGTATATTAACACCATTTGTAATCAGATTATTATGGTAAACTATGGGAAATCTTAATAACTATTTGGAAACCTTTAAAAATTGTGCAGTGTATAAACTATTAAAATAAAAAAATGTAAATGCTCTTATTCGCATAAATTTACTAACAATTTAAAAAAAAAAATTTCTTCAGCTTTCACAAAAAAAAAGTGTGGGCTTAATTATATTTAAAAAGTGTATCAATTCCAATCTTTTTGAAGATCATTTGAAATTTGGCACTGGAAATAGAAATTTGGACATTGTTGCAAATCATCTGACAAATAGATTGACATTAATATAATTTCATATTTATGTCAATAAAAGCATGTTTTATTTTAATTTTTATATTTTTTATTTATTACTTTTTAGTTTTTATAGTTCCAGAAATTATGAATGAAAAAAGTTTACTTACAATTTAATACCACTAGATGGCAATGCTGTGAAGAATATTGAATCTGATATAAAATGATAAATTTATATTTTTTTGCTATTTTTTTTTTACTAAATTGTTTTCTAACTCTAAAAAATTGTATTGTCGTTAGAAATACATACATATGTATGCAACTTTCAACTTGATTGGAAATTGGTAAATGGGTGAAAAGTGAGTTATAAGATCTCACAGACGAATGAACAAAAAGTATAATCAGTTAAACAAAAGCATATAAAATACATTAAACATGCACAAACATTTAAAAAAATGATACTAAAATGAAGTGTTGACAAATTCTTTTGAAAATTCTATAGATAATAAAATAAAACATGTAGTTACTTCTTTGTATTAGACCTGATCTTTCATTTGACTGTACATGATTCATATTGAAATAGACTTATTTGTTTGTTAATGAGATCTAATTTGTTTTAAAAAAAATTGAGAATCCTAATACATATTGAATGTGAAAGAAGAGATTATGAACAATGAAATAGGTGGACTCCATCCTTACAATTAAAAATGTATCATTAGAAAGAAAGAAATAGTTTTATTAAACAGGATTTCTTAAAAAGTTTGAATATTGTGAAATAATGGGGCATGAACAGTGGCTCTTATGTTCCAGGATCTTTTACTCTAGCCAATCTACACAAGGCAACGTGTCATTAAGAAGCTAAAAGAACTAAGCAAATAATATGTCATTCTGAAGGAATTTTGTTACCATCAATTAATATTGACTATTGAAAAATTATAATAATAATTATTAGTATCATCATCATCACCATTATTATTTCTGCCCAGAATTTACATATTTTGTTGACAAATAACTCTACATAAAAGACTTCACAAAAATTTCAATGATGATATAAATATAAACATCAAAAATAATGTTTGATAAAATATTGTATAGGGATAAATGGTATAATTTATAATATTGTATAGGGATGTTTAAAATAATTAGCTAAAAAATATAAAATATTTTTCTACTATTTTATTATATCACTTATTTTAAAAATTATTTTTACTAAATAATTACTCTTTTTGCTTTATCTCTAATAAATAATGAATTTTCTTTTAGTACACTTTTAGATTTATAATGGCTTTTATCATTGTTGCTGCTTCTTGCAGTTTCAACTGTGCTGTCAGATTTTTAAACAGTCTTTTAATTTAGAAAAAAAACTTGTTTAAAACTCTGAAGAAGATTTAGAATAGTCGAAACATAAAAAAAATAACAGTAACTATAAAAGGCATTATAAAATTTAAAATGCAACAAAAAATGAATAAAGTATTTTATTACAAAAATAAAGATATTTAATAAAAAATATTATATACATCATGTGACATAAAATTTGTTCATTCTAGATACATTTTTTTTTTTTGATGTTTTTATAGTTGATTTTTACGTGTTGGATAGAAAATACTCATTTTAATTTCAAAACTTGCAATTCTTGAATATCTAATTAAGAAAGTAAATGTAAATTGTCATGGAAAATAGTGCCACCATTTGTATATAGTATATAAACCAGTATTACTCAAGATAATTATAATATATGTGTTAGGCTTGAGATCCTTGCCAAAAAAATTAGATTTGTAACAAAATTGTTTAAGTTATGAGTTCCACAATAAATTAAGTAAAATGTGGAATAATTACTACAATGCATCAATGTTTTTTGTTAATCCAATATGATGTATTAAGTTTTGGTTTGAGTTTTGAAGCATATTGCTTTTACTTGTTAGATATACATTTATTTTATAAACTCATATTTAAACTAACACTTAACGTGCTTTTTAAAAAAGAATAAGCATTCAATATTAACCTGACTGGCAAAGTTTTGTGTATATCTACTAAAAACAATAATTGGGCTGAAGTGTGATTAATAAATTCTTATTTATTCAAGTACTGATTAATTAATAATCAATTAACAAATGAAGTGAGCTTCTATTATTAATTATCTCAACAGTTTTAAAATAGCTTCTATAATCTATCGAAATTAATAATTATTGAGATTTTTAATATAATACAGCTTCGTATTAATAATGATTTAATGGAAAAAAATATTTTTAAAAAAGCAGATTTTCTAAATATTATATTATTTCCTTCTCATTTTTAAATTATTTTATTACATTATAAAATACCGTACAATTTAATAATTAAATTAAATTCATACCACTGTATTTGAAAAAAAATGCCGTTACATTTCGAATAAAGAAAACAGGATTTTTCTACAAATTGAAATTTCAGAACTTAAAATGAATGATGTCTTAAAATGTTTAATTTTTGTGATAAAATTTTGTCTTCTTTTACTTTTTTGAAAAAGAAATATTTTTAATCCATGTTTCTAAATAATGATTTATTTTATTTTAAAAACGAAAAAAAAAAAACGTTTATTATAAGCATTTCCAAAATTTTAATCTTGATTATTGTCTAACAACCCCCCAGGCTAGACGCTGCATTTTAGTGAAAAGTAATATCAAGGCCAACACACAGGAAAAGTTCAACTATTTTTGGACATTATACAAAATTCGGTTGCTTAGCAACCGGAGTAAAGCTTATTATTAAATGATTTCCGAATGTACATATTAGGCTATATTTAAACTGATAAAACATTTTCGAAAAGAATGAATAATACTACTAAAACAGATAATCAACAAACGTTAGCGATTGAAAAATGCATATAAACTATATATTAAATTCGAATGAAATAAAAATTATTATTTTTTTTTTAAAAAAAAAAGGAAAAGTTTGAATAATATTAACATTTGTGTGTGTGTGTGATTTGTAGGAAATAATGTGTTTTCCCTTCCCTTCACTCCATTTTTAGTTAAAATACGAAAAATATAAACTTGGAATAATAAAACTTTATAAGATCTAGTTTCATCCTATAAAAGTTTTGCGTTTATGTCATATATATAATATTTGTGTGAATATATGTGTACGTGAAAATATTATGTATATTAACATAAATGTGTGTGCGTGCACGAGAAAATGGCCAGTAAATATTTTAATTTGAAATTTGAAAAAAAAACAAGGGATCTTTATTTGGAAAAATATGGTAACTACATTTCTTTATACGTTTAAATAATGCCGAATATATTTGAATGTGTAAGTTTGTATGCGTGATAAGAATTTTTCGGTATAAATAATATACTGCCTAATAAAATTTTAGATTAAAACAAAAAAAAGTAATTAAAACTTTAATTTCAGTACTTAAAATTTATAATTAAGTTTACTAGAAGTAAAAGAAATTTAGTAAGAAAAATACGGCAAATTTTATGTATGGCAGATAAGGGGATGCACGGATAAAACCGAAAAAATAAAATTTTAAATATTCTGTACCTGAATATGCACATATATGCGTGGTTGGATGAATAGTACTGCCCATGCAAACAGTATTTTAAATTTAGTATTGAATTTACCATATAAACATAGAGCGATATTTATTTGGAAAATACGGTCAATTATATATAAATATTCTATTTATCTTCGCTAACATTAAGCGTTTATACAAATTATTTGTAAATATTATATGTATACGTTCGGTACACTCTTTTAATATTAAACTTCATTAGCTAAAAAATGCAAATAAATTATCTTAGTTTTTAAAAAAAAGGTATATTATTTATTAATTATATATAGATTGAACTCAAATTGGTGAAAACTTGTAGTTAAGTTTATTTAATAGTTACTATTTAATATGAGTTATATTTTCTAACATAATTAAATTTGACTTTTATTATTTTCAAATCTTTTAAAGATTTAAACCCCATGTAGGATAATAATTCACTTAAATGTTAAAGAAAGGACGTGAATTTTTAAAAACCTTGGAAATATCAATATTCTTTTTTTTTTAAAAAAAAAAATAAACTTCAATTTTTATATCTTTTTCACCAACATGTTATATTTGGTTATAATATTCTTTGTCTAGCCATTAATATCCCTTCTGTCGAGCAGAAAATTTAACACATATATTGTAATTGTCTAAACGAAAACCCAAGTTTTCTATTTTTATATTTTTTGTATTATATTGAACAATTAAATACTATCACAAATTGCATTATTATTTTTATCAATAATCTTTTGTTCCATATTGTAGATGATTTTACAAATCCTATGCATGTATTTAGATGTACTTTGAGATTCTATATATCACTAATACTATTTTGTGTATGCTCGCACGAATTCGAGAAACAATATATAGGTTTTCGGTTTTCATTTAAATCTAGTATACCAGTTCTTTTAATTTCAAATTAACTCTATTAGGAATTAAACAAATATTTATTTGTAAATCATATATATAAATATTACGAGTATGAATAGGAATACGAAAAGTATTTATCAATATAATTTAAATATATAGTGTTTTTAATTTTAAATTAAACTTATTACGAAATTAAAATTTCTCATTTGGAATAAAAAATGTAGAACTGAGAAAAAAAAATAAAAAATAAAAAACAACGAAAAAAAATATTTGTAATTAAAAATAATTTTTTTACCAAATAAGATTCAACTATCAAAATAAAAAAATTTACTATTAAATGAAAACTTAATTTTCCTCCATAATAGATTATCGTCTTGGCTAATCCCTTTAATAGAATTTTTAAAAAAATGTAATTTATTTATTAAAAACTCTGCCATTGACTCTGATAGTGATGTCTTATATCGATCAAAATTATAAAATAGAGTATAAAACGTTTATTAAAATTTATGATAAAACTCTAAATATTAAAATATATTAAGAGGGAGAAAACAAACAATAAACAACCATCATTAACTGTAATCAAGTGTTGCCATTGGGCAAAATATATCTCTGATTAGTTATTCTCCCGGATTTGGGGATGGAAACTTAATATTTATATAGAGCACAACATTTGTTTTATAATTTATACTGTAAATAATCTCTTGATTTTTTAAAAAATGTATTAAAAATACTATACAAATAATGTGTTCTCCTGAGGTTTGTGATGATGGTGTTTTAGTTGTATTTTTATATTGGGGCTATTTCCATCATCTAATATGAGTATTGAATGCCTAGAAAAATTTAAAATACAAAAATATTGGATAGAGAAGAAAAGGTACAAAGAAGAAAATTTAAAGAAGCTGTTCACATGACAATGACAAAAAATCCCATAAGTCAACCTAGGGTGACTACACATAATGTATGGAAACCACTAATCAACTTTTTTTTCGTATGTCATAGCATCGGCCAGGAGACAAACCCGCAACAACTGTCTGCAACCAACTTCTTGTTTGCAAGGCAGCTGCGCTGACCTCTCAGATAACCTCATAGATAAATATATGAACTTTCTACTGACTGTTGCCTTTGGCAGGACAGATCATTTGATTAGAGTGTTACCTTAATAATCTAAGGGTCCATGTTGAAATCCCATGCCAGTATTGTCACTGGTCAGGCCAGCAATATCTGAAGAAGAGGGGAGAATAATACCTCTCAAAACATTGTGCATATACTAACCTGTTTTGTGTTCTATTACTAACAGTTGAATGTATTTGGAATATTTAAATAAAGTTAAATTTTTCTAAAGGCATTCAATACTCATATTAGATGATGGAAATAGTCCAATATAAAAATACAACTGTACAAATAAGTTTGGATATATTTAGGAATGAAAGATTCTTATGGTATAGTAATCAGTATATCATCTGTCATGTCCACGACCTGGGTTTGAATCCTCTGCATTTTTTTCAGATTACAATCAGATGTCAATGATAGCTGACTTAAAATCACTACAGATAGTTATCTAATTGTTGGTAAGTAAATGGATATTGGGATATTCTTAGACAGAGGCTAAAATACAAGAAAGGAAACCTTAAAACTTCACTACTCTGATGAATAATATCTTCATAATTACTATTCATATTTGATAAAATGCTGAAATGATTTTTTTATGCAGCTACAACACAATTAATTTTGCACTAGTGATATTACAGCACCTTTTCTAATCTATACAAAATTATAAAGAGATTGAAACTTTAATGACAACCAGACTATTATTTTAGAATGAGATATAAATTATTTAAGAAACACTTGAATTTAATTTTAAATAAACAGAATTAAAAAAAGTAGTAATTAATAAATTAACATACAATTTAAGGTAAAAATAATATATCCTACAAATCATTAAATATTGTCAATTAAAATATTTAACATGAGCACTATGTTTCTATTTTGTTATATTTAATTTATTCAATTGCTGGATTTAATTCTTTTTTTTTTTTCTCTTTCAAAAATAACAATTAAAAATATACAAGATATTTTAAATAGCTGCTTAAGAATTGTTTGTGTAAATGTTATTAAAAATATAAATATTATTAGAGGGGGGAGGAAAAACATAAGATTTAATTGGTAAATGCCTACAGAAGAAAGCAAAACACTTTTTTATTATAGGATAAAGATGCTATGCTGATAGAAAAGTAAGAGTTGAGCATGCAAAATATAATGTAAAGATATTAAAATTAATAGTGTAGTCAGTAAATTATTTCTTGATAAACAAATAATATAAGTATCATCATTATTTTCAATTGTTATCAATTCACTGCAGGATGAAGGTCTCTCCAAGTTCAATTCATTTTCTCTGATCTCTAGTCTTGCTTTTCATATCATGTCAGCATACTTCCATGTTTCACCGATTCATTTCACACATGATTTCTTTCTATGTCTTTTACAATCTCTTAATATACATTCAGTAGGTATTAATTAATTTTAATAAGTTATGATTTACTTAAATAACATTAGTATAAAATCTTAAACCTACACACACACAAAAATATATATTGCCATAAATATATATCACACAATTTAAAATAAAAGCAAAAATCTATAGTTTACTAAATATGCATAAATTATTATGTTTAATAAAGTGAATACTATATTTTTGTTTTTATTCTTTTTTTAGTTTGACCAATTATTTTGAAAATATAGAAAGTTTAGAAAGGGAAGAGATAAGAAGATACACTGTTGGATTATGGCTATAGTATTACCTTCTTGATTTGTAAAAAGTGTGGAAAACTGGAGCTCAAGTTTCATAGGTCATGACTCAATTTTCACTTTTGGTGCTCAAACGTCTTATGAACCCCTTAGAAATAATCTGTTTTATTATCTTTGCTATCCTAAAGTATTATAATTGTGTATCAGTTTACTTTACAAAAGTTCTTTTTCTGCATATATTGATTGATAATTAGCATCTTTAATAAATGCACAATTGAGTGATTCATCATTGAGTCAAAAAATATTATATTTCTTTCAATAGACTAACTAAATAGACTAGTTGAGGCAAAATTCATATTATTGGTATGTTAAATTTTATTGAAGATCAAACTTACTCATATGCAATATCTTATTTATTTTTATTCAATGTTTAAGCCCTCTTCACTTATGCACAAAATCTTAAGTAATTTTTAAACTCTTTAGCAGGATGACTCAGTTGGTTAGAGGGTTATCTTAAAATTCAATATTCAATAATCTAAGAGTTCAGCTTTGATTCCCATGCTAGTACTGTTACTGGTCAGCCCAGCAACACCCGAAGAAGAGGGGAGAATAAGCTCTTAAAAAGTTGAGCTTATACTAACCTGTGTGCTATTACAAGCAGTTGAATGTATTTGGAATTTTTAAGAAAGTTAAATTTTTCTAAAGACATTCAATACTTATATAAGATGATGGAAATAGACCAATATATAAATATAATTAAAATACTGTCATCATAAACCTTCAGGAAAAACCCAATATATATTCTCATATTTTAAATATATAATTGCAGATACTGGAACATATAATAATGACCTTTAATATGTATTCTGATTGAAGCAACCTTTTTAATCAGCCCACATTATCACACCCACACAAATGTCTTTTATTGTTTTTCAATGTCTTCTGCAACTTATTTGACATTATATATATTTCATATTGAAAGTTAAACCTCAATACATAAATAGAAAATTTATAATCTGTTGTCAAGGCAACCTTTATAGATAAAAGTTGGATTCCACCTTTTATATTGGGGTAAGATCTTTAAATAGACAAAAGAGTGAAGACACTTGACAATAACAGATTGACATTTTAATCTGTCATGAAATTGTATAGTTTGTCTTTGCCTGTTGAATGGGTTTTATTTACTTCTAGGCAGATTAAAATTTTCAATTTCTTAAAATAAAGTGTTTTCACATCTTAGATCAGGATAAAAGGTAGAATCCATCTTTCATCTATATAGGTTGCCATGTCAACAGATTGTAAATATTCTATTGGTGTATTAAGCTTTGGCTGCTATCATATAAACTATAATATTCTATACATATATTAAAACAGGTTTGTACATGTGAAAGAAAATTATAATACATAATAGCTTAATAGAAACTTATCATTATTATCTACATTCTATATATTAAATATATTTTGGAAAAATATAGAGATATAATCAATTTATGACAAGCCACAATCTAAATAAACATAGGAATAATACTGTTAATCCTTTTTTAAATCGGCACAAAGTCCTTTGTTCGGAAAAACAAAAAAATGCTATAATCACATAAAATTCAAATTTCACTTGTGCCACCATCTATTAAGATATTTCACTATTTTTTATTAAATTAATAAATTCACATACTTTTGTAATTATTGTTTTAATTCAAATAAAAATCTAAAGAGGAAAAAAGCATGGAGAGAATATAAGTGTGCTATTAAGAATAAGAAAAGTGAGAAAGATATTAATGCTAAATGGAAAAAGTACTTAGAAAAGAAGAAGTTGGCTAAAATAGATAATTATGGAAAGAGAATGAAATTGAATAGTAAATTGTTGGAGAATATTAATAAAAGTGAAAGAGATGGGAATAAAAAGGAGAAAGGTAGGGGGGAGAGAGATAGTATTACTAGATGATGAGCGAATAGAGTGTAGCTCTAGAGAAGATTTAGAGAGAATCTTAAATAGATATGTAATGAATATAGAAAAATGTTAGATGTTAAGGATAGAGTGATAGAAAACATGAAAGTATAGTAATGGAAGTATTAAGTTTACAGAAAATGAACTGAATAAGATAGAAAAGAAATTGAAAAGTGAAAGGCAAGAGGTTTAGATGGATGGGCAGCAGAGATGGTAATGAATTTAGGATATAGGGCAAAAGTAAAGTTATTATCTTGTTTTAATAAGATGGCACAGAATAGAGTTTTTCTGAGTAGTTGGAGTAATACAAGAGTAAGATTATTATTTAAAGAAAAGGGTAAGGATCATAGAAAGTTAAATAATTATAGACCGATAGCGGTAACATCAGTTTTATATAAAGTTTTCTTATATATGGTGGCTAGAAGAGTTGTAAAATGGATGGAAGGGAATAATGTAGTGGGGAAATGCAAGGAGATTTTAGATTAGATAGGCATATAGGAGATAGTTTATTTGTAGTTACAGAACTTATGAATATGAGTAGGAATTCGGGTAAACAGTTATATATAAGTTTTATAGATATAGAAAAGGTATATGATAGAATAAATATAAATAGATTATGGATAAATTTAGCAAATTTGAGAATGGATGAAGCTTTAATGGATATTATTAAGAAATTATATGAAAATAATTATTATATATATATCAATTAGGGAATATAGAATCAGTTAAAGTTAAAAATGGGGTGGGATGAAGGCAAGGATGCCCTATGTTACCTATTTTGTTTGTGTTGTATTTGAATGAAATGAAAAGAGCAATAGAAAGATTAGGAAGAGGGATAGAGATATCATTAATAGGTAGTAAGGAAGTATATATTTTTCAACTCTTTTTTTGCAGATATATTTTTGTGTGCAGAAAGAAGAGAAGATATGGAAGTTATGCTGAGGACATGTGCAAGGGTGGGTAAAGAGATGGAGATTAAATTTAGGAAAAAAAATCAAATATAATGATGGTTAATAATTGTGAAGAGAAGATATAGATTTTTTATTGGAAGATATTAAGTTAAGTGTGGTGAATAGATATAGTTATTTGGGAAGTATTTTAAGTAATCAGAAAAATTATTTGGATGAATGGGAAAAAATTGATAAAGGAAGCAAAGAAAAGAAAAGGATTGATAAAGAAATTAATAGTGTTTTCATATAATAAATATGATGTAGCTAGAATTATATGGAAGGGAGTTGCAGTAACAGGGTTAACATATGGTAATGTTGCATTATGTGTTAGTAAATTACTTAGAAAAAGTTCAAAGGGAAGTAGGAAGACATGCATTGGAAGCAGATGTATGGACAGCAAGGGAGGCAATTCAAGGAGAAATGGGATGGTCAAGTTTTCATATGAGAGATGCAAAAAGTAAAATGAAAATGTTTGGTAGATTGCAGTTTATGGACAATAAAAGAATAGCCAAAATAATATTTAATTGGGTTATGAGTAAAGGGCAGGTAACAAGATGGGTGAGAAAGGTAATGTGATATACAAAAGATTAGGAGAAAGAATTTATATCAGTATATTTGTACAAAAGATGGGATGATTGTTAGGAGGGTTGTTGAGTGTTATAGTGGTAAGGAATGGAATAAAAGAATGGATTTATTAATAAAGAATAGGGAGTTAGAGAGATGAAGAACTAGTATGGAGAGTAAAATGAGTTTAAATATATATAGAAATAAACATAATATTAGGTGCGAGTTAATATATGATAATAGTAAGGAAAGTAGTTTATTGTTTAAGGTTTGAACAGGATCTTTAGCAACAAGAGAATATACATGTAAGTGGGAAAATATGTGTGATTTAGTCTGTAAATTATGTAAGGAAGGAATGGAAAATATTAGGCATTTGTTAATAGAATGTAAATGTTTGAAAACAGAAAGGGCACATATAATGAAGTTATGGAAGAATAAATATGGAAAAAGTGATTATACTGAAAGTGGATTATTGTTTTTTAAGCTGGGTTTGGGAAAAGATAAGGGGGATTTAGATATAAAGGCCATAGAGTTGACAAAGATTATGTTGTGGAAATGAGATGGAGCAGAATATGGGAAAATTTAGACTGGGAATGGAAAATAAAGTGGCTAACAGGTTTCTCTGGACATAATTGTTGAGAGAGTCTTGGCTCCATTTAAGGAGAAGCTACAGTACATCACATTGCATCAAAATATTTTGATTGGTGTAATTCTTTGAATATTTCAAGATAACTTTTTAAATAAGTAAAAATTATTTTTTTTACAAAGTTTATCAAGGTTCATAATTATTTTTACACAATAATTGTGTAATAATTATTAAAAATCAAAAAAATGCAATATTACACTTATTTTATACATATTTTTTTTAAAAAAAACTCATAATAACTTCTGGTATAATGTTAACAAAGAAAAGCACAGCATGTAAGAAAAAAGCATAATGAAAATTTAATAGAGCTTTATTCAGATGAAAGAAACTTCTGATGCCGATGATAACTGTTTTTCAAAACAAATTTTTAATTTTAATATTTATAACAATTAAAAGATTCTCATAACCATGCATTTTTTTTGTATACTGTGATGAAAAAAATAGAGGCCATTTTTAATTTATAAAAGTGAAAATACTAAAAAAATAATAAATCTTTATTAGTAATTATTTGAAAATCTAGTAAAAAAGATGTCCTTCTTTCTGGTAAAGAAAGTGAATCATTTTAGGTTCATTTAAAATTTGAAGTAAAACTGCTTACTGCTAACAGTAAAATGAGGGGGTGGTAATATATAAGACTTTTTTTAAAACATGCAAAAAAAAAGCATTCAATGTTTCTTTTTAAATTCATATTTTATTCTTAAAAATAATTTATTATGACATACATAATGTACATAATGTGTTTTTGTTTATATCATATAATTTTGTAATTATTAATATTGTAGTGGTACTTCTATTAACTGTTTTGCAATGTTTAGCACTATGAATTTTTAAAAAAATGGGTCGTGGTTGGCAGACTGTACTGTCGCCGCTTTCTGAGACTAATTTTCCCAATAACTTTAGTTTTAATAATGTTAGAACAAAATGCTATATGTTGGCAGAAAATAAATAAACCAAGGACAAAATAAGGCTAGTGAAATTTCAATATTTGAAAAAATTATTACTTTATTGTTTGTTCATAATTTCTAATTTATCCTTAACCAAGTTTAAATTACATCTTCATTGATAATTTTTTTGTATTCCTCACAAAATTCTTATTCAAACAATACATCATACTACCTTACCTGAGATAATCCATAGCTTCAGAACTTACAAAAAAAGAACCATAAGAACTTGTCGTATTTTCTTGTACCCCAGAAATTAAAAAATTTCAAGGCATCTATAAGAAAAAAAAAATTTTCTAATAAAAGATACAAAATAAATCATTTCTAGAAAGTGGATATGAATTTTTAATCATACATTTGGCTTCTTGACCATGCAAATCAGAAATTGAGGGCCATTGTCTTTATCAATGATAAAATGAATCTCCTTTCTTCATTTTATATTTTTTGTGCACACCAGTGGTGCCATTTTATTATATTTATTGTCCCACAGAGATATAATTTATTTACATATAGCTTATTTGCTATATGTAGATTTCAAAATAATGTGATGCAAGATGTGGCAAAATGACTGCCTCACATTATGAGTACCAAGGCATAGATAAGAACCTAGATTTAGTTCTTTGCCTGCATACAATTCCATGTGGTATTCGTGATCATTGTGGCTATCATCACATATCTACCATTTGAAATCTCTTTTTATTAGTTTTAAGAGTTTATATTGTCATATGGTACTACACCCAGTAAATTTTGTGATTGCTTTATCAATTGCAACCTTTCTGTGCATCTGATAATGAGCCTTAAAATTTACATTACACTGCTCTCTGTAATAGCCTAATTTTATAAATGCTGTTAAAATAATTACTTGTTACACAATCAGACATGGTAATACACACCAATACAAATACAGACATGCTAATAAATTATTAAATCTTTTGAGAGTTATTATGTCTATAAAATAATGTTGCCTCAAACTTGGATCAGAGCCCCAAAATTACATTGTACATAATTATCTAATTTATATACAACACACACATGTTAGTACAAAGACAAACAGAATAATAAAAAAAGCAATCTAAAATAATAATGATCAAATAATAAAAAATCTAAAATTGAATGCTTACTTGTAATATACAGCATTATGTTTATTTTTGGGATGAAGGCCTTGAAATTACAAAATCTTCAAAGCATGTTGAATCCATTTTCTAATTACATTTTGCCGTTAAAGCATTTAAACTTTTATTTTCTCTCTTCTAATACATTAAGCAAGAAAAAAAAAATGGATTACTTACTAGAAAAAAATAATAATAAATTGAATTTTTGTCCGATTTTAACATGTCGTGTACCATATTAAAAAGGAAATCAAACCACAGAGAAGGATGGTATTGGCTCATGCATAGTCCATTTGGTTTCTTCGCAATTTTAAAATGAAAACAAGAAAATTTATTAATATTGTTATGATGATGATTATTATTTCCTTTAATTTATGCACATGATATATTGCAGTATCAATAATCATATATTGTCAATATATAAAAGTAAAAATGTGGTTTTATTTTGATATAGTTTTTTATTAAACATTAACATTATTCTTATCCAGATTCTTTTTCATCATAAATTTATTCATTACACTATTTGTTAAAAACCATTCAATTACAAAAAATAAAGATTTAATTTATTTATTTTAAATTAAATGAGAAAAAAAAATGTAATAAAAACAAAAATTATTTATTTTAAATTAAATGAGAAAAAAAATGTAATAAAAACAAAAATAGCAATTTTTTCTTTATGACTAAAAAGAAGTTTTTTAAAATAAATAATGTGATTTGCAAAATGCAAAAAATTACTATTACTCTTATAACAACTGAAACACACAGGCTTATTATATACCTGTGTTTATATATGTAATATATAGGTATATGAGCACAGACTTTCACACGACCTACCACTCTCCACATTATCTCATAACACTGATACACTTGAACACATATATGTTGAAAAGATAAATAATCACCAATATATGTATTTCATGCTAAACCAGCAATCATCAGTTGGTCCAGATTATTATCTCTATACATATATGCTATAAGTGCTCAGGTATATATTAAGATAGCCAATCTCATACTTTAATGGGCATGCTTCAATCCACTCCACACTCCAACTCTTCAACCGTCCATCCAATTGAGGGGTCAGATTGACATTAGGTCAACATGGGGGTGACAAGAATCTCAGCCTCAGGATGGCCTTTGAGCATTCCATCATCAGATTTTTAATTGGATAGACAGTTGAAGAGTTAGAGTGTGGAGTGGATTGAAGCCTGTCCATAAAAGTATGAAGATTGGCTCTCTTAATATATATCTGAGCACTTATAGCATATATGTATAAAGATAATAATCTGGATCAACTGATGATTGCCGTTTTAGCATGAAATACGGATATTAGTGATTATTTATCTTTTCAACATATGTGTTCAAGTGTATCAGTGTTATGAGATAGTGTGGAGAGTGGTAGGTCATGTGAAAGACTGTGCTCATATACCCTATATATTACTCTTATAATAAATATAATTTATGATACAATTTGCATAATAAAATTAAAATATTTTAACATTTTAAAATTAGTCTATTTCTTCAGTGTACTGAATGTTCCTTATATAAGTAAGTAGAAGGATTTAAACTTAGGTTTTTTTCAGTCTATGTTCATCCTTTACTCCAACCCAAACAATTGACACACATGACCACATAATGTGAAAAAGATAGATGATCCTCAATATATGTATTTCAAGCAGAATCAGTACTCATCATTTAGGCCATGTCATAATCTCTCATGCATTTATACAATCAGTGCTCAGTTTATATTAGAATACCAATTACTTAAACTTTAATAGACAGGCTTCAATCTTCTCATCTTTCCAACTATTCACCTGTCCATTTCATGGAAAAAACAACGGTGGAACTTTCAAAATGTTTGGTGGAATTGATATTGAAGTAATACTCATGTAGACATTATGTCAATCTAATCCCTCATATTATAGAATCATTATGTTTCCATGTATTAATAAGAGAAGAATATGCTGAATTTATAGATGTAACCCAACCTATTTCTAAGGCAATATTTTAATTAGTCTGTTCATTCAGTTTTTTATATAAGTAAATAGCAAGATTTAAACATAGTCTATATTCATCCTTCACTCAATCTCAAACTACCAACACATGGTTATGACTATGATATCCAATCCACCAGGGAGGGCTTTGGTTGTTCCATCATTGTTTTTTTAATGGAAGTGGATGGTTGAATAGTTGGAAGGGTGAGAAGATTGAAGTCTGTTCATTAAAGTTTAAGGAATTGTTAGGTTAATATAAGCCGAGCATCTGTTCATTAAAGTTTAAGGAATTGTTAGGTTAATATAAGCCAAGCATTGATTGCATATATGTGTGGGAGATTATGATCTGGCTCAACTGATAAATGCTGATTCTGGTTGAAATATGATATTGGGGATCATTTATGTTTTTTGCATGTATGTAGTCATGGGTGTCAGTTGCTTGAGATGGAATGAAGGATAAATATAGTCTGAAAATCCTCTCTTGAATGAGTAGGCTGATTACATATGGCCTTGGAAGTCAGTTACATCTATAAGTTCAGCCTACTCCTCTTTTATTAATATATAGATATGTAAAGGTCTGATAATATGAGGCATTAGATTGAAGTAAGGTCTATCTAGTTATGACTAGAATATCAAATTTATCAAGAGCTTTGAGCTTTCCATTATTGGTTTTTTAATAAAATGGATACTCGAATAGTTGGGAGGGTGAGAAGCTTAAATCCTGTTCATTAAAGTTTAAGGAATTTCTATCTTAATGTAAGTCAAGCATTGATTGTATATATATATGTGTGTGTAGAAGATTATGAACTGTCCCAATTGATCGTTTTACACAAAATATGTATATTGAGAATCTTCTATCTTTTTTTGCATATATGTGGTCATGTGTGTTGGTTGTTTGAGACAAAAGGACGAATATAGACTGTAAAATCCTAAGTTCAAATCTCTCATATCACTTTTTACTTCTGCAATACAAACTTATACTTCCATAAAGTATCAAAAAAGGTTTTAAATTGCATGATTTAGAGCAATGGTAAAGTGTCAGACTCTGAAGCAAAAGATTTTCAGACAGATTCCATCTCTTCCACTTTTGGTATTCAAATTTCTTATGAGTTCCCAAACAATAATGCCATTTGATTATTTATTTTCCTTACATTAAATAAACAGTAAGTTCTGCAATTACTGGATCATTATTAAGAAATATGATAAATAATGACATGTTTAAATGACGTTCAGATTTTAATACAATTTAGAATATTATTATATGTGACCTGCATTCAGAAAATTAAATCTACATGGGTTTAATCATAGCTATCAAGCTAGGAATGGAAAGACTGGTGTGTAACAGCTGAAGTCAATTCATAAAGAAAATTTGAATGACGGTATTATGTATTAGTAATCATTGCAGAATCATCATCATCATCACCAGTCATTCTCTTTATTTTGTTGCCTCTACTTTAACTGAAGCATAAATCTGTAGTAAATTTTCTCTAATTGTAATCTATTTCATTTTAACCTCACGAACTTCCTCATTTTCTTTTTTTCATTTGTCATAGCATTGGCCAGAAAGCGAACCCCCTAACCCGGGACAATCTCCCTCATTTCTGGAATTTTCATCTACTCTTCTCCGACTTAAATCTTTCTCTATTTTTCCATCAGCATTTTCATGATAATAAGTGTATATGCACTTTTGCAACATTTTCTATTCTTTGTGATAAATGGATTTTTCTGTTGCTTTCTTCACTGCTTAATTTTCAACTGAATAGATTTCTATATGCCATCTACTCCATTTTTCATTTGATATACCCCTCAATCATTATACATTTATAATACCATAAAAATATTAGTGGATAAAGAATTAGCATGTTATTTTCCAATTGTTGCTGTTAAACAATTTTTTAATAAATAGATCACTGTAGAATAAAGGCATCTCCAATAAATCCTCATAGAAATGAAGAAAAAGGTAGTATGTATTTACCATGCTTTGCAGAGGATGAGAGTTTGATCAAATTGTCATACTAATTTTACTCTATAACTAAGAATAGTAGATATCAATTTATTGCCTAATGTTGGCTAGTAAGCTGTGTTAACTTTGAACTAGCTATCTGAATGAAAAATCTTAAATCTCTTCAAAATAAAAGTCATGATTTTAATTTTTATCTCATTGGACTGGCATAAAGATGAGTAACTGATATCCCTTTATTGCATCCATATACAATAATTTTTTTTTTAAAAAAATCCATTTTGTCCATATAGTTTTATCAGTTTTCATCTGCATCTTCATAAATAATGACTCTTTTTATAAAACAGAGTTTATCCTTCTCATTTTCATCATCATCATTATGATTATTAATGTTAAATTGGGTAGAGACAAGATTTATTGTTTTTGGGTTTCTGATATTTTAACGCTTTATCAATTAGATAATTAATTTGCATGCCCTGATGTCAAAGATGTCTGCAATCAAACATAGTTCATATACATAAACTGTAGCTTTTAAATAGGTTTTATAGACTATTAGGAAAATGTTAAGCATAGCCTTTTACATTGACAAGTTTAAAATCATTAAAAATAATAAAATGAAAATACAAAAATCTTGTGCCATCTTGATTGCCCTCCAAAGATCTTAGATAATATCTTTTGATTTTTTTGTAAAACTTAGAATGTTTAGTCATCATAAATTGCAGTAATCATTTAACCAATATTTGGATATTCCAAAGATTTCTAATGGACTGTAGAATCATAACTAAAGAACTATGATCTAAGTGATCCACACCTTTCAAAAATGTATATTAATAACTAATAACCTATATTATGCTTAATGTGTTTTCATGTCAATGCTTGAACTGTTTGCACCAGCACATGACAAGCATTACATGACTATTTCCATTACTATAATGTAATGTCTAATAACTATTGTCGTTAATAAATTTTAACATCTTTATTTAATCAATACATTTTTTGCTATGTTAAAACAGAAAATACGTCTCCAAACTTTCAAGTGGTGTGGATAATAGTGCCTATTAGCTCAGTGTAAAAAAATTTTATGATGTTATATATATATATATATATACACACACACAAGAAAATCAAGTCATATGTCACATGATCTAATTTAACAAGATTGTATTAGTAGTGTTATATATAGAGATCGCAAATAAGTTCTTAGCAAGCTTTGCAGAATAACCCCAATCTCAGACCAGTTTTTGCTACTGGCTTTCTCAGTGAGGTGTTAGGATATTTTGCTTATTAAAAATACCAGGACAAGCCTAGCACTTTATCTAATGGATAACTATTAAGTATGAAAATTTTTAGACATTCATATCAGATTTTCTACTTAATAATTATCCATTAGATAAAGTGCTGGGCTTGTCCTCGTATTTTTAATTTATTGCTTGAATATCCTAGCATCTCACTGAGGAATCCAGTAACAGAAACCAGTCTGGGATTTTGCAAAGCTTGGTAAGAGCTTATTTGTGAACCATATATAATATATATGGGTCAATGTCTCAATTGCAAACTATGATGATATAAAACTCACAATACTGCTTTTAACAAATGTGGCAAGCTCATAAACATTAGCAGTCACAATCATAATAGACTTAATTCTATTTCTATAAACAGATTTTAGAATAACAAACTTCATACAGTAATTCCACCAAGTGCAAGACTTTGTAATCAGAGGATGTAGCATGTGAAAGCATGTGAAATGGTCATCAGATTTTAAATGTTTTATTACAAAGTATGAAAGATGAAACATTAACTCTTTAAATATGATGCTTTTTATAGTCAATAATCACACACAATTCATCATATAAACCTATTTTAAGCTCAAACAATTCTTAATACGCTAAGATAAATTACAAATTAGATTTTTAAAGAATTTTTTAAAAAAATTAAATAATACCTACATTTTATTATATTAATACCAATTTATTTTATTAGTTAAAATATATCAGATAAAAAAATAGCTAATCATCAGTACAAAACATATATCATCATCATTATTTTAAATCATTGTCAATCCACTGCAGAATAAAGATCTCTCCAAGTTCAATCCATTTTCTCTGATCTCTAGTCTCTCTTCTCCACATTATTCTGCACATTTCCTTATTTCATCTATCCATTTCATATGTGGTCTCTCTCTGGATCTTTTAAATCTCTTGAAACCCAGTTTAAAATTTCAATTGTTCCTCTATTATCATCTCTTCTAGTAATGTGCCCAGCCCAATTCCACCTCAGTCTCTTAATTCTTTCAACAATGTCAGAAACACCTGTTTGCTTTTTTACTCGTGTATTTCATTTTCAATCTCTTCTTATTACTCCTAACATACACCTCTCCATAATTCTTTGGGTCACCTAAAGTAGCTGTAGTGCTCTTCTGTTGAATGTCCAAGTCTCATATCCATAAGTATGAACTGGTAAAACACATTTATTAAAAATGTTTCTTTTTAAACACATAGGCATATTTTATTTTAATATTAACTTATTTTTATCAAAAGCATACCAACCAAGTTTAATTATATCCATAGATAGGTAGGTAAGTGAGTGGGTAGATAGGTGGGTGGGTAGGTAGGTTGGTAGATAGGTAGGGGGTAGATAGGTAGAGTAGGTAGGTGGGGGATAGTTAGGTAGGTGGGTGAGTAGGTAGGTGAGTGGGTAGATAAATAGGTGTGTAGATAGGTAGGTGGGTGGGTAGCTAGGTAGGTGGGTGGGTAGATATGTAGTAGGTAGGGAGTAGGTAGGTGAGTAGGTAGGTAGGGGATAGGTAGGTAGGTGGGTGGATAGGTAGGTAGGTGGGTGGGTAGATAGGTAGGTGAGTAAGTAGGTTGGTAGATAGGTAGGGCGTAAGTAGGTAAGGGATAGGTAGGTAAGGTGCCTTGGTAGTTAGGTAGGTGGGTGGGTAGGTAGGTAGATAGGTAGGGGTAGGTAGGTAAGTGGGTGAGTAGGTAGGGGAATAGATAGATAGGTGGGTGGGTAGATAGGTAGGTAGGTGGGCATGTAGGTAGGTAGGTGGGTGAGTGGGTAGGTAGGTAAGTGGGTAGGTAGGTAAGTGGGTAGGTAGGTAAGTGGGTGGGTAGGTGGGTATTTGGGTAAGCAGGGTAGATGGGCAGGTGAGTAGGCAGGCAGGCAGGTGGACAGGCAAGCAGGTGGGCCAGTGGGTGGTCTGGTGGGCATGTAGATAGGTAGATAGCTAGATATATGTAAAAAAAAATTAGGATTAAATAGTAAAACAAATTTTTAATAATAATAAAAATTAATTATCAAAAAACATTTTTAAATAAAAAGGAATATGAACAAAAAACATCTGATATCTCATTACATATATATATATATAATTGTATAATTAAATAGTACCAATTAATATATAATAGTATTATTAATTGATGAAATCTTGTAGCACAATCTATATTAAATTTAACTAAACATTTCATCTTACATCATCATCCAACTGATTTAAATCAGAAAAACATGGAATCACATCCATTGTATTACTGCTTATTTCAGTTAAATTTGATTTATAAAATCTCTTTCCAAAAGAGAGTATAAAAATGAACTTGTTTAAATAAAAATTCAATAACACATTGTAAAAAAAAAAAAAAATGTTTGTCAGAAAAGTATATACACAATCAATAAATAAATTTATATAGAAAATAGTATATAAAAAAAAGGAAGGTAAATGTAAAAAAATACTATTCTTAGGTTCTCCTTATATGAATTATGGTAAAATAATGATTTTTTATTTTCTTTGTATTCATCTTTTAATTTAAAAAGAAATGCTGCATTTTTTTTTACTTAAAGTTTTTAATCAGCATTTTGTTTTATATAACTTTTCTATATAAAATATACTTATTTTACAAATGCTTGGATTTTTTGAAAAATATTTAAACATGTATGGACTTTTTTTTTTTTAATTTAATTTTTAGGTAAATAAAAATATGGATTCTTTTAGTTTATATTCTCTTCTTTATTTTATTCTGGAAGCAAATTTGAAAATTCAAACTTGGATATAACAAAAAAAAAATTAATTTTTGTTTCATTAAAATTAAATCATTTAAAAAAGATATGAGTACTATGTTTTTATTTTGTTTAAAGTTTTTTTTTGTTCAACACCTCCTCTATTTATCTCATAATGGTCATTTTTTCCTAGAAAAATAGCAACTAAAACTTTAATTATTAACTTTTAAATAATAATAATAATAATAATAATAATGAGGAGGAGGAGGATGATGATGATGATGACGATGATGTTGATGATGATGATAACAATAACAACAACTGTAATAACTGCAAAAAATTTTTTTATTGCAACATCTTATAAAATACCAGAAATTGGAGGGGGGGCAAATAACTAAATGACATGCTTTATATTTTATTCAAATATTAATAATGATAATGATAATAGAAAAAAGTTTTTATTACAATAAAAATTGCATGCTATTATAAAAATAAGTTTAACATACAAAAAATATAAACTTATAGCAAAGAGATATTAAAATTAATAATTGACTTTTGTTTTGTTTTAGATTAATGGCATTAATATCTGGGCACTTGTTTTAGATTAATGGCATTAATATCTGTGCACATATATATGTATAATTTTTCATTCACATATTTTATTCACAAGAATAAAAATATATGAAACATCACCCAAGATGCATTTCATGCTAAATCAGCATTCAATTGGCCCAGTTGCAACTTCTCAGACTTCTTTATTTTTCTTGTTCAGTGTTTATCAATATAGAATTATTCCAATACAGTCTAAAGGTATCAAACTTCTTGCAGTCACATATATTACACCATCCTTCCCAGATAAATACTTTAATGATTATTGCTAATCATTTATTATACTAAAAATTATCATATCCTTTTTATCCAAGATATACATTTTAAACTTTAATTAAAGATTAATATTTCATTTTTATCAAAAATAATCAGATGAAACAATTAATTCCATTCAATTCTTCTTTTTCCTTGTTTAATATTATTTATATATATATATTATTTCCAGGAACTTCTGTGTAGTAAAAATATAATAGCTAAATAGCTGATGTTTCAGTATAATAACAAGTACTTTCCTCAGAGCTTCTTCTTTCCCAAATCATAAGAATGTGTGTGGTGAGATTTAAAATCATTATATTTTTCCCTTTGTCATTTTCTCCTCATTCTCAAATTCTATTGGTTGAGAAGTTTTATAAATATTTTATCCTTCAATAGCTTTTTCCAAATATTGTTAATTTTTTTTATTCACACTTTTTATTTATGTTCTTAGGTCTTTTAAAGCAGTCTCTGGTTATATTGTTCAATTTTTTCCAGAGTATGTGTTTTATTAAAATTATATCATGATTAGTTAATTGAATGTGTGAATAAATGGATGATAAATTGGATTTTTTCTAACTGCCAACATATGTTCTTTCTTTCTTATGTTTATTCTATGATTGGTCTGCCCAATGTAAGAATGCAAACAGACCAATTATAGAATAAACATAAGAAAGGAAAAACACAAGTTGACAGTTTGAGAAATATCCAATTCATCAACCATTTATTTACACATTAAATTAACTAACCATGACATCAATTTTAATAAAACACATGTTCTGGCAAAAATTGAATAATATGACTGGACTGCTAAGGGAATCTATAGAGATTTTTAAAAAGTCTAAGAACATAAATGAAAAGTGTGAATTGAAGAAAATTAATAATATTTGTCAAAAGTTATTAGAGGATAATATATTTTGTAAACTTTTCAACCAATAGAATTTAAGAATGAGGAGAAAACAACAAAGGAAAAAAAATGACGATTTTAAATCTCATCAAACATGTTCTTATGATTTGAGAAAGAACCTCTGAGGAAAGTACTTGTTATTATACTGAAACATCAGCTATGTGGCTATTATATTTTTATTACATGGAAGCTCTCAGAAATAATAATATGAATTCATAATTTATTTATGAGAATATTAGAATTAATATATATATATATATATTGTTCCATTTTTCACATATACTTTAATCACATGAGCAAAGACTTCTCTGAAAAAAGATGAATGATTCCCTAAATGTATTTCATACTAAACTAGCACTCTTGTTCTAGATCAGATTACAACTTTTCATATATTTTCTAAAAAGATCATTACCAAATTATTAGTATTTAACAGATAAAGAGTATCTCTTATGGGCCATTTACTTTTTCTAGATATTTTTACTTATGTGATCAAAATACATGTGTTGAAATGAAAAATTATAAAAATATTTAAGATATCACCCAAGAAAAAAACTGGAATAAACTTAAATTACTTATTCCATAATTTTCAATTAAAATTAAAATATATATCTGGACTAAATATGATATAATATTTTCTAGACCAATACATAATTAGTAGTAATCATTAAAGTACCTATCTGGGTAAATTTGTATTGTATATTATAAGAACAAAAAATTATATATGTATGAGGGTGGATCCAAAAATAAACAAAGCATTCTCTGGTTTGCACACTTGTTGGAGTACAAACTTCTCACAGAAACCTTTCTGCATTATTCTTCCAAATGATATCACTGTGTGAAAGTGTGTTACCATGTAACACATTTTTTGTAAAGTGCATTTCATGTATTTGTCGACTTTTACAATGACTGAAAAGTTTGAATAATACAAAATTTTGTTTTTGTTTGCAGAAAATTCAGGGAAATCAGTTACAATGCTTGAAACAGATTACAAGCAAGAGGATCTCATAACATGATTGGTTTAACTGAAATGTTAAATTCACCACATAACTAAAAAGCATTGTAAGAAAAATTCAAAGTCAAAACAATGCTGATATTTTTTGCATGTAAACATTTTTCTCTCAGATTTAATTTGTAATAGTCAGGCATTTTATTTGCAAGTTAGTAAAACAAAACTGTCTGCAGCAAATAAAAGAGTGCAAGTGTCACTCTTACAAAGTGGCATCTCTCAAAGCCTTAAGTGGAAACACTTTTTAATTAAATTCAGCATGATCACTTCTCTATCAGCTATATTCACTTGATCTCACTTTGTGAAATTCATTTTAATATCCCAAATGAAAAAATGTTTTTTTTGCAGACTTAGAAGTGGTGGGGGGAAATGCCACAGGTGTTAAAAGGCATCACTTTTCAAGTGTTTTGGATTACTTTAAAAAATTAAAAACATGTTTGGACCTGTGTATTGCATCAAATGGATAGTAATTTGAAAGAAATTAAATTTATAACACTTCAAAACAAATAAATAATTTTTTATTATAAAATTTTGGTAATTTTTAAGTACCCCTGTTTATATAAGCATAAAAACAGCCCATATCTATTTCAATGCCAACAATCGTCAATATGCTGAAATCAACCTTTTATTAATGAAAAAGGTGGATACCCACCTTTCTCTATGATCATATAAACCCTAAAGATTAATACAATTATGAGATTTTTAATTCATAGAAAGTTTTAAAAAATCACATTAGACAGGCAAATGAAACCTGTTTTGAAAGCAGACCTACAAATAGACATTTTTAACTTTCAAAATCACTTAAACTACTTATAACTAAGATAATAAAGCTAGTTATTGTTCAAAGCATATATGAAAGCAGAACATGCCTATTCAACACCAAGAATATATTTATGATATACTTTACAAGTTCATCCATGTATGATTTTGGTTATGAATATATCAATGTTTCGGTTTGTTCACATAAGCCATCAACTGAGTGATGAATAGAATATTGTAAATATTTTAATAAAATATTTATTTAAAATAAATATTTAAAATGAACTATTTTAAATAAAATACTGAATAAAATGTTGTAATACTTGTTTCTGCCAAATTCTTCTATTTGGAAGAATTTTTTAAAAAAACATTATTCTGAAGATTTTCTGACTTATTTTTTCCCAATTTTATATACCTGTTTTGTCTATTACTGGAACTTTAACATTGTTATAAACCATTGTTTCCAGTGCCTCTGCAACTATTATAATATCCCCTCTAATTATATCTAGCTTAAATATACACACTATACATGTATTCATATATATATATATATATATATATATATATATATATATATAATTTGATGTCTGTATTCCTTCAAACCAATATATGTAATTTATAATTGAATATTTATAAATACAGTAATTAGATATATGTAAAGACAGTAATTAGATATATGTAAAGTATAACTTTAAAATTTTTTATCCACTTAGGAGTGCTTTTGACTATCCTCCTAGTCTTTGTCAACTAATACTTTGAAAGGCTAACCTTCCCACAATTCTGTGATCTTAACATCAAAAGGAAAGTGAAGAAAACTATATTAATATACAAATACGAACAAGACTTAATAAACAGACAGGCAGCAAACATTAATATCATGGAATTGTGGGAATGTTAGCCTTTCAGTATATTAGTTGACAAAGATTATGAGGATAGTTGAAAACCCTCAACTGGATAAAGTTTTTAAAGTTATACTTTACATATATCTAGTTATTGTATTTATAAATATTCAATTATAAGATTACACACACACACACATATATATATATATATAATTGTAATAAAAATAATAAAGTATAATACTGATGGTATATTGTACAAATAATTATTCAGAATGGACATTTTATTTAATTTAAACACATGATAAGCAATACCACAAAATACCATATATAGATAACCACAGATGTACATTCAACATAATTTGTCCATGAAAATTGTAGCTTTATTAAACTTTTTTGAAAAACATACTATTGTTAAACACACTGCTAACATTGCTGGATTAATTTACGTGCACTATGTAGACGATGTATTTATGGCAGCACCAAAAAATGTAATTGTCAATATTCAAAATGAATTACAACTACAATCTAAATTGATCATAAACACCACTTGGGAGAACGAAGGGCAGAAGCTTAAATATTTGGATTTGCTGGTCCATAGAGAAAACAGAGATCTGCATTATAGTATGATAGTTAAACTCTTTGAGATCCAAGGCTTTACTCACCCGAAATCCATGTCACCTACTGCACATAAATTCGCAGGGCTCAATGCATTTTTATTTAGAAATCAAAATTTATGTAAATTTGAAGCCGATAGAAAGACCAACATCGCAATTTATATAAAAGATTTGCTTAGCGTAGGTTTCAGCTACAGATCAATTGCAAAGAAAATTAAGCAATTTCACAGTAAACTAATAGCTAACCACAAAAATAAGAATAAGCCTCAAATTACACTCCCTTATATTCCCAAAGTATCACAACAGATAATAAAGACTTTAACTGGGGAATTTAAGATTGGTTTTCGTACTCCCCCTAATTCTAACAGACTCATTAATAATTCAAAGGATAGAACAGACCCATCTCAAACACCCCAGGTGATTTACAGCATGTCATGTCCACAGGCCGGATGCAAAGCCATATACTATGGGGAAACTAAGGCCACTGTTCACAACAGAGCTGCTCAACACTTGTATACCTATAGAAGAGCAAAAAAGAACAGCGATAACTTTTCAATATTTCTGGAACATGAAAAGCAGACTGGCCATGTGTTCGAACCAGGCAACCCCAGGATTGTATGCCCTGAAACCAACGACTGTAAAAGAAAGATCAAAGAGGCGTTCTTTATTGTTTGCGACAACAATTCTATCAATAGACGTGACACGTGTTTTTCCATTTCAAAAAAATGGTCAAACTGATTTGCATTTATATTTGCATATTTGTTATTTAATAACACTATGTAAAGATTTATTACTTTCGTCAGCCATGAATATGAGGGCAAACCTCGAAAGTGCTTGGCCCATTTAATAGTTTTAAGCGAAATTTGTTTTGTTTATTTGGAAGCTTCTTCGTCAGCGAGTAAATCGTTTTTAGGCTATAGCTTTATTATAATAAACTTTGATTGTGAGAATACTTTGATAAAGTGCATATGGAAAGAAAAGGAAATGATGTTTAATGAATATATTCCCACATTTGGAATTAATAAGAAATGATATTTAGATTTTTAATCTAATTTAAAATTTATTTTCTGGATAATAAGTAAATTAGGAATATTTTTTTTAAAGATGGCTATCAGTATTTGATGTGTTCAGAATGTAAATGCCTGTTAATTGAATTGTTAGAAAGTATGATATAAAACCAACACTTAATACTTCAAACAATCTTCTAATTTTTTCCCTTACTTTTCTTTTCAAAGTATTTCATAGTATTATAAAGTATTATAAATTCTGAACAATGATGATAATATTTAAAAGACATATATAAGTTAGATCAATTAAAAGAATTGGTGTCCATCAATTATTTATTTGAAAGTGTGAAATATAAAGAACAAGCAATGTGGTACACAAATGATATGTTTAACATAGATATTGGTGAAAGTATATATTAAAGCTTATACATATTTTACCAATATTTAATGATCATGTAAATAATTTTATAGCTTATTAAATATGTAACATTAAAGATATAAATCTATTTCACAAAACAAACAAGCCAGAATATATTACTAAAAAAAATTACAAACAAGATCCCCAAAGTGTCATTTAAATAAACTTATGAATAACACTCCCCTTTTATTACATCACTGCCAATCTATTTTGGGCTATTTTTTATCTGACAAAGTAAATGGCATTGTTATAACAAAAAGTGGGAAATATTTACAAGGTTATTTAAGTGATTCTTTAAGAAAATTGTCTTAATAAATATTCACTTCTTAATTCCACGAAATAGCTTATATATAAAACTCTCTACAGCTATCCAATCCATCCTATACAACTGATACACATAACCACTTGCATGTGAAAAAGATAAATGATTCTCAATAAACTTATTTTGTGTGAATCAGCATTCATCAGTTAGTCCAGATCATCATATTCCACACACATATATAATCAGTGCTCAGTTTATAGTAAGATAGCAAATCTTCAAACTTTAATGGACAAGCTTCAATCTTCTTTCAACTCTTCAGTCATCCATATCATTGAAAATCTGAGGCTGGAATGCTCAAAACCCTTGTTGATGTCAATATTATTGTCATACCCATGTTGACTTTAAGACAATCTGATCCCTCACCCATAGGACCTTAATATGTCCACTTGATTATACAGAAGAGGGGTGGTGCAAAATGCAGGCTAAACCAACTGATCACTGCTGGTTCAGCACAAAATATGAGTATTGGAGATTATTTATTTTTTCACATGTGTGTGGTCATGTGTATCAGTTGTATAAGATAAGTTTGATAACTTTAGGGTGTTTAAAAGTCTGAGTTCAGGTGCCTTGTAATTACTTTAAGTTTTGTATAAACAATATATATGTATTTAAATATTATATATTTAGCCTGTATTCTGTCTATCTCTCTTCTGTGTAATTAAATGGACATATTAAGGTCCTGTGTGTGAGAGGTCAAACTGGTTTAAGGTCAACATGGTAATGACAATAATATTGGCATCAATAAGGACTTTGAGCATTCCATGTTCAGATTTTTAATGATATGGATGGCCGAAGAGTTGGAGAATGAAGAAGATTGAAGCTTGTCCATTAAAGTTTGAAGATTTGTTATTTTAATATAAACTGAGCACTGGTTGTATATATGTGTGGAAGGTAGTGATCTGAACCAATTGATGACTGCTGTTTCAGCATGAAACGTGTATTGGAGGTCATTTATTTTTTTCACATATTTGTAGTCATGTGTGTTAGTTGTATAAGATGGATTGGATAGCTATATGGAATTTGAAAGTATGATTTCAAGTCCCTTATAATTACATTAAATTTAGTATAGTCAATATACATAGTTCTTAGATCGGAATTTGAAAATTTGATTATAACATCAGGCAAACATTAGACTTGAGCCCTGATTTAGCATAGTCAGTGAAAGTTGGTGTATTTATAGAAATACACTCTAAATTTAAGTGATTTGCTTAAGTTTTTTAAACTCTTACTGACATGTGAGTGCACAGAGATTTAGAATATTTAAAGTAATAGTGCATTATCAGAGTTTGACTTCCAATATAACAATTTCAAAATTTTCAGCACTATATAATAATAGATTTACATTTATAGTCAATATACATGTATTTAAATATTATATATATATATCAGTGATACATATATTTAAATATTATATATATATATCAGTGATGAAGCATGACTTTTTTAGGAACGGAAGCACACTTCTTCTTTTTTTATAATGTATTTATTTCACTTGTCACAACAATTTTTACATAATAGCACCTAATATGTATATATTACACACATCTAGAAAAATCTGAAACTCTCTTATTTGTAAATTAGAGAAGATATTATCAATATATTTTTATCTTTCAAATCCTTTTAGCATTCCTAAAAGTTTTAATTGTAAATTGTTTGAACTTCTTATAATCTACAGGAATGCATTAGTCAAGTTCAATCTTTCCTTATATAAAAACAATTTAACTATTGGTAAAAAAAATAGAAAACGATTTTTTAAAATTGAATTTAAATTACAGCTTTTGAAAGTTTTAGTGATTTTTTCCATGGAAGCACTCATTCCATTCAGTACATGTATGCTTCATTCCTGATATGTATATATATGGAAATCTTGAATGTGTGAAGTTATCCATTTAAAGCAACTTAATTACAAAGCATTTAACCTAGAACAACTATCCCAGGCCAAGAGTCAAAGTAAACTGACAGAATGGTGCACTCAAAAGAAGTATCATATTTTAAAAGTCACTCTAGATCTAATATAGAGATCAAAGTTCTATAGTTTATATTTATAGGTGTAAGAAATCAAAGTATAATAATCTTTTTTAATTTTCTTACTATATAATAAACCCTCCACTGATAGGTTACATGATATTTTTATTGGATTTTTTTATGGAAATAAAGTAAGAAAATTGAAGAAGTTTGTTATGCTTTGATTTCTTACACCTATAAATGTAAACTGCAGTACTTTGATCTCTATATTAGATCTAGAGTGATATTTAAAAGATGATCCTCCTTTTGGATGCATCAGTCTGTCAGTTTACTTTTTCTCTTGGCTTCAAGCAGTTGTTCTAGATTAAGTGCTTTTTAATTAAGTTTATTTAAATGGATAACTCCACACATTCAAGATTTCCATAAAAAAAATCCATTAAAATATTGTATTACTATATATGTGTAACTATAGGGGCTTTGAGCTCAGACTTTTGAGCACCCACCACTGAGATAGTATGGATAGTTGAAGGGTGGTTGAAAAGTCTGAGTTCAAATCCTCTATATTTACAATTAGGCTCCAGGTATATTAAGAATACCTGTATTTCAAATATTTTATGTATATATAGCCTAAACATGATTGGAAGAAAATTTATTACTACCAATAAATAAATATACGTTATTTGAAAAAGCACTATTAATTATTATATATCTAATTCTTTCATAATATTTTATCTATGGACTATAAATTTTTGAGTAAAAATGCAAACATCTCTAAAAAAAAAAAAAGTGGGTAAAAAATAAAACAGCTTTTCAAAAGATTAATACCACCAACCGGATCACATGACTTTCTCATAGGCTTACTAATATGTTTCCAATACTAGCATCCTTTACCCTACTTACTGGAGACAGATTTATATTACTATGAAAGCAAACTAATTTAGGTTCAAATCCTTAGAGTTTTTTATTTCATTATATATGGAAGATGGTTACTAATTGCAAATACATATAAATTCCAGGTTTGATTTTTAATGAAGGCTGACATCACTCTGAAAATGACACATCATCAAAATAAATTACCAAGCTACATCGACCGCAAAACAAATGTTCATTTATGCGCTAATACAATGATAGTTCATCTGCCTACCATGTTTGTGATCTGGATTCAAATTCAGGCCATTAAAAAAATTTTAGACTTGGAATTTTTTTAATGAACCAATCCAATGAACATCCAATATTGATTAATAAATGGATAACTGATTATTCTTTGCTAGAAGGTAAAAGCAAAAATGGGGGAAATGTTCAAACTCTCACTACTTAGTAATTAGAATGGCTGATGATTGTTGTGTTCTGTTTCATTGACCTCATTGGGGGAGTTATTGGAGAAGCCTTTGCACTGCATAAAATTATTAAAAGACCAGTTTCCTACTACTTTCACATTAACTTTAACTGACTATTGTAAATTTAGATTGAAGTCTTTGCAAATGAAACAGCACTTGGAAAAGTTTTTGAAATAGGAAAATTCATATCATCAGAATCAGATTTAAAAAATCCTTAGCAAATCAGCACATTTTAATCAATGTCCAACATATGGATTTATGCTCTACAGTAGTTTATCTAATATTGATCTAAATCTCAATGAAGAACATCAAAAACCTTGAATAGTTAATAGCATGATAGAGTGACTTGAAATCTAAGATCCCTGGATGGAAGGTGATTATTTTTAAATGATTGTATTTATCATCTTCCATCTGTTTATTTGGTTTAATATACTTCTATCCAACAGATTTTCTTCTAATTTTGTACACTTGTTCAGTATCAATGCTAATACAATATTTCAGGAGTCTGCAGCTAAACAGTATTGACAAGCTATATATTATGCTACATTCACAACAGATCATAATTATAAGTGATGTTCAATAGATAAATATCCATAAATTGATTCACAGAATGCAGTTTGTAATAAACCTATTCTATTACTGCTGGAATTAATTAATTCATGGGTGCCCCACAATTTTATTTAAAGTTATATATAAGACCCATTGAAAGGAATCAAGTTCCTCATATATCCAACATGTCGTCACACAATTAAACTATAAAATAGTATTAAACCTATTAAAATCATAGGCACAATACATTCCAGATCTATAGCTCCTAATTTACACCAATATGCCAATCTGAAAATGATTCTACACAGAAATTTCAATCTGAGCAAGCTAGAATCTGACTGAAAATCCAACATAGAAAAATATATCAATGAATTATGCTGAGCTGGATAAAAATACAAGACACTTATCACTATCCTTAACAGATTTTATGCCAAAATTAGATCTAGACCCATGACAACTGATATCAAATTCTTGCTATCCTTCCCCTATACCCCTAACATTTCTCAAAGTATGAATAAAAGTTGTTCAGAATCATACAGAATTAGCCTTCAAACTCCACCCATTTTCAAACATCTGATATACAATTCCAAAGATAAACTGACCTCTGAACTAACTCCCCATACTATATATAATATTCTGTGCAATCAAGCTAACTGTAACAACATATGTTTCTGAGAATCACATGCTAGCCTTGCAAGAAGACTGTCCCAACACCAATATTTAATACAAAAGAACTAAAAACAATCCAGACCACAAACATATTTCTTGAGCATGAAAACCAACTTGGACAAACAAAGAAACCTATTGAACCAGCATTGTAAATATGGAAAAGAATGGTGCAAAATAAAAAATAAAAGACATTGGCATATCAAAAATGGCAATGCCATAGCTAAAAAAGAATCCTGCTACTCCCATTCTGAAAAGTGGGCCATTTAAGCTTACTTGCATATAATTTACATGATACTTATATTAAACATTCATCTCACAATTTATTCATTCATTTCTATGATTACAATATTGTGACAAAGATCTTGAAAGCCTACTATATTAAATCTGTTTCAATGTTAAGCCTTTCTTACCCAGCATCAATTACAATTCTTAAGAAAAGTAAACTAATGAATTATAGAATTACAACTAAAATTGTGGTTCAAGAAAAAAATATATTGTTTGTTTTTTAGTGCATTAGTCATCAAATAAATAAAAGCATTGTTTTAAAAATATATTAGATGTATACAGATGGTCCTCGACTTTTGTACCTAATTGTTTCCTGAAAGGTGTATGAAAGTTGAAATGTACAATTGTAGAGCAATGTAAAAAAAAAAAAAAAAACATCAAAAAGTGTTTTTAAAGTATTTATTTTTTAATGTATACATAAATAACACTTGTATTGATTAGTATCTGGTGTTTTCTTTATAAATTTATCAAGAGGTAGTTCTATTTTCTTTTCTTGATAAAAAGTTCCATACAACACTGTATCCTGTGTTGACTGGGAAGCAAATCCAGGCCAGCTGCTTGGAAGGCAGCTATGCTAACCACTAGGCCACCAATGCTTTACAACACTGTATCCTTTTCTATTGCTCATGGAACAAAATAACAAATTGTATGAGAGTTGAGGACTGGTGAAAATTATTTTTTGATGACAAAAAATAAGGCTTTGTAAATGAGATTATTTCATTCCTTTATTTTTATAACCATTCAAAAAGAGGTACTTTATCAAGTTTCACAATATGCATATAGATATATTGATAAACCTGATATGAACTTTTTGATGTTAAGTATCATTTAAAATAATTATACATTTTAAAGTTTTTCTTTTTTGGCTTTGATCACTGCATCTCTAATCTCAACTCTGCTAAACTACAACCATCCAGAGTGCAGAAACTTAGGACATTTGCCTGTACATTCACTTCACAAACTACTTTGTTCATCAGATAAGCCAAAATTACCAAACATCTGGAAATTCATGTTAATATGGTAGCTCCCTATCAAATATAATTTATAAATTTCTGTAATTTAAACTTGATTTGTTCCTTGATGTTATTTAATAAAAGTTTATTATAAAAACTCATCTTTCCCATCATTGTTAAGAACTGCAGATTGAAAGTCTCTCCCAATATAATTCAATTTCTCCAACCCATAGCTTCCCTTTTCCACACCATCAAACTTCTCTACTTCATTCATTCATCTCACATATAGCATCTTTCTAGATATTTATTGTTGTTTTTTATTAATCCTTTGGCTTCAGTTTGAGTGCTCAATTGTTTGTTTATTTTCTTTTAGATACCAATGATGGTATTAGTGTTAATCTGTATGCATCCTTAATCATGTATTTCACTTTCTATCCTTCTTTGTTAACCCCAGCTTACATCTCTTCATGTTTCATCTATAGTCTCTATATTTCTCTTACACTAAGTATCCAAAAAATAGGTTCAAAGTAAGTATCATTAAAACACAATTATTTTAAAAACTTTTTAAATACATGTAATTATTGAATAATTGTTGGGTGAAAAAAATTATCACATATAAATGTTATGACAGTATGATTTCATTGATTATAAAGCATTCAAGGGTGCTTAAATTAAATAGTTGAGGATGTAATAATATATTTGATAATTGAATGGCTTTAATGCTAAGGGATTCATAAGAAGTTCGAGTGCCAATCGGGATTGATCTGAGCCCCTTATGCTCCAGAATCTGACACATTACCACTGTACTAATCCACACAGGACAATACAATAATGATGTCTATAGAATAGTAACATACACAAAATTGAACTTTATTAAAATAGGGTGTTAAATTTATCTATGCAACATATTTTTTATTTTTTATTTAAAAGGAAAAGAAAAAAAATAAGCTAATGTATTTATTGAATTTATCTACGTGTTAAAATTTTTAAGATTAATTAAAAAAAAAAAAAATCTGCTTAACCTGTTTTCATGAAAATATCATAAATTTTGCTTATCTGTGAACATGTTTTGCTAATAGAAATATGTGTTTACAGATTCCTAAATTAATTACATTGTGGACTCTAATTGTTGATAAAAACTTGTTTTGCATTAAATAAGTATAAAATATTATAATAATAAAAATTAAAATAAAAAAAAACATTTTATTTACTGAAATTACTGAAATTACAAAATAATTGAAGAGGTGAGACAGTAGAGCACCAATGCATAAAATTAGACAGTCCATATATTTCTAGAAAGAAAGGGAAAGTATTAGCCTGAAATGACATCAAAGACAATTCACCTTAACACTTAAGTTCAATGAAACTATTACTCAATGCTGCTTTTGAAATGTCAGGTGGAATAGCTTTCTTACCAATCATTTTTTACTACTCTTTCATAATTATTAACAACCAGCCAGCCATTAATCATCATTTCATGCAAGAATGAAACTTATATAGAATTATCACTTCATGCATGAATAAAATCTGCATAGAATCATCATCTTATGCATTAATGCAAGTTCTATAGAATCTTTACTTCACATATCAAATAAAAGCTGCACAGAATTGTCATTTTGTATACGAATGTTATTGTATAGAATCATTGTATCAAGCATGAATAGAAGCTGCATAAAATCATCATCTCATGCGTGAATGTAAGTGCCATAAACTCATCACTTTTATATGACTAAAAGCTACTTAGAAACATCATTTCATGCATGAAAGAAAGCTTCATAAAATCATCATAGTAAGCATGAATGAAAACTGCATGAAATTATTATATATCATGAATTAAAAAAAACAATGTTTCTGTAATATAATTGAGCCTAAAATATAAGCTACAAAAACAAATGGCAAAAAGTATATCCTGACTTACAAAAATCTATAAAAGGCATTATCTCTGTTTTGAACTTAGTCATGTAAGTATGTGTAAAAAAAATAATTATTGGAAACAATAAAACATTGCAAACTGCCACGTAAAGAAACATAAAAATGGAAATAATTATTTGAAGCTTAAACATCATAAGTAAGCTCATTGCAGTAAAAGGCTAATCAAATAAAAACATTTTTAAAAAGGCTGTTTTTTGAATTTGAAGTCATCACGGGCAAACTCATAATTAATATTTATTCAAAACCTAAGTAAAAATAAAGCTCTATAACTATCAATATTCCTATTGTATTCTTCTAAGCATTTGATAAATATCTTTACCATCTATATATTTAGTATACAGTTTTGCTCAACAATTTATCTATTTGTTCATCTGCTTCTTTTAAAAAATATATATAATAAATCCACCATTTCATGGAACTTTCTTGTTCTGTATAGTCTTATTTGCATAACTCACCTTTTCATTTAAAAGAAGTTTACATAATTATAGGAGTTATAAGAATTTCATATTCTTTATTATACTATATTCATTGCAGAACTCTTCCACATATACTGTTGAAACAGTTTTTTTTTCCAATATTAGGGTGTCAGTTTATATTTTGAAGACTTCTTTTTTTTTTTTAGTTTTTCTTGCCAAAATCTCACATTTCTTTACATTCCTACTATTTTTTTTTCATAATATTTTACACAATTTGAGATTTTTTTTAAATGGGTCAGTTTCAGTCATTTTTACATTCTTTTTTTTTTTTACTCTCATCTATAGCGTTGTCTCAATTGAAAACTCACTAATAAATTTGTGCTATTGTATTTATTCTCTATATAGCAGTTTTTAATACATTATAATTTATTTTCTTATTGACCTCTGTTAAGCCTGAGCTATCTCAGATATCACCTTGTGAGATTTAATTCAAATTCACTGAAATATTCAACTATTAATACATTTTTTAAAGAGTTTTTATTTCTCCAGGTTTGCATCAATACATATTTTATGTATCCCTATTTTTAATCACTTTCTGAGTTGAATGTATTAACCACAATATAATCTTGAAGTATATATTTCCTGATAATAAAAATATAATCCAACTCTGCTGTATCTTTATTTGGATGCTTTCATATTCTTTTGTAATGTGTACTTTTTTTTTAAAAAAAGTAGAATTTATAATATACTTTTTTTGTGCTATTTCCCACGATTATAGCTTCACTCATTTCTGTCTCCCTAACCAAATTTATTTGTAGCATTTGCACATGACATCTACATGAAGCTATAAGCTAGAAATTAGTCTGGAAATATTAAATAGGAAAGCAATGGATAGGGATTTATTAAACATTATCATCTCATACATATTGGTTATTAAAGCTTACATTAGATAGAATATATTTTGTAAGAAAATTTTTTTAATAGTGAATTTAAATTACATCATTTATATTATATGACTTTCTCTGGATGCATATATGTTGTCAAGAACAATTTTGTTCATTCTACCCCAGAACTATCTATTGTAAATTAATTTAATCAATGGATACTAGATGGCAATGCTATTACAGAAAAAATTGGCAAATGAAACAAAGAAAAGAAAGGGTTTGGTAAAGAAACTAACCGTATTTTCATATAATAAATATGATGTAGTTAGAATTGTATAGAAGGGAGTTGCAGTAGCAGGGTTAACATATGGTAATGATGCATTATGTGTTAGTAAAAGGGTTTTAGATTATTTAGAGAAAGTACAAAGGGAAGTAGGAAGACATGCATTAGATGCAGAGATGTGGACATCAAAGAAGGCAATTCAAGGAGAAATGGGATGGTCAAGTTTGTATATGAGAGATGCAAAAAGTAAAATGAAAATGTTTGGTAGGTTGCAGTTTATGGATAGTAAAAGAATAACCAAAATAGTGTTTAATTGGGTTATGAGTAAAGGGCAGGTAACAAGATGGGTGAGAAAGGTAATGCAGTATGCAAAAGATTTGGATAAAGAATTTATATCAGTATACTTGTATAAAAGATGTGATGATTGTGTTAGGAGGATTGTTGAATGTTATAGTGGTAAGGAATGAGATAAAAGAATAGAAGCATTAATAACAAATAGGAAGATGGAGAGATGGAGAACTAATATGGAAGGTAAGAAGAGTTTAAATATATATAGAAGTAAACAGAATCTTGGATGCGAGTTAATTTATGATAATAGTAAGGTAAGTAGTTTATTGTTTAAGGCTCAAATGGGATCTTTAGCAACAAGAGAATATACATGTAAATGGAAAACTATGAGTGATTTAGTGTGCAACCTGTGTAAGGAAGGTATAGAAAATATTAGCCATCTGTTGATTGAATGTAAATGCTTGAAAGCAGAAAGGGTACAGATAATGAAGTTATGGGAGAATAGGTATGAACAAAGTGACTATATAGAAAGTGAGTTATTGTTTTTTATGCTGGGTTTGCGAAAAGATAAGGGGGATTTAGATATAAAGGCCATAGAGTTGACAAAGATTATGTTGTGGAAACGGGATGGGCAGAATATGGGAAGACTTAGAGTTGGGAATGGAAATATCTGGGCATAATTGCTGAGATATTCTTGACTTCATTTAAGGAGAAGCCAAAATACATCACATCACATCACAATGTTATTTTAATCCCATATACCCAGACTAAGGAAACTTTGACCTGGATTTTCTGGATCTAAGCTATTTTATGTCAAGAAGCCATCTGTTATATATATATATATAACCAAGCTCACAGCTTAAAATTTAAAACACTTCAAGGCCTTGGATCCTAGCCAATTTGTTTGTTTAATCATATAGATTTGAACTTCTTCCTGACAAAGAACATAAGCCAAAATATTTAGATATAATTAAAGTAAAATATTTTGCTTTTATATAGTTATATATATTTAAATATTTTGCAGTTCAGAAGAAGACTTCTGGATGGTTGAAACTGTAAGGAAATAATATTATTTGAAGAAAGTAATGGGTTTGCATTATATAAAATAGAGGGGGAAAGTGTTGGTTATAATTATATAGCCAGAAACTAGTCTGGAATATGTCTAATAACTATCCTCAAACTCACAATAGCTGATTTTGGAATAGAAAAAAAAAAATTTCTTCTAACAGTATCTGTTATATTATAATACATTACATCATATTGATCAAATATTATTTACAGCATATTAAATTATTATAGATTTTATTAAGCTTTGAAGGATTATCTATTTAGTAGTTTCATTTCAGGGTATTTGTGAATCTTATCTAAGAAAGAATAAAGTTTTGAAACTTATTGGAGCCAAGTTTTGCCAATTATGTACCTTCAGAATGTGGAGGATTATTAACCCTCATGAATGTTGTTTGGTGACAGATATTTTATGCTGTTTATATGAACAGTGTGTCCCAATGAAAAGATGGCTTGTTTTCTCTTCAATCTATTAGTAGTCCCATTTCTAAATCAATTTAGGTGTTAATAAATATATAGTTTAGTTATTATCCACAATACCTTTAAGGCCTTGGCATTTTTGGATTATTAGTCACAACATGAAATGGGACATTGTGTTTTGAACCTACATCAATTGTCTTCCATAACCACACTGCCATAACAAAATCATGCAAATCACTTAAAAAGATATTATTGCTACATATAACTTCATTGTCATATATAGAGTGTGCATTCTTTCAACTGTTTCAGAAGTAATTTTTACCAACTTAAAACAAAATTTAATATTAGTAATGTTGTTTCTTTGAGGTTTAAGATACAAAAAATACTGCCATATTTCATGATCCAGATAGGTAGGCATCTTAAAAATTTTGTAGTGAATAGCTAACCTATTGCTCTATGTAACACATGCATTGATTTGGATATGGGAATTCGGAAATTTTGGCGAAAGAACGTAAGACCAGTCCCCATTTCACTGGCCTACACTGTAGTATCTTAAGGCAATCCTGTTTTATTCATATTTACATAAATGTGCATGTGCTCAGGACCAGCAAAAATATAAGCAGTTTTGTGCATAATATATTTTGAAAAAATTGAAATTGTCAATATTTTTGGGGGCGCGGGGGCAAATTGTTGGCCTTTCCTAAAGCGCAAAATAATCTGGCGCTGGTCATGCATATATATATACAATCGCATATTATGTACTGATGTTTAATTCTATTCCCGAATGCAGTCTGAGATAACTAAGCAATAAAGTAAGAATAACACTTAATGATCACGTGTTAGTTTGGAGTTGTTTGCCACGTCATTAATACAATTTATTCTAGCATCTTAACGTTTATAACTTCATCCGAATTTTAAAAGATGTAAGAACCTCATTATGATGTAAAGGGTTTTTAAATGTTTAGGTTTAGAAGAAAAATGCTATAATAAATCGTATTAAGAGAGTGGCAATTAATAGGAAACTGCTACCAGCGATAATAAAAGTGTTATCTCTTGATAGGAAACCATATTCTATTGCCTAGTTAATTCAACCCATTTTAAACAAATAACACGCAAATGTATATGCAGATTTTAAAAAATATACATTAAAAAAAATACTGTTACAAATTATATCTTTATTTAAGCAATAATATTTTTTTTAAAAAAAGGACTACAAAATTAGATAGTTCTGATAATCTCCTGCCATCTATTGGGCTTTAAAATTACTAAGAACCAGAATTTACTAGCGAAATAAAAACGTACGAATTTTACAAATAATATTTTAATAATACTTATTAGAGTTGAAAAAAAAAAACAGCGATTTATAAAGATATTATTCATTTGATAGAGTTATTGTGAACAGCTTCTTATACTCTTTTCATTTATTTGTATGGCGAAATTTTTTCAATGTCTATATTAGCAATATTTTCAATAATGCATATTTATAAACAGCACTTATTTTTTAAGATTGTAAATCTGTTTTCAAAAGATCGTTTACTATTGATAAATATAATGTATGTATATTCTATAAGTCTAAAAGTAAATCTTAAAAAATTTTAATATCCTGTTGTATGATAAAGGCTTCTACAACACTCTTCTTCAGAAGAACAATGAACAAGAGATATTCCATATTAAGCTAAGCGACTACTAATTCATAATAGCTGACCATTTATAAATGAAACAGCCATTTGATAAAAAAAAAAAAAATCGTAAAATGATTTGGAACTTCTAAGATAAATTTTAAAGAAGCGTTACTCTATTTCAAATTTAATCCTCAGATCATGATCATAGCGGCCCCCAGTGCTTAAAAATGTTTTTACGTGTGTGTAATTATATATTCTACTGATAATTAACAAATACCCATAAATGCCATTGCAACTATAAATAATTTAAATAAATACAATTTATACAATATTGTTTGTGACAAAACTTATCTAATGAATTTAAAATAGGTTTCAGAATTCTACCAAATACAAATAGGATGATCAACAACACAAAGTACAAAATAGATCTAGACCAAGCCCCACAAGTTGTATGTAAGATTACCTGCCCTCAAACTGGCTGTAAATTCGAACCACAGTAAGCAACAGAGTAGCACAACACTTATATATGTACAATAGAGTAGTCAATAAAAATGAAGACAATTCAATATTTGCAGAACACCAAAATACATTTAATCATAAATTTGAACCTTCCAGCAGCAAAATTGTTTGCAAAGAAAGAAATGACACCAAAAGAAAAATAAAAGAAACATATTTCATTGCGAACGATCCAAAGCAATCAATCGAAGGGATACCTGCTTTACAATATTGGGAAAATGGACAGGATAATGATTTGCATAAATTTGCATTCATTACATTTAACACATAATAATGGCTATGAATATGGAGTAATACTCAAAAAGTGGTAGGGTAAACATTGTTATTTGTGAAAATTTTATTAACTTCACCTATATATGTTTAATACATATTATAAGTATAAGACTAAATAATAAATAAATTATAAGATCAGTGAGTCTGGAAAACTTAAAAGCTTAGATGACAGATACACATCAGTGTTATAAGCTGAACACAGTTACAGTCAACATAGTCATTATAAAAAGAAATTGCAAACAGAAGTTGGCAACTAATAAAAAGAAAATTCTTTAGTTTTTTTCTGAAACTATGAAAAAAACTAAGTAATATACATTCCTAAGATCCTTGTGTATGCTCTTGTTATGGCATCTGTTATTACCATGTGATTTCAATGGTAAATAAACATGGATGGACTATTTTCTAACATGCATCAATCTGCATGGCAAGTTTACTACCTTTTTTCAATTGGGTATCAATTCGGGAATCATCAGCTTTTGAATTCACCATCTCACCATAGATTTGTTATATGACAATTTCAATTTCACTAGGTAAAAACATCACTTTTAAATAAATCATTTAAAATCAGCTAAATTCCATATCTTTTTTTCATTATATATATGTAAGACTTGACCATTGTGTCATAATAGCTGGTATTGAAATATAAGTACCAGGTTTTAATTTTCATATTAGAATTTATTCTTTCTGATTAGGATCTTCCCATCTTTATTACTATGTCTTTATCAATAAAATTCAGAGATCCAAAGTAATCATTCTCAATAAAGAATCAATTATCCAACATTTGTTTATAGATTTTTCTTTCAATATTATCATTTCTTTTACTTCATTAAAACTTGAAACAAGAGTTATTGTATAACTTAATAGAGAAAATTTGTTTAGCCACAGGATTGTCAATTAATAATTAGCTTCCTGACAACATCAAAAGATAACATGTCTCTGTTTACATGGATATAATCTCTTTATTTCTTTATCAAATTAAAAGGTAAATAATAAAATTATGTATGAAAATGATGTATGAAAATTTTAGTAAAAATATTTTAACAATATTTGAATGGTAACAACAAATTAAATAGATTGTACCATTCATTCAGTACATGGGGTAAAATTTTGTACTGCATAGTTTGCTACAAATATCAGTACTTACATATAATTCCTTTATTTTCTTTGCCAAAAGTTTGCCAGACATTTTTTGGTTAATTATTCATTTTCAGAGGTATCATGTTTAAAAAATATGGCTGTTTGTTTCTTTAAAATGATTATCACATTAAATATTTAATTGATTTTTTTTTTGATGATTATAAAAACACAATACACAAAACTCCACATGATTGTAATTAAATAACATTTAATATAACTGTAATAAACAAAATAAAAAACATGATGAAAGAATATTCACTTCGAACACATTTTGAGATTACACTACCATTATCTCTATTTGCACATAAAGTTTTATACCATGCCCATTAGCGCACACTTTTTATGTAGACACTATTTCATAATTTTGAAAATACTTCACTGCATCTTCTTCTGTCATTGGTAGATTCCAAATTTTAATCATTTTTTCAAAGGGTTAAGAGAAATAAGTAACCAACAGCAAAGAACAAAAATGCTACGGTAAACATAAAAACATCATAACAATGTTCACATGTTAGTGGTGTGTACATTAAAATACATGTAAAAAAAATATATGTTAAAGGTCGTAAATGGAATTTATAAAAAAAAATATTTTTTAAAATTATCTTGAATTTATATTTGATTTCTTAATATTTTTTAAACTTAACAAAAAACACATGCTCCATAAAATAATTTTAAGAGAAAAAACAAATATTTTGATGCCCCTGAAAATGGATAATTAAACCAAAAAACACTGAGAAAGCTTCTGGTGAAAGGAGAGAAGAAAATACACATAGGTATCCAAATATTTTTGAACATGATGGTCAGCATAATAAATGAAGTGTATTTTTTGCATATTTAATTCAACAATTGTTTCGACTGGAAGAAAAATACTATGAATTAATACCAATTACTTTTGACTACTAACACACTTTGGTCGTAAATGATGATATAACTTCTTAATGCTACAGATGAGACTAAGACATATCTGTATAAGAAATGTTATCAGAGCATCATTCTAAAAGCAGCAGTTGTATAACAATCATCAATGGATAGAATAAATAAATCACTGATACCAGCATTTTTATAAAATAAAGTTACTATACAAACATTTGATTTTGTAATTTTTTTTATCAAAACCATTAAGAAAGCTAATAAAATAGTATAAATATGAAAACAACTGTAATTATGAAGCTGAAACAATGCTTCCTTTATATATGGGGGGGGGGTTTTCACACTATTGCTCTATCTGATTTTTCATCGGCTATTTACTCTGCAAAATTGAAGGTCTTAAACCAAATGAACTCAATATGAAAACTTTATTTATTTTCCTTAATGCTAAATATGGTATGATAACTATTTTATATAAAATCTCTCAAATCTTTTACAAGATACACCAGCTACTTGTGTGTCCATCTCTGCATTTTGCTGTGTGAATGCATTAGACCAATATTTAATCAATCCTCTACATATGACTTGAAACCGTAGAACTACTAAACCGTAAAGTAAGATTTTGTACACAGTCAATTATAACATACAGCAGGCATACATCTTTTGAAGTACCATGGATGTAACTAGGTTTATCTAATTTATATCCAAAACATGTAAAAATGTTTTAAAAACATTAAAATGATATGGATATGTGTGTCATTAAATGCTATTATTCATTAGCTTTGTTTATTAATGATTTTTTTCTACTAACATCTTAATGCTACCTGTGTTGTGTTATTGGCAATGCAATTGAAATAATATTTTTCTCCATGGAATCTAACACCTTTGATACTTTATTTAATAATATTCATATAGTTTTCATGGATTTCAATCATTAAACAATCAGGAGAAATACCCTTTCATGCTTTCACAAAATGAGTTAATTTTCACAGTTATTTTACATTATTTAAATTCAATATTGACAGAAAATTAAGTGCATTTATTGCTGTCTTATTTTCATATCAAATTATTAAATATTTATCTTTAATAAGTACTTGATGTTTATATGGTTTTTAAAAATATATTTGAATTTTAAAAATACATTAGCATGGCTGAAAACATACTTTGTATTGATAATACTATATTATTTTGAATATAAGATGCACTTCCCCCAAATTTTGGACCAGTAAAAGAAGAGTACATCTTTAATTTGAAATAAAAAAATTTAACATCTTATTTCTGTGAATCTTTGATTTACTCTATATATGTACATAATATTATGGATTGTTACATTTGTAGAATAATGTATTAAATTTTTATAATCAAAATTTTTGGATTAATTTCATAAATGGCTTTAACTATTTCTCAAACCAGTACCTTTAACATTATTTTGCTGATTTTACTGTTATTTTATCAAGAAAATTCTATCAAATAATCTTTAGAATTTTTTTACAACTAACAAATCAATACAACAATGAAATAAGAGTCTGATTTCCAAGGCATTGATCAGTTGTTTCTTGTTCTCTACACAAGAGAGTGCCTGTCAAAATTTTGGCAGTTCCAATAACTTAATTTTGATTTTTAAAGTGAAAACATATGTTTTAAAATTGTTTTTACACATTTATTTTTTTCAGAAAATATTTGTAAAAATATAAATTATTTTAGAAGAATTTAATAGAAAAATGTACTTTAACATAAAAGCAAATTGACAAAGAAATTATAATATTTGGCTGAAATTTAAATGTCCTGAAGATGATGCACCCTGGTGGAATAGTGAAAATGAGAGTTCAAGTTCTGAAAGTGAAGATGTAGAAAGTGAATTTAAAGTACATCTGAAAAAGATTCATAATAAATTAGGTGAATTTATTCTATTTAAATTAGTTTTCTATTTAAGTACAAATAAGCATCTTAAATTTAGGGGTTAATCCCACCCCATTTTTTGGGCTTACAATCATACTGCATTATAAATTAGAGAGTGTCTTATATTCAAAGTAATATGATATTATAATATTATTTTATTTTCGTGAAGTAAATTAAAGACCCAGAATCTTGTTATATTCTGAGGAATATTTATCAAAGTACAATTGCAGTCATTAGATTATATACTGACACTAAGAACATTAATATTGATAAGGATGTATGAGAACATACTTCTATATCTCCAAAATATTTTATAGCAGTTTTAGTCATCTAGATTTTGCAGATGATGTGATTATTTTTATAAAGAGTGTTTCACATTTTCAGAAAATATTGCAAGAGTTATCAGATAAAAGTAAGAAAGTAGGATTAAAGATTAAATGCTAATAAGGATTAAAGCAATGTTCACTGGATTTTTTCAGAATATGAACTAGAAAAAATTAACAATTACAAATACTTTGATCAGATTATTAATAGAAATGAAAATGTATTTGATGAAATTAGAATTTGGGTGAAGTGTTTTCGCTAGAAATAACTTAGCATTAAAAAGAAATGTATTTGTGTTTGAAAAGAAAAGTTTTAATAAATGTGTTTTATCAGTTCTATTCATGGATATAAAACTTGGATATTTAACAGAAGAACAATAAAGAGACTTCAATTGATTAATATGAAGTATGGAAAGATTATATTGGGAGTAACAAAAAGGAATTAAAAGCAAAATCTTTGGATGAGAGAACAAATAGGTATTACTGACATCATTGAAAGAAATAAAAGACTGACATAAAATTGAGCTGAACACATTGATAGAAGAGAGAATAATACATTGTCAATAGAAGTTTTAAATGGGATTATAAAAAATATAAAAGACCTAGAAAAAGACCACATATAAGATGGATGAATAAGAAAATTTCTTGTTGTGACATGGAGAAAAGAGTTTAGGAATTGGAAAAATAAGTTTTGTAGTTTTACTTAATTAAAATAATTCTATCTGCCTTCATATTGGTGTCAATTCCCAATGAATTGATAAATGATTCTTATCTACAGACTTTTTTTATTTGATGTTTGACTTCAAGTAGAAAAAACTATTCGAAGAATTATCTCAAAAAATAGAATTAAATTGAGATATAATATGTATTTCTTTTTAACATTTACTTATATATCAGACTTCATTTATAGCATTAATTCTTGTGCTTTTAGGGTAAAATTAATAAATTTTCCAATTTTTTAATTAGCACTTGAAACAGATAGCCATAATAAGATTAATATCTTGTTCAATACCAGAAATCTCTTGCTTGTGTATATATATAAATTCAAATTTGCACTCAACACATAATATGTACATATATTAAATATGGTATATACATAAGAGGTATAGTGATATGTGTAAACTATAAGTATAAAATCAATTGAAAGTACAATATAGTTTTATATTTTTATTTACTATGCCAAATACTTTAAAAGTTAAAAATAGAGATAACCCTTTTATATATATTAAATGCTTTTATTTACTATGCACTAACAAGTAAAAAAAAAATTGTTTCTTCTACCACAATTGGGGTTTTTAGATTTAACTTGAAGGAAAAGTGGGGGAGGCCCAGAACTTAATTAAGTCTATCCCTATTATTTATTACAAGGGATTGACTCAATTAATTCCCCTTCCCCCATGCTTTTATTTCAAGTTAAATCTAAATACTCTAAGTGGGGTAAAGGAAACAATTTTATTTATTTTTTACTTTTTAGTTCATGGTAAATAAAAGCATTTAATATATATATATATAAAATTATCTCTATTTATTATACATGTGCCAGGTCACATAATTCTTCTATCAAAAAGTAATGTGAATTTGTTTTGTGTTATTTATGGAAGTAAATAAGATTTGGCTTGTGGTTACAAAAAAATCATTGAAATCTAGATTAAAATGTAATTGTGTGTTAATAAATACTAAATAAATGTATTTAATATAATAATAAAGTTGTATATTTGAATTAAATAAATATAGTAACATCTAATGATCTAATATTAAAAATGAATATGCAGCAAAATTATTTAAAGACAAAATGCAAGCAACCAAATGATGTTTGAAAAATGAATTAATATAAATAAATAAGAGATGAAAATATTAAAAATAAAGAAGGAAATAAGATGGATAATTTCATGTATACCTTTCTAGTTCTGCCATCTGGTATAAGCTTTATCAATCAATAAATGCCAGATGGAAGGGTTTATTAAACAATTATCTAATGCTGTTTTATCAGCAACTCCTGACTAGTTTTATGGTCTTTGTTAGTGCAGAGGTTTGGATCTTATATGTCTTGATATTTTCATTCATCACCCATCTTTTATTCTATTTTATACTATCAAGGTCTCCTTCAGAAATTCAAAATGATGTTTAATGTTTTAATACAAGCCAACTTACTTATTTATGCCACCTAGTGTAAACTAGAGTAAATAAATATTGATGATAGAAGACTATGCTTATTAAAAAATTTATGACTAGTACTGTTCCATTTCTATTGCCAGAATAGTTTTTGGCATACAGCCCTCAGTAGAGTAAAGTTTTGGCTCTGGATTTGGTGCACCTAGATTTTTTTAACTTTATTTCATTTTTTATTCAGTGCCATCTTTTGTTTGAAACTCAAATAGAAATAATACACTTAGAATTGACTTCTGAAAAACATTGTTTTAGCTAAAGTCAGGCAATACTTTTTTTTTAGAAAAAAAAAAAAAGTATTAAGTGAAGTTCAAGAGAAAATTAAAAGATTTTAAATTTATTTGGAAATAAAACTTTTTAATATAATATAAAAATTTATGCAAGCGTAAATAATAAATAATTGATGTAAAGGATATATATATATATTATTAAGCATTAAATCACCCCACATGGTTAAGAAATCCAGTACCCCCTCTGTAAAATACGAACTCTATTGTATTTTTATATTAGTTCACAGAGAGTGTACTGAATTTCTTAGCCCTGTGGGGTGATTTAATGCTTAATATTTGTATATTTATTTCAGTATGGCGTTATGCACTGGGATTATTTTATTATATATATAAAATAATTGTAATCATGTTCAAGGCTAAATGGGTTTACAAGTAACTGTCAGAAACCATTCAACACTTCAACAATCTCAATATAAATAACAATCAACAATCTCAAACTGTTGTCAAGGCAACCTCCTTTTAACAATAAAAGTGAAATCCATCTTGACAGCACTTTGAGATTGTTGATTGTTATCTATATTGGGATTGTCTACGTGTTAGCTAGTTTCTAATGGTTACATACATATATATATATATATTCAATGTTAATCCTGCAAAAGTCACATGTATCTGAGAGATACATTCATTATTAATATGTGCTGAAAAATAATAAATTTAAGCCATTCCAAATTTACCTTCATTATAAAATACATGATTTTTTTTCCACTTGCAATTATAATTTTAAAATTATTAATTAAAGTAATATAAAAATATATGGATTTCAGTCAAAACAATTGCAGCAGAGATGCTTATATCTGAGAGATACATTTATTACTAGTATGTACTGAAATGCAAAAAAAAAAAAAAGATTAAAAACATTATAAATTTTACTATTTTTGTAATAAAATACTTGTTTGTTTGTTTTTATTTTAGTTACAATCTAGAAATTATTTTTACATCTATGATTTCAGACTTTAAAGTATCTCTCAAATGCAATTTACTTTTGAATATCACATACCCTTATGAAACTGTGTTATAACAAAACTAATAGCTTAACAATAATTATGTACATGTTGCTAATCATAACTTTAAACATGCACCTGATATACATAACAGTATTTAAGAAACGAGTTTGCTTATATCTCTCAGATAAATTTTAACCTCCAGAGTATAAAATGAATGTCATAATAAACTAAAGAGAAAGTAAATAATTTGAATTTGTAGTAAGATTAGTAGATAACAGTTGCAAACTCTCCATACAGTATTGCCATCCAGTGCAAGCCTTAGTAATTAATGGAGGATGCTAGAGGGTTGCATTAGATCATAAGATCTAGGTGCAGAGTTCCTAACCAAGGAAAGCCACAATATACAAACTAGTTTGGGAATATTGGATGAATAGGCAATATATAGGAATTTTATGCATACACCTTCCTGCATTGATTACAAAAGCTTGCACTGTGTGGCAAAACTATGTGGAGAGTTTTCTATTGTTAGTAACAGCTTATGTAAGCATAATAATTAGTGATCATGTGATGTCTTGGTTAGTAGATAGAGAAATTACATTTTTAATAGTTAAAAGATGAATATACGATTGTTGAGAACTAATGTCAAAAGCAATTGCAGTATAAAAAATATTAAATTCTGTGGAAAGATATAAAATTAGTACCAATAACACAAACTAGCAAGAAAGATTAGCTGTAATTCACACTTTTAACAACTGACAAAAAATTTCTTTATAAGATAATAACATGGCTAGAGAATGCATCATGGATCAGAACAAACTGAAGCTACAAAAATCAAAGATCCTTAGTTAAACAATTCTAATTAAAATGTCAACTGAATAGTTGTTTCATTAGTCTGAAAAATAAATGGGAAACAGCATATAAGATGCGTTTGTCTTACTCGATAGCAAATATACTATTGTAAGATGATAATTCAGTAATGTTGCAAAATAGACAATTATGACTAAAAATAGAACAAAGTTAAAAATGGTGACAACATAAATGACTGTGTGCAAACATTGAGGGATGGGGGAAGAAGAGAGTAGAAATCCCTATTTCAAGTTTAACTTAGAATAGTATTTTTTAAAAAATTTAAATAACGCTTTTATATAAACAGCCAACTTAAAAGTAAAAAAAAAGAAAGCAATCTGACTAAAAACATGTTGTGTTGTTTTATAAATGCATTTGAGGCCATAAATATCAAAAAAATCTCAAATGCTTTTATGAAATGACACAGCATGGTGTTTAGTCAGAATACTCTTCTTTATTTTACTTTTTAGTCAGCTATTTATATAAAAGCATTATTTTAAAAAAAGTTTTTTAATATTTTATTTTTTTAATTTTTAATTATAAATAAAGCATATAATTTCAATTTAAATAAAATATTTTTCTCCAATCTTTTTTAATCATCTTTGTTATTGTTTCTTGTTCTCTGTCAACAATTGTATTTCTTCATTTTGATTTCAAAAATCAAAGAAAACATATAATTATCTAACTTTATTTTACACATGTATTTTTTTTTCAAAAAATATTTATGAAATATTAATTATTTCTGAAGAATAATTTAGATTTAGTAGAAAATATTTACTTTTAATTAATCAAGCGAATCAATATTAAGAAAAATTAACTCTGCAAACATTATATTTTTATTGGTTCAGTTGTTAAGGATTTTTCCTAGTAAGACTAAGGATCTGAATTCAAGTTCTAATAGGAACAGATTTTTTCCATTGTTAAAAATTCAAAAATGTGAACATCACAAAACACAGAGAGGGCAAGTTAATATAAAAGCATTTAACAACACTCAGCTATTATTGTTTCTTAAATTACTCATGAATAATAAGATAAAACTACTGTTATTTAAAAAATAAGTTAAGCAAAAAGTAAAATAGAACAAAAAAGACATAAACACCAATGTTGGCTAGAATTTTGAAGCTAAATGATTGTTAGTATATAAAAAAAGTTAATAAATTATGTATAAAATAAAATAGAATACAACACATTCATAACTGAAACTGATGATAATAGGTCACAATTTAAAACCAACTAATCCATATTTATTTAAAAAGGTTTATTCAAACTTCTTTCTATCAATAATTTCAGTCTCTACTGTCAAGTTGTAATCTTTAGTGTCTATATAAATATATTAGACCATAAATAAAGGTGGTACCACCTTTACTGCTAAAAGGTTGCCTTGACAACAGATTGAGATAGTTGGCTGTAATTGATATTGGGATTGTCTAAGTGTTAACTGATTTCTATGAATTTACTTATAATCCTACCTACCCTTGAGCATTATTGCACTTATTATTTAAAGTTGTAATTATTTATTAAATGCACTGGAAGTATATGAAAATACTTTAGCAACAGGCTTTAACCTATATTATATGCACCTTGAATGTTTATAGTAATCAAACAATATCTTTATTTGTTGATAGAGGGACTTCTCAAACCTCAAAACAAGATAGCGACTTTTATAAAGATAAGAGTGGTCATATTATCTTTAACCTAACTTTCCACTTATACAGGCCAATCTGAAGTATCTTAATTTGGGAGCATGAAGCTGTTCTTCTCTTCATTGTTTAAGTCCACTATTTCCTTTACAAATTAACCTTTATGAAATCTTGTGATTTACTAGTTAAAATTACGATCTTTATACTGAAAATATATAAACTACTGTAAAGTTGTAATTATTTATTAAATACACAGGAGTTATATGTAAATACTTTAGAGACAGCCTTTAACCTATATCATATGCACCTTGAATCTTTATAAAAGTTGCTATCTTATGTCGAGGTTTGAGAGGTTCCTCTATCAGCAAATAAAGATATTGGTTGACTATTATAAACATTCAAGGTGCGTATGATATAGATTAAAGCCTGTCTCTAAAGTATTTACTTATTATTTAAGTAATACATTGTTGGAGTGCAATTTGAAAGTTATAATTGCAGTTTTAATGTTATAATTGACTATTTGTTAGTCTGCATTCAGAACAGATTATATTTACCTATTAAAGGAGGCTCATTCAAACTTTTTGTATCAATAATTTCAGACGCTGCGGTCAAGTTGCAATTTTTACTGTCTATATAAATATATTGTACTATAAGTAAGTGGGCTCCACCTTTATTGTTAAAGGAGGTTGCCTTGGTAACAGATTGAGATTGTTGATTGATAATGAGATTGTCTAAGTGATGACTGTTTTCTATAAATTTATATATACATAATGTAAAGTAAATTTGATGAAAATTTGTGTTTGCATGTTATGAAATCCCTTTTTTTATTAATATGCTAAAATAATATCAATAAACTTACTTTATTGTTTCTCTCTAAGAGGCTGAGGGGGAAGGCGTTTCTTGCCTCAAGGCAGGCTGCTTCATATTTTTTAACGATGTTAATATTATATACTAATGTTTTTCATATTATTAATAAAGACAGAGTGTCATAGTATTATGTATATATCATGTAAAGCAGCACACCCATATTACCATCCAAGAATCAATCTGCTGTCAAACCAACCTTTTATTTATAAGAAAAAATTTGTTCTGATGGCAAATTGAGGATTCTTGATGTTGATAAGCATGAGTTGCTTTCATATGATTTATATTTATAAACCAATCTACTTTTGAGTAAAATCAGTTTTATTATCTTAATATATATAAACACATACATATTAGTAGACCGCCATTAATCTAAATACTTCTAATTCGACAACTTCTATTACGTATATAAAATTACTAAGAATTTTTTTGATTTGTTTTAATTACTGTTATATATAAATGTAAGCATATTCTATACTTTAAAGTGATTACATTAATATGAATTGCAGCAAATATTTCAATATATACAAAACTATAGATATTTTAAAAAATGAACAAACCTCCAGTCATGCGCTTTTACAAATTTATATGCACTCACTCATGAGCATTGGTTTAAAAAGCATAAGGGGATGCTTATATTTACCATAATTAAATCAGGGCTTCAATCTATTGTATACCTGAGATATAAATTATTAAATGAATTGTATAAACTTATTCAGTCTGTAGCAGGAAGGAGCTAGAATCTCATTTTTAATCATCAGCAATTAGAAATATGTAGTAAATTTTGGATTTACTGTTATAAATAGTGTATTACTTATATAGTGCAGACTACGTATGTAATATTATAAAGAAGGAACAAATCTCTGGTCATGCATTTTCAGTAAAAATAATATTTATTTTCAGCAAAGTTTAGGTTTATAATGAAGGAAAAGAATTCTTGTTGAAATCCAAAAAATTCACAAATCAAAAAAATTCAGGAATTAGAGATTTGAATTAATAATGTGCATTTTACTGCCCTGTGATTTCAATTAAACATGTTAACATAACTCCTGCGAAGATTTGGCTTTTAATTATTCAGCAATTAAGATAATTATGTTTTGGTCTCTAATATCAGTGACCAATGAATACTTTCTTATTTTGACTCGTATACATCAAGTATGCTACAGTTTTGAAAGATTGTTGAACAATCAAAACTTCCAATTGTTTTTAGAAACTTGGAGTAATAAAATATTATATTTTCATTGTATAAAGGGTATAAAAAAGTGTGTTTGTATTGTTTGTTTATGTTAGAAAATAGTAATAAAAACCAAAAAATCAAATCGTATATTGAAAATAAAAACAATTAAATCAATAACATAAATTTAAAACTGTGTATATATTTAATACCTATATAATTGTTTATTTATAGTACTAAACATATTTATAAAAGTCTCGTGGAATGTCCACATATCACAGCCATGACTTAGGATCAATTCAATGTAAATCTTTTTAAATTATCTGAATACATTTACAAGTTGTAAATCCTTTACAGGTATTCAATTAAAAATCCAAAAAGTAAATAGGTATCTAATTATTGTTAATGAGGAGTTCTTTTATATAATGTGCACCTCCATGATTTGTACAGTAATTGAGTGATAGTCCTGGAACTCAAGGTTTATGGATCATGATCTATCTATGTTATTTCCAATGCTCTGGAACTCAAAATTTATGGATCATGGTTTATATATATATATATCATTATATCATTTCCAATGCTTGACATCTTATGAATTCCTGAGCAATAAAGCATTCTAGAGTGTGTGGTGTATGTACAGCACATGAGCACTAATTGTCCAGTGGCCCTTGACGAAGCTCAAAGAATCATTGATTTTATACATATTTCCATTAGTAAAAAAAAAGATAGTTAATCAAAGGTTCCCAGAATGTATAACTTCTATAATCTGATATGCAAAAAGATCCAAATAAGAATAGAATAAAGATTTTTATGACTTCATAATCTAATTTCAGTCCGCAAGAGAGACATGCACTCTTTAAGTTAAATATAAACTGGATATTATTAAATAGTTTAAGAGATGTCATAAACCTACAGATGTTAAACCTACAATGTATCTTTCATGCATGAATGTAAATACCTTGCCCACACTTAATCCACCTTTTCTAATTTAGACTTTTCCTGATTACTTCAAGTTATACAACCCAAAACTCAAATTATTTCATATCATATTGCAGCAAAAAATGCATTCACCTGGCATGCCTAGGAACTGTATTCGAATCTGGGTTGAATAACATTGGAAATTTTTTAACAGATTTAAGATTTTGATTTTGAGATAGCTATGTCTTAGCCAACTCAGAGAACTATTCAATATTGGTTGATAAATGGGTATCTAGATATTCTTAGATGTAGGAAAAATCTAAATCGAAAAACTCATTACTTATCAATTGGTAAGCTTGGTAAGTATTGTTTATCTTCTTAACTGAGTCTATATGAGAGGCCTCTAGCCTGAAGTGGATTTTTAAAGACTTTTTTTATGTTTTACATATATATATATATGTCAATATAAATGTGTGTAAAAACGCGTAATATTTAGTAAATATTCATCTTAGTCCGCTGTTTACAAATAAAACCGAATTCAATTAACTTCCAACCCCATTCTTTTTGACAAATTCACGAAAATTGAAAGAACAGGTTAATGACTTCTTATCAAATTATCACTTCTTTCAGAAAAACTTTAAATAAGTATAATCTGTATAATTTCTGCCAACAGAATTTCTATTTTTAACATCAGAATTTTTAAAATATATTAATATGCAAACGTATATACACATACGCGCACATAGTAACACTTGTAGGGGATATCAACTAATCAGATAACATTTATCTCTGCCATATCTTTTGGCTTTTATCTAGTTATCACATAAAAAAAGATACAATGTATCTCGACTTATCTTTTGCTTTGATCTTATTAACACAAAAATACGATAAACAAAATCAATGGATTAATAAGGATTGTTAAGAGTGTTGAAAACAATTGTATCTTAATATTATAAAGGATTTAATTTAATAAAGCAATAAAATATCACCTGACTCCATCACATGACTTTAGCTGCCATATTGCTATTATAGCAGTCTAATTTTCCACCATCTTTATAAGACTTACTGTAAACTTTAATAGGTCCATAAGCTTGAAACCAGTCTGGGAATATTGGATAGGATAGTATACTAGTTTAGGTTTATGGTAACTATTATTATTTACTAAAGCTTATAGTAAGTGGTATAGAGATGGTGGAAATTATGCTGCTATAAAGGCTTTAATTTCTTACGAGTAAGTATAAATGTTAGAATTTGTTAAAGTTGATGCCTTGCATGGTTAACTACAAGTAATGGTAGAATGGAGGACATTGAAGCCCAAGGTCTTGCTGCAATGGCAGATTCTGGAGCTCAAGGTCCATGACCACAGTTCCAGCTGCCACTTCCAGCACTCATATTTCTTATGGACTTCAAAGAAATAATAGATTTGATTATGCTCTTATTCATTAAAGTTTCCTATTTAAATAGCATGAAATACAAATAAATATTGGAAATTGTATTGACTATTTCCATCATCTAATATGTGTATTGAATGTTTTTAGAAAAAATTAACTTTATTTTAAATATTAAAAATACATTCAACTGTTAGTAATAGCATATCAAACAGGTTAGTATATGCACAATGTTTCGAGAGATTTGATGTCATATTAATAACAGTTGAATGTATTTGGAATGTTTAAAATAAAGTTAAATTTTTCTAAAGACATTAAATACACATATTAGATGATGGAAATAGTCCAATATAAAAATACAACTAGAACACCATCATCACAAACCTTCAGGAAAACACCAATATATTGGAGATTATTTAATGTGGTCAAGTGATGGAGTGGATAGCAGTAAAAAATTTGAAAGTCTGAGTTCAAATCCCTTCTAACTACATAAAGTGGTGAACTGCCATAGCATAGCATTAATAAAGTGTACCACTAAATTAATCCCAAGAGTCTATTGACTAAACTTTGGGCAGAGATTTTAATACACATTTTCCTGTTTTTAATTATTGGTTATTGTAAATAAAATAGTAAGTTGTTTTAGCAGTTTACAACTTCAATTCTGTTTTGGAGATGAAAACCTCATTTGCCTGATTGATAAAATAAGATCTCACACTATTATCAAATTTTTTTAACATACTCAATTCACAACAAAATCTTTGCAGAAACAGTAAAAGTTCAAATACAACCTTATTCATCATCATCAGATATTAAATTAACTTCTTGAATAGAGGAATCCATTTCTTCAATTAATCCTTATAAAAATTTATTATAAACCTTCCTTTTTTTATTTTTGTAATAAATGAAAATCATCTAACATCATCATTCATCTTTAAGAAAGTTTTATCTTTCAAGACATAATGTGATGTGATGCAGTCAGGCCCAGAAAATCCTATTAGCCACTTTAACTTCCCTTTCTTTTCCCTACCTTAAGTTTTTCCATATTTCTTTTCTATCCTGCTCCATCCCATTTCCACATCAACTCTATGGCCTTTATATCTAAATCCCCTTTATCTTTCCCCGAACCCAGCACAAAAAACCAATAACTCACTTTATGTATAATCACTTTATTTTTATTCTTCCACAACTACATTATTTGTACCCTTTCTGCTTTCAGGAATTTACATTCAATTAACAGATCCCTAATATTTTCTATGCCTTCCTTACACAACTTGCAGACTAAATCATCCATATTTTTCCATTTATGTGTATATTCCCTTGTTGCTAAAGATCTGTTCGAGCCTTAAACAGTAAACTACTTTCCTTGCTATTATCATAAATTAACTTGCACCCAATGTTTCATTTACTTCTATATATATTTAAACTCTTTTTACTCTCTATACTAGTTATCCATCTCCCTATTCTCTATTAATGCATCTATTCTTCTATCTCATTCCTTAACACTATAACACTCAACAATTCTTTTAACACAATCATCCCATCTTTTCTACAAGTATACTGTCATAAATTCTTTATCCAAATCTTCTGCATACTGCATTACCTTTCTCACCCATCTTGTTACCTGCCCTTTATTCATAACTCAATTAAATACTACTTTGGCTATTGTTTTATTATCCATAAACTACAATTTACCGAATATTTTTATTTTGCCTATTGCATCTCTCATATAAAAACTTGACCATCCTATTTCTGCTTAGATTGCCTTCTTTGCCATCCATGCACCTGCATCCAATGCATGTCTTCTTACTTTTCTTTGTACTTTTTCTAAGTAATCTAATATCCCTTTACTAACACATAGCACATCATTACCATATGTTAGCCCTGCTACTGCCACTCCCTTCCATACAATTCTAGCTACATCATATTTATTATAAGAGAACACAGGTAATCTTTATCAGTCTCTTTCTTTTCTTTGCTTCATTTATCAATTTTTTCCTTCCATTCATCCAAATAATTTCTCTGATTACTTAAGATGATTCCCAAATAGTTATATCTATTCACCACACTTAACTTTATATTCCCCAATAAAAAAAATTTGTCTTTCCTTTTCCCAGTATTAATCATCATTATTTTGATTTTCCTTCACTAAATTTAATTCACATCTCTTTACCCATCTTTGTGCATGATCTCAGCATAACTTTCATATCTTCTCTTCTTTCTGCACACAAAAAGACATCATCTGCAAATGACCTGACAATGTATATACTCCCTTGCTACCTATTAATGGTATTTGTACCCCTCTTCTTAGTCTTTCTATGCTCTCTCCATTTCTCTCAAATGCAACAAAAATAAAATATGTGACATAGGGGATCCTTGCCTTAGTCCCACCCCATTTTTAACTTTAACTGATTTTATATTCCCTAATTGATGCATATAGTAATTATTTTAATATAATTTCTTAATAATATCCAATAAAGCCCCATCCATTCCCAAATTTACTATTTCTTAATAATATCCGATAAAGTTACATCCATTCCTAAATTTACTAAACTTACCCATAACTTATTTCTATTATTTTATCATACACCTTCTCTATATTTATAAAAACCATATATAACTGTTTACCTGTATTCCTATTCATATCCATAAGTTGTGTAACTACAAATAGACTATCTCATATATGCCTGATTGAAAACCTCCTTTCATTTCTGCCACTATATTATTTTCTTTCATCCATTTTGCAACCCTTCCAGCCACCATATATGAGAAAACAACTTTATATAGCACTGATGTTACCACTATCAGTCTATAATCATTTAACTTTCTATTATTCTTACCCTTTCCTTTAAATAGTAGCCTTACTCTTGTATTACTTCAACTACTCAGAAAATCTCTCTTCTGTGTCATCTTACTATTCAATTTCTTATCTGTCTCATTCAGTTCATTTTCTGTAAACCTCCCATTACTATATGCTTTCATGTTTGCTATCACTCTGTTCTTCATATCTAACATCTTTTCTATATCCATTACATACTTATTTAAAATTATCTCTAATTCTTTTCTAGAACTACACTTTATTCTCTCATCATCTAGTAATACTATTTCTCCCCCCCCCCATATTCCTTCTTTTAATGTATTTCTCCCATCTCTTCCACTTTTACTAATATCTTACAACAATTTACTACCCAATTTCATTCTCTCTATATAATTATCTATTTTAGCCAAGTTCTTTTTTTCTAAATACTTTTCCATTTAGAAATAGCATCTTTTTCACTTCCTTTGTTCTTAATAGCACACTTACATTTCTCTGTATGTTTGTTTCCTCTCTTTTACACTTTTACTAACTCTCATTTTCCTATTACTTTTATTCTTCTGAATATTCTCACCTAAAACCCTATTTGCCACATTTTCAATTTCACCACACCAGTGCTTATACTTATTCCCAAACAAATCTTTCATGATTTCTTCAACTTTTATTTTATACTCTTCTAATTTATTCTTATCATTCATTCCCCATCCACATCTTTCACTATCCTTTCTACTTTTATTGCTACTTTTCATCACATTATTAATCATTTCTATTATAACGAAGTTATGATCACTATTACATACTCTTTCTTCATTATCAAACACCTTAATTTTCTATATTTTATTCATTTTTCCTTTCGCTACTAATACATAATCTATTGTGTGGAATATATTATTTCTACACCATGTGTATTGTCTTTCATAAATAATTGATAAATTTCCAATGTTCAAATTCACTTTCTGACAAAAACTCCTCAAAAGCTGTCCATTCTTATTACCTATATCATCAATTTCTTTAATATACCTATCCCCTATAACCCTTTTCTTTGAAACTCTGTATATCTTTAACTAAGCATTCATATATGCTATTATTTCACTCCATTATGGTTTGACTATCTCCAGTGGCTATATACACTATAACCACCATCCATTCTTGTCTTCCTAACCTTATCTCAAACCACAAATGCTTGACATTTAACATCTTTTTGACATAACTTCTATACCTCCATCCCTTTTTTTCCTTTTGCATTTATACATTGCCATGCCAAATCTTCCAGAATATGTTCTTCTCTTAGATGTGTTTCCACTACTACTAATACCCTCAAGCTCATTTTTAATTGCTTTGTTTAATTCCAGCCATTTTTTGGTCTTCTACCACCTTGCATATTCAAATACCCCAATTTTAATAATTTCTTCTTTCCTAAATACTCTTTTATAAATTCTTTTGACTCCTTCTTCTCCATTACATTTATAAATAACTTGCTTACCATTAATTTTATAGACCCATTCCCTCTCCACATCTGCATTTATATCTAAATCAACTACCCTTTGATTACTTCTTACATCCTGTCCATTCTTCATCTTTCTGATAACACTGCCATTTAAATCCCCACCCCTTTTTAAATTCCCTGAACTATATTCTTTATAAATAAAACTCCTAAAACTTCATTTTTTGTTTTTCTAAGTGCAATCATTCTTTACTATACAACTCCCTCTTTCCAATAAAAAAATCCCACACATTCACAAACATGACATCCATTTCTCTCATACAATTTTTTCAATCTCTCATTTATAGAACATGCTCTATCTAACATATATGTCTTGTCAAATCTTAGTAATAATTTAACTATTCTTACTCTGCCTTTAATCTTACTCAAATTCCTAATCAATTATATATACTCATCCATTTACTCTCTCTGATGGTTCTGACAAATTATTAGTCCCTACCACAACATACACATCTCTATTCTCTTACTTTTTTACTTTATCTGTAACACATACTTTTGCATACTTGTTTCTATTTTTCCTTGCAATTATATCTCCACATTCTCTAATTAATGAATCTCCTATCAAAACTGTCTCATAGTCTACCTTCTCTGCTTCATCCATAAAATTCTCTACCACCTTTTTGATTTCTTTAACTACTTCTTCCTTATCATTACTACTCAATAATTCCTTCATCTGCTCACATTTTGTCTGTAATGATTTTAATTTTGCTTCTACATTCTTTACCTCTTCCTCTATCTTACTTATTTTTTGGCTAACCATCTCCTTTTCATTATTATTTTTTCCACTATATCTCCTGTCACTCCACTAAAACCATACTCTATTCTATCTTCCTCATTACATTTTGCTCCATTTCTCCTGACTTTCTCCTTAAACTATCTACACCTAAAAACCACTTTTTCACCTCTTGTATCATATTTACACACTGTTTACACAGCCATAAACCTGTTACATCCTTCCTAGTCTTATTTAAACATTTCAAGTGATAAACCTTACCACATACAGTACACTCTACCACAGTATGCTTAATTTCTTTTTGACCATTATGTATGCATTTTGGAATACAAATGCAATCCATATTCATTATTTTCCAAGTTACCTTGACTTTATACTTTCTCTCCTACTCTTCAATCCATTTGCATGGAGGGATAAAATCTTTACTTTCTTTCAATGATGATCGATCGATAACCAAGTGGTTTTTTTTTCAACTGTAGGCCTTCAAAATGTTATCTTTTTCCTTCCTAGTCTTATTTAAACATTTCAAGTAATAAACCTTATCACATACAGTACACTCTATGACAGTATGCCTAATTTCTTTCTGACCATTATGTATGTATTTTGGGAATACAAATGCAATCCATATTCATTATTTTCTAAGTCATCTACTCTATATTTGACTTTATACTCCCTCTCCTACTCTTCAAACCCCTTTGCATGGAAGGATAAAATCTTTACTTTCTTTCAATGATGATCAATAGATAACCAAGTATTTTCCGACCGTAAGCCTCCAAAACATTATCTTTTTTCTCAAATAAATCACTCCCTTTCTTAAATTAAAAATTTTTTTTTAGTATCAAATTTACTAAAAAACTAACTAATATTACATACTACTTAGTTATAAAATATTCTTACATTAACACACATTCAATATTCAAAATGGCAAACGAAGCACTTTCTAAATGTTAACAATTCCCGATCTTTCCAAATTCAATTATATCAATCTCTTGTAATTACAATTTTGATGTTTATTATCTTGTGTAATTACAATTTATTCTCACTTTCATACAACAAACAAACAATCTTTTATCAATGATAATACAAGAGCAGCTCTTCTAGTGCCATCTAGTGTGATGTTGAGTAACCAAACCCTAAATTTAGTGTTTAAATCCCCAATCTCAAACCAGTTTCTGGTTTTTGCATTTACAAATGAGATCTGGATCCAAAGTTGGAAAAAATGCAGATATGTATTAAGTATTCTCTCTTAACTGTTTTACCTCTTAATCTAAAAACTTAAAATTTAAATCAGCTTTAGGTTTTGAATCCAGGCCAGACTTTGAACTCGAGTTAACCTGCTTGGCCAGTTACATATATCTGAAACTATTTCAATACAATACACTTAATACCGCCAGACCTTCATTAACAGTCATCTTATTCCCCTGATTAGAATGCTAAATCACTAAACTACTATTATACTGTTTTAAGCTGTTTGTCTGATGATTTGTTATCATTATTTCAGTGTATTATTGGAAATCACTACAGTCTATTATTCATAATCTGTTCTTGTTATTTGCATCAATTGCTATCATATGTAAATTTTTAAATTTTTGCAGCAATACCACTGATAGTTTCTAAACATGTCCATTCATATAGATAGTATGTCCAAATGAACAGGTGTTTTCTCTCCAATATGCCTGCAATACCAACTCTGAATAACGACATGTGTTATGTAGTGACATAGTTTAGCTATTTTTTATAAAAATTTTAAGATGTTAGCATGCCTGGTTATGATTTATGACATGATGTAAGATAATGTATTTCTTATCTTCATAAGTAGTATTCATTACTCTCCCTATTACCTCAAAATCTTCTTTACCATTAGAAAATATTCTTGCAATTCATAGCTACACTGCTGAACACAATTTGAGTCATTTCAAATATTTCTATAGCAGTTTTATCCAATTAAAGAAAAAGTATATAGTTCTCGCATGAGTTAAGATATAAAACATGCTGTCATATTTCATGTTCTAATTAGTGATCCATATATGCACTGCAAGCAGTTTGGAGAGAAAACCAGTCACCTTTTTATTGGGACACTGTATACAGAGTATTATTAATCTGAAATGTCTGGTCCCAGGGCCTTTTTACATTTGTGAAATTTTCCCCTTCTAAACCTGCTGAAAATTTAAATATTTACTTAAATTTTCAGGAGATTTTGGGTTTATAAATTTTATTATTTATAGTATTTATATATATTAATATCCTTTTTGTACAACGGCATACATTTATTTTATTAATAATAATACATTTTGAAATCTACAGTATGGATATATTTTATCAGCACAGAATAGCAGTAATTAAAATTGTGTACAACTAATAAAATTTTTGAATTAGAGATATTCGGAATGATGGTAGTCCACCTTTTATCATTAAATAAATAACTGCACAGAGAAATACACTTAAATACATTTGCACAGTTGTAAGCTCTAATTGCAAGGCGTAAAACATTCATTAGTAGATTACTACACCACATTAAAAATTGACCAATCACTGTATAGGATATATGTACATCAAAATTAATGTCAGTAACCAACTGGCTAGAGTGTTGTCAATTACCTATGTAAACATAGAAACCTTTCATCATAAATTGACAACTTAATATTAAAGCATCAGTAATCAACACAACAGTCTTCGTAAATCAGCCTAAAATTTTTTAACAATTCAGGTGCATATGAAACTCATTTCTTATTAATTAAAATTTTGAATTCAAAATCGAACATCTAAATATATGCAAACTAAGTGCTTGAAACATTTGTTGTTTCAATAATTGTGATTGGAGGTTACATCTACTAATATTTATTTTATAGATAATTGTAAAGTTTATCCTGCAAAAGGAGCTTTCCATTAATTAAAAGGAGGCTTCTTGATTCCTCTTTGAAGCCTTAAAAGAGCAGGAAAATTCCCAATGTCCAGTCCATATTTTCTTGTTATTGCAGCTGTTATTACTACATAAATTGATATAGAAGCTGAATATGAGTTGCAGCTCATCAACACACATGATCCAACATGACAAAAGTAGCTAACTCTCTATACAGTAGTATGATCAAGTGCAAGCCTTAATAATCAGTGGATGCAAGAAGGTTTGGACATAAAATCCCTATCTAGTGCTGTCCTATCCACGTTACCAGGTTAGCTTTTGACTTATTGTCTTCATTAGTAAAGATTTTATAGGAAACTGTTTAATAGAATGTAATAAGCATAACCATCTAGCATCTATTGATTACTCTAGTTTACACTAGATGGCAAAAATGGAATAAGAGAAATAGTTTAATTATGAAAAGCATCATGGAAGCCTGGTTTTTCTTTTGTTTTAAAATAAACAAATACCTCTTGTATATATTCAGATTCTATAAGCACCTATTTCGATTTTGAGAAGACTAACCTGGGATATGAATTCCAAGATGTATTTTTATTTTCATTTACTTGAGTATAATGATATGCACCATCACTTAAAATACACCTATATACATAAGAGTAGATAATGACAAATATTATGTAAAATTTATAAGCCTACATCAGTGGAGAAAAATATCTTTATGATGTAAAACTTATATTCTCAATCGATGAGTTTAATGACAGTGAAGTATTGTTCTTAATTCATGGCTGGCTTTTAGCAATAATTTATTTAATGCTACAAATGCTTAAAAAAAAACTGGATAATGTGGACTTCCTGCTACATCACATATCCTGTTTTTTCTTATAGTCCATGTTCATTTAACCTAACCAAACTACCAGAAGACTTTTTTCTTCTTCAGGAAAACAGCTAGATACTCCATTTACAAACACTATTCTCTAAGCTTGTTAAGAGCCCTACACCTGCTAGCGTAACAAAATCCAAAGAGTTCTTTAAAAATTCTCACATACTGGATCTGAACTCTAGATCATAAAGATGATTTAAAAATATAGTAACCATTACATTATGTGGTGTGTGATTCATTTTATATGTATATAAAGATGCAAATTAGTAGCATCTCTTGGAAAGAATAGAGGAGAATTGGAATAGTTATCAATCATCAGAAGAGCTTAATAATCAACAGTATATCATGTCTGTCTGCTATATTTATATCTTGAATTTGAATTGAGACTGAGTTCCTCAGATAAATGACTTCTAATCAGCTTAGCTAAGTATCCAATATTAATTAGTAAATGAATATCTGACAATTCTTAGCTACATGGTAGAGAATGGCAAAAACAATCAAACCTTCATTATTTAACAAATAGAAAACCCGATAAATCCTGTTTTTTCCTTCATTGTTTATCTGAGGCTGGTAGAGAGGCATCTGCTCTCAGGTGGACTACGTAAAGGCTGTTTTACTTTAACTTACTAATCATCACGTTAGTTAGTTGAAGAATTGTTAAACAGCCATTTACTAACCAATAATAGATAGATAGATTGATTAGGTAGCGTATAATGTTTACACATTAACACAGCATTGCAAATAAAGCATTGGCAAATAGGGTAGTATTGATACAAATAGGGTAGTATTGATAAAATCAGCATTTATTTTAGTTACTGGAAGATCAAATTTAATCGGGATTCAACATCATTTTGCAACAATTATCGATTCACTGCGGGATGTAGATCTCTCCACGTTTAACCTAGTTTATCCGAACTATAACCTTTCTTCTTCATATCACACTAACAATTTTCTTTTATATTTTATTCATCCAACTTACATGTGGACTTTTTCTAGGTCTTTTACAAGCCCTTAGGATCCGGTTTAAAACTTTAAGCCGTCCGCCTATTATCTTTTCTAGCAATATGTCCACCCCAGCTCTATTTCAGTTTCAATTCTTTCAGTAACTAAAAATTTATTGGTATAATCAGGATTAAGTTTTATAGTATAGTTCAAATATCTGGAAGGATTACAGTTAGCTTAGAAATAAGCTTACAAAATTAAGCAGATATTGTTAAAATAGCTTTACCATTACCGTTAAGTGCTGCTCTTGCCACAATCCACAAAAACCCAAGTTTAGTGCTTAAAACACACACACACATGAGTATAATTATATTTTTAAATGCGTGTAATGTTATTAATTATCAAGCGACTGTGATTAATATTTCCTAATACCAATAATTTACCGATTCTGCTCTTTTACACACGCGTTTCCAACACTACAACGGATCTCACAATGAGCAGGAAAATCTCTCCCGCCTTCAATTAAACCAGAATTATCGGGAAATGTTCGTCGTGTTTAGTCTTCATCACTTTCTATGAGGTCATCGAGGGAAAAAGAACAATTTTTCAGTCACGATATATATAATAATAATCAATATTTGTTAGGAGTAATTAAACGAATTAAAATAAATGGTAAGCGTTTTCAGGGCGTCACCTTTGTAATAGTAGGCTCAAAAAACGTAATAAATTAAAAAGAAGTAAAATCAAATTTACTCTATTAAAAAATTTTCTTTAATCCCTCCGCCCCGTATAATCTTCTAATTAATTTCTTCTATATTTTTTAAAAGAAAAAACTATTCGGTCTTGAAAATAATTGCGATTAAATAAATATTAAAAATTATACATTTCAAAATTTAACCATGTAAAATATTTTACAATCACGTAATTGAATCAATCTTTTTTAACACTTTATGATACCAATTTTTTAATAATTAAATAAGCAACTTCCAAGATTTTTTCAACACTTTTCTAACAAGTTTTTATTTTCATAGTGATCCAGTAAAATTCCTGATTTCATCATAATCCCATCTCAAATCATGTTTGCTCTTATCTTTTGATATACAATCAAAAATAGTGCTGGTCCAACAATTATCATTTATTCTTGCTATGAACCCATTTTCTCCATTTTATATATCTTAAAAATACAAAAGAGACAATATTAAAGAGCAAACTAATGTTACTATAATGGTCAAATATCCAATACAAGTTATTTGTCCATAATGTCACAAATACTGTACATAAATAAATAAATCAATTTTACTTTGATTGTTATTTATTTATTTAGAAAACGAATACGCCAACAATAATGAAATATTATTGCTTGATTAATTAATCTATATAAATATATTAAACAATCTCCATACTTCCATATATTCTTTTTAAAAGTCATATAAACATAAAACAAATGGCAAATGATCCCCAAGATGTATTTCATGCTGAACCAGCACTCATCAATTGGCCCAGGTCACATTTCTTATGTACATCTCTATTATATGAAAAGTATTTATCTATAGAAATTGTTACATTTTGATTTTAAGGGTCAAATTTATTTCATCCACAACTTTGACACCATTTATCTCAGATAAATGCAGTAATGATTATCACTAATCATTTACTGAACTAGAGATTATCTCTAGCAAATATATACATTTTAAACCTGTTAAAGATTAATATGGCTGGGTTTTTTTAATTTTAAACAGACACACATGGAATTATTCACCTTTCTCTTTTCCGTATGTCTTTATAGATATATTAAACAACCTCCATACTTCCACATATTCTTTTTAAAAATCATATAAATAAAGATAACTATTGCTTAGTTACTGCCACTTGCTTTTGGATGGATTTCATAATCATCACAATGATATCAGTCATATCAGATTGGGTTTGAACTAATTGATTTCTTTTTAAATCTTTTTATCTACTGAAATTTTTGCTTCATTTTAAAATATAATGCTATGGTTTTCAATCATAAGTCAAAACAGACTGTAATTTTGATTACTTCTTCTTCTTCTTAAGCATAAAGACATACTAATAATAACAGGATAGCTTTTAAGAAATTGAAAATCAAAGATGCTAAACTCTCCATACAATAGCACCACTAAGTGCAAGCCAAGGTTTCTGCATAAAATCCCTATTAATGCCTACTCATCCAATATCCTCAGACTAGTTTCTAGGTTGTGGCTTTCATCAGTGAGGAGCCTCTGATCTGAGCAGCATCCATTGATTATTCTGGCTTGCACTTAGTTGTGCTACTATATGGAGAGTTTAGTATTAGTAGCTGCAATGACAAGAACATATGGAGTGGATATTAGGAATTTTCCCTGCTTGGTTCCTTTAAGGCCTCCAAGAGAAATCAAAAGGTCTCCTTTCAGTTAAACTCCTTTTTGCATATTGACAGAAATATTATAGATGCATATTAATATCTAGTTATAATAGAAAGACACTATATTAACTGGGTTATTCACTATAACCAGTTTTAATTCAAGATTCTAATTTTATAGATTCTTCTGAAAACTTTTAATTTAAACAAATTCTATAATTTAGCAGTCTTTTGAATCAAAGATTGTGTGTTAATCAATAAAGCATGTACAGACTTTTCTTTTTGATATCTATCACACATGAACAATGATGATAAATCTATAGTTATTTGTCTTTCCTGAAACATGCTTGATCATGTGACATTTTGATGATTTTTCAGCATAATCTCATTTGCACATAAAGTAAAAGATATTTTAAGATGTTTTGTGTTTCTGTCAAATAGAAGTCCTACTATCATACCTAACCAGAAAAATAGTAGAAGATATTAATCAAAAAGTTGATTAACTATTGCTTAATGATTTTTTAAAATCTTAGTCACAAGTTAGGAATATTTCTAGTCCTGATTACTGATCAACACACATATAGATCGCTAGATTGATTACTATGGATTAGCTACTCAAAAAAAAGCTACTTTGAAATTTTCAATTCTACTCAGATTCAAATTCCAAGTTGTAATAATCTGTTAGCCACTACACTTTAGTGACCTCTTTTTTTTCTATATTTTATAAATAAACAAACAAAGTAAGGAGTGGGGATATTTTCATGTAATTATTAAAAATATATATTAGCAGTGGTATTTCCAGGTAAGAATTGATTTCTATTGGCAGTCCTAAAGCTAAACTACTTCACGCTAAAACTTAACAATAGCTTTATTGTCTTGGGTTCAAAAAAAAAAAAAACAGAAGACAAAAAGCAATTGTTAGATACAAGAACAAAAAAAGTACTTTAGCCTCAGGATTTTTAATAGGAATTGGTAGTTACCTAGCAACATCACTATTAACATTTTTCTCTAGTTATGGCTTGGAAATAAACTCACTTATCCCTTTGTTTTAATAATAATTGTGGCTTCTGCAATTTATGGTGATTGAACTTCATATTAATTCCTGATTAAAGAATCACTACTCATATATATATATCCCTATAGCTATCCAATCCATCTTATACAACTGATACACATTACCACATACATGTGAAAAATATATAGGATCTCCAATAATTGTATTTTGTGCTGAATCAGCACTCATCAGTTAGTCCAGATCTGAATTCAAGTTTCTTATAATTACGTTAAGTTTAGGATAGATAATATACATATATTTAAATATTACGTATATATATATATATATTTGCGATTAAAACTTATGTTTAAAAATACTATTCTGCCATCGATTTTAATACATGTAAAATAAAAGGAATAAATTAAAAATAAAAGTGTGTGTATAATATTGAATACATAGTCTTGATCTATACTAATTTATATATTTAAATTGATCTGATCTAAATTCAAATCAAGATGGAATATTAAAATGTTTTTGGATAAGAGAAAAATTTCTAGTAAGTTTATAACTTTTTTAAATGGCAGGTACTATTTATCATAAAAAATATAAAATGCACGCATAGTGTTAAAATATTATATTTAATTACTTAATGTGATAAACAATCACTTAAACATTCTAATAAGATCAAAAGGCTACATTTAATTAATCTCGCTGTAAAAACTACATGAATAATTAAATTAATCAAACATTCGTTTCAGTAAATATCAAAACTTCCATGCAAATTAATCGTTTAGTTTTTAAATTAACTTTATTTTAAAAACTCAAAGGAAAAGAGTTTTTGAATCAAAATAATTATTATTATTTTCTTAATATCGTACTTTCTTTATGAAAACTTAAATTGTAGGATTTCGTTTGATTTTTCACTCTGAAATTCAAAGTCTCCCAACTCCGAACATTTAGATTACTTTTCCAATGATCTTTCTTGGTATAATCATATTTGTTCAATTATCTAATCCCTCTCTCCATGCCAAAAAAAAGGGTTTTTTTTTATATTCAAAACTACAAGTTATTAGTCTTATTGGTATATATTGTCGTTTATGTGATTCAGATAATCAGTCGTAATCATTTTAATTCGCTTCATTTCTCTTCCAGTGACCTTCCTTAGTAAGATCATATTTCCTCAAGTTACATTATATTTCCACATATACACTCCACATTTCTCAAAAATTGAATTTTATATTAAAAACTCTGTGATCAATTGTTTACTTTTTTCTAATGGTTTCTTTCCCATTACTTTCTCTTCTTCCACAAAGTTACTATCTAAACTGACTCACTTTTTCTTAAAAATTTCTACAGTTTCATTCAAAACAATTCATTGCCTGCATTTTAATGAAACAGAGAAAATAGAAAGATGTAAAACTTTTAAAGATATAACAACATTATCATAGTTGAAATTGTCTTACATGCTTAAAATAATATTTTTAATATGTATTTTATACTTAATTACAGATCTAAGACTTGAGCACTTAATGAAAAAGTAATATGAGATTTCAGATTTTACTGTAAACAGAGAGAGATAAATTATAAGATTAGAAATCAAGAGCAAAATATGGAAAAAAGAGTCTAATAAAAAAAGAAAAAACATTTAGCAGTAAGTGTAATCATTTAAGATATGATGGAAAACAAGAGGGGACAATTATAAAACAGAGATGTGCTCAGAAAATGTGTAGAAAACTTTTACAAAGAACTACCTAGTAATAATATAAATTATACCTAGTAATAATAAAAATTATATCATTCTCTTTCACCCTTTTCAAAGCAATTTTTATTTTATTATAATTGCCTTCATCAAAAACCTTAATAATTTATCTCTGAAGAAGGCTGCAAATCAGCCAAAACAGACCATTAAAATAAAGTGTTTTTTTTTTAAAGTGCAAAGTTATATTTTATTACATCATTTGATTTTAAACAAAAGGCAATTAAACCTTATTAACATGTGATGTGATGTTGTTTTAATACGTCAATGTTATTTTGTTGAATACGAAGGATGCTCTCAAACCAAATCAAAAGATAAAAACTTTGAAAAAATAAGAGCCATCTTTGGACCTAAATTTATTTATATAGACCAATCTAAAGTATCTTGGGATGAGAGCATGAAGGTGTTCCATTAATCACTTTACATCCATTAACTTTATTTTTAACAATTGTGAAATATTTCAAATTACAGCCTGTTAATATTATGAAATATTAGAAATTATGTAATTCTCCATTTAATTTACTAGCACAATATTCATATGGAATTTTAATCAGAAGGGAATTAAACCCTATACACATGTGATGTGATGTTTTAATACCTCAAGATTATTTTGTTGAATATGAAGGATAACTCTCAAACCAAAGCATAAGATAAAGACTTTGAAAAGACAAAAGGGACCTTTTTATCTTTGTACCTAACTTCACTTGTATAGGGTGATCTAAAGCATCTTTTCAAAGTCTCTATCTTATGCTTTGCTTTGAGAGTATCTCTCGTACTCAACAAAACAATGTTGAACATTAAAACAATATTACAGTGCATGTGTATAGGGTGTAATTTTTTTTCTGATTAAAATTAGATATGAATACTATGCCAGTAAATTAAATAGAGAATCATATGGATTTGAATAATTAATAAAATACCTTAATGCATATAGAAAGAATACACTGAGTACTTCTTAAGTTAGGAAATACATCTTTTATATAGTTTCATTCTGTTTTAACATTCTCCATTCTCAAAATATCATATTTGAACCACATTGTTGAAGAAAATATAAAATTTAAAAACAAAATTTGTAATCATGAAACAATAAATGTATATTGCTAATGTCAAAAAAATTAAAAGTAGAAACAGAGCTAGGTTGAACAGCTATTAGAAAAGAAAAATTTAAATGGATACCAAAATCCTAAGATGTATTTTATGATATTGTAAAAGATGTAGAAAAATATTCCATGTTAAATGCATGAATGAAATAATAAAGTTTACTTGGATAAAAAAAAAGCGATGGATTTGAATGCTGGAATTAATTATGTAAAAATGATTAATAAGTGAAGAATTGTTTGGAAGATCATATGCCATTTAGGCAACAGAAATATTTAGCTTTTGAGTTTATCCATGACTAAGATAAATAATTATTACGCAATTAAATCTATGAAAAGTAGGTAAGCTTCTGAAAATAATGACATGTTGTAAATATTTTTTCAACCTATTCATAGAACAATCAAATCAAAAAACGTTTCTAAGTTAATTTGTAAGCCAGATTTCCAAAAAATTATTTAAATATATTTGCAAATAGATTAGCATTAATATAATAAAAGGAAGCATTGTTTCAATGTGTATTGAAATGATTCTGAGGTCTGGATTAGAAATTATTTTAGTAATGTTTTTGATCTTGATCATTCTATAAATAGGTTATATTATCTATCAATGATTCTGACTAGAGAAGCCATAAAATTATTGGTAAGCTTGTCAAAAACCATTATGTATTTTTTTTAATGTGTGAAAAAATAAAGAATCTGTTGACAAAATTGTGCACAAAAGGTTTATATAATCAAAATATATCAAATAATAAAAGGGTAATATTGATATTTAAAAAAGGTAATAGAGATTGCAACTTTTAACCTTCTATCAGTTCTATATAAAATTGTTAAAAACTACGGTTGTCGTCAAATAGCTACTATATCCCACTCGATGGCGCAGTTTTCACGCTTAAACTATAAAATATGATCATTCCTGGGCCATTAATTATAATCATTTTGATGTGTTTTTTGTAATGCGAAAATAAAAACAAAAGAAAATCGTCTTTTTTAAATATTATTTAATTTTAAATATTATTTTTTATTAACGTATACAAATTAAATGATAATAATAAATGTAAAATAAAATAAACAAATTACAATTTGATTCGTCTTTTTTAGTTTGCTTTTTATTAGAAAAATCAATTTTCTATCGGAGATTTTTTTACTAGGGTTACGGCTTTTTTTGTTGTTGTTGTTTATCGCTATTTTTTATTTCAAATAGAATGACAACTAAAAGTAAAAGTTGTTACGGTTAGTTTTAGTGTTAGGTTTAGGGTTATTTTTCTGTTGTTTGTAATGCTAAAATAAAAAATATCAAAATCGTATTTTTGTAAATGTTTTTTTTTTTACTAACATCTATAAAATAAATGGTAACAATAAACGTAAACTATATTCAACAAAATGTAACAGTAGTCAGAGAAAAGAAAAAAACTAAAACTTTTTAAAACAACGACATATATATAATGTTTATAATATATGTTTTTTATGACATTTAAAAAAAACCGTATACAATTCTACTTTTCTTACGGGATATTTTTGTGTTAACGCTCTTTTTTATTTCAAAAATATACACACCGTACAACTTCTTTGTCTCGTGGAATGTTATGAACAGTATGTTACTTGACTCGTTACCTAATTACAACTCACTTTATACATATATCTCGTCAACATTTACTACTTAAAACTTCAATACACTACGGTGTAAAAAGTCTGTTAATTATTACTTTACAAAATCTGAACATTTCAATACTTTAAAATTAAAAAAAAATCCAATGAAAACAACATTTCCATCCAATTAAAAAAAACACACCCTCTCCCCAAGCCGTAACCATTTTATAAACTGTGCGAATTTAGAAAATGTATTTGCTGCGTAAAACATACATGCTGGACTGCAACACAACATAGCGGCCTGCAATCTGTAGCACAAAAAAAAAGTTGTATTATAGAAAATGCGGGTTCAAACGTGTCAGTCGCAGAAACGGCATTTTTATGTGTATTAGCGTGAAAACGGTGCCATCCAGTGGGGTGTGGGGGCTCTTCGACGAATACCAAAACTACTTACAGAGAATTCCTATTCAAAATAATTCTTGTGGTCATAGCTTAGTAGTTAACATCCAAATATTAAGAATTATGGAAAGAGTCAATAAATAAAACTTAGCATTTGTAGTGGATCTTAAAATTATAATTAATGCTATAAACATATGTTTTGGTTAATCCTAACCAGAATCAGTAACATTAGATGAGTTTCTATAAAATTCTTGTTGTGGTTAATCCTGACACAGGCTTAATAACATTAGTATATAGCTCTATGTACATAAATATATCTGCTATGACTCCTCCTGATACCAACTCAGTAACACTGGTTTTTCTCCATAAACATGTTTGTGTGATTACTCCTGATATAGACTTAGTAATATTAAGATGTGACCATTATAATTACTTCTAACATAAACTCAGTAATATTAATATGTGGCTATATAAACATATCTGTAGGGTCTGATTCTAAAATAGATTCAGTAACATTAGTAGGTGACTGTGAACAGGTCTGTTGTAGTCAATCCTGATACAGACTCTGAAGCATTAACCTGTGATTCTATAAACATATGTCTGTTGTGGGTAATTCTGATCTGGATTCAGTAACATTGAAGATGTGACTCTAAAAACATATCTGCTGTTGTTACTTCTGATACAGAGTAGATAATATTAATATATAAATAACTTTATGCACATAATTGCTCCTGACAAAGATTCAGTAATATTATGTATCTTTACAGTCACATTTGTTGTCATTATTCCTGACACAGATTTTATAATATTGTGTCTGTTGTGGTTGCTACTGCTACTGATTCAGTAACATTAGACTGTTGTCGTATAAATATATCATATTGTCATTATTCCTGACACAGACTCAACATTAGTATCTAACTATAAACATAAACAGGTCTGTTGGAGTTTTTTCTGATACAGATTCAGTAACATCAGGGTGTAACTCCACAAACAAGTCTGTTAGGGTTATTCCTGATACAAATTTAATAACACTGGGATGTGACTCTGTACTAGTTAATCTAAACACAGAACCCATAACAATGGTGAAAGTGGATAACCTACTAATTTTATTTTCGTATTTCATGCCCTTTTACTATACATTTTGTAGATTAAAATGGCAAACACAAAGATTTGAAAAACAGAGGTTACTAAAGTCAGCAAAAATTTGGAGATGATAATATTGTATTTAAAAATAGTGCTTTATTACTACTGGTAACGTTATAAATCTACTTGATAAATGCAAAACGTAGAATCACAGATAAATACTAAGAACTAAAGTGGCATTGAACAGCTTTTTTTAAAAAAAAAAAAAGGAATGAATTATAAAAAGTTTGACTATCTTCGCCAAATTATTATCTTAGAGGAAAACATTGTAACTGAACTAATCTATTCAGTATATTGAATGTTTACTGTAAGATTATCAGTCTCTATTTATCCTCCATTCCATCTCACACAACTGATACACATGACCACACACATGAAAAAGATAAATGATCCCCAATATAATATTTTATGCAGAATCAGCACTTATCAGTTGGGCCAGATCATAATCTCCCACACACATATATAACCAGGCCTCAACTTATATCAAGATAGCAATAAAGAGGCTTTAATCTTCTCACCCTTCCAACAATTCAAAAACCCTATCCATTAAAATTTAAGGAATTGCTATCTTAATATAAGCCAAGCACTGATTGTATATATGGGTGGGAGATTATGATCTGGTTCAACTGATGAGTGCTCGTTCTACACTAAATATGTATATTAGGGATCATTTGTCTTTTTCACTTGTGTATGGTCATGTGTATCAGTTCTTTGAGATGGAACAGAATATAAATATAGACTGAAAGTCCTAGTTCAAATCACTCTATTGTAACTAAACATTTATTAGCAATTCAAAATTACACAGAGTGCTTTTGGTAAATATAGAATAATAAAATCTGTTTTTCCATGTCTTACTTAGACATCTGAGACCCAATCATGTAATTAAAAAACAATAGATTCTATACAGTGAAGTACAGTGAATATGTCTAATAATTAATGAACAAGATTCAAAAGCAATATTAGTAGGCGAAAAAACAAACAGGTACCGATGATATCATTAAAAAAAATTAAAGGGCCAAAATGGAGATGTTGAATATGTTGTTATTACAGAATCTTTAAATAGTATTCAAGATACTATGAAAGACATAGAAAAACATCACATGTAGAATAAATGAATGAGGATTTTTCCTATCTTATTCATTAATTTTACTGTGATCATTTTCTAGGGTTTTTTTTCTTGAATAATATGAGAGGTTAGATTTACATGGATATGACTATAATATCAAATCCCCCAAGAGCTTTCAGCATTTCATTGTTGGAAAGGTGAATAGACTAAAGTCTGTCCAATAAGTTATGGAATTTTTATCTTAATATAAACTGAGTACTGATTGTATATATGTGTGAGAGATTAAGATCTGTCTCAACTGATGAGTGCTGGCTTTGCATGAAATAAATATATTAAGAATCATTTCTCATTTCTCTTTTTCACATATGGGTGGTCATTTGTATCAGTTGTTTGAGATGGAATGGAGGATAAATAATGACTAAAACTCCTAAGTTCAAATCCCTCTATTTAATATATTGAATACTGTTTAAAATTTCAGTCTATTCTTGTTACATCTTCCAACAATGTGCTATATTGCTGGGATGATGTGATGAAAAATAGCTTGGATTACAAGTACTAGTTCAAACCAAGAGACTTTCATTTTAAAAGAGATTAACATTATTTCAAAATGAAGATGCTACATCAAGTTGTGCTGATAATGGGAAGAGGGTGGTGCTAGATAAAACTAAATATGTCTTACTCCTTTGATTATAGTCGATTATTAAAATAAAATACATATCTGCTACAAAACGAAATCCTTTATTCAACTCATCATTGATTAGTGATCCTTGAATTAGATAGCCTTTTACTAACCATGGTTGGATGATTAATTGAGATGGGCTACTTCATCGTGCTAATTTTTTCCTCCACACTAGAACAGCTAGATAATCCATTTACTAACTACTATTGGATAGTTAATTGAGTTGGTTATGACGTGAGTATCTAGAAAAAAATTGTAAGCCAATTAAAAAAAAATTCAAATTTATTCGTTCAGATTCGAAAGTAAATTGTAAACATGATAAAAATATGTCCATTAAGTGTTATAACTTATTCATAGTATTTTATTAATTATCTAATTATTATTCTATGCGTCTTCTGGAACAGAACTTGGAATATATATTTCAATCTTGCAATAAAAACAAAACATTCAGATCTAAAAAATGTAGCATTGAAATGATAAATAAGTATAAAATTAATATTATATACTGCAGTGAAAGTTATGCAGATATATAATATTTATCGATTAAGGATATTTATATAAATATACAAAAGCAACAAATAAACTAAAGACATATTTATCTCTTTAATGTTAGATTCTTTTCGTACAGCAAGACTTGAAAAATATTAGTAGCTCAAATTCCCGAGGGATATTATAATGACATTTATAAATAAACCATAGCTAAATTTTCTACATTTAAGCAAATGAATAAAAGATCCTCTTAATTAATCCGTTTCTATTTATATCCATGAATATTGGGGAGATTTTAAAGCCAGTTCTCAGAATCTTTCCAATCATCCGTAATTACAGCGATCTCTTTGAAGGTTTGTTCGGTTCACAGGCCGCTTAGCTACGATTGGTAATCAAACTCTCACTGATTATCAAGTCTTATTACTCGGTGGATCGTCGTAATTACTCAATACTTGCTAGAACAGTTCTAAAATAAGTTAATCTCCCAGCTTACGAAAACATGTCTGACGTCATTCGAGGCGTAAAGAGATTATCCCGCATTCAAAACTGTTATTACAGATCTCGAAATAACTCCCAAGAAACACAGTCTAACAAGATAATCATAAAAATGAGTTTAAGGCAATCTTTTGTTTATCTTTTTATGGAGAAAATTAATGCCAAGCATTTTATTTCTGGAACTTTGACTATGAGGAAGAATATGGGTGTTCTTTTAATGCCAAGACATATTCTTTTTATTGTAAATTTTTAATGTTATACTAAATTATTTTAAAATTAAATATCAGCTCATCTTACCAAATCTTGCATTTCAGTATTTTCAAATAAATAACAAATAAGCCGCTGAAAATAATGCATTATTTTTTTAAAGTTAATTATCTTGCAGAAAAAAGTGTCTTCAATTTTATATGGCTATTTTTAAAATATAAAGACCGCAACAAAAGCTACTTTACAACTTAAATATATTATCCCTTTTTTATTTGGTGGATATTATGTGTTAGTAGTCAGCAAAATAAAGTTTATCATTAACTTTCAAAGTAGATACATTGGTTAATCTTCGAGATTAAAAAAAAAAAAAAATAACTGCCTTGGTGTCATTGTTACCATTTATGTGTTATATGAACGTTAATGGGTGATTCATCAATACATCATTCGGCTACGATTTCCATCATTAAAGTGTTTCCAAATCCAATTAAAAACTTCATCATGATGTAACTGCATATTTCATTTGTTGATTCTACACTGATGGTGTTTGGTGGAAAGAGATTGCCTTTGTTAATCAGTTGTTTGTTTCATATCTGATAGAGAAAATAGCATTAGTAATTGAAGACATATCTATATGTGAGAATTGTATATAATTAAAAAAAAAACATGGCAAATTCTTTATGTTTAAACATAGTTATTTAAATCAGAGAGAGTTAAATTCTATTTCTGAAGCATATAAACACAGCATCCATAGGCTTTACTGTTGAATCTGAAAAAAATGTTTGGAACTCATAATAAATTTCATTTCTTATGTTATAATTATGCGAATAATTGAAGGATTTGTGATTGAGAATTCAGAAAAGTGATTTTGTTTTGATATGTGTTAAAACTATATTTTGAATTATTGGCAATCTGATCTACTTAATAGCTTTCATATCTATGAATCAATTTTTTTTTTGATATCTTTTGAAGGATATTTGAAAAAACTGGAGGCCGCTCCAATGTGTATCCAAAAGTTTAGTGTGGAATTTTTTTTTAAAATGGGACATTATACTTCGCAATACAATATGTTAGACTAAGGAAGAAATACTTAAAATATTTGCACATTAGCTCCAGGTAGTGTCAACTAGTTTTTCTAGTTGTCTCTGGGAATTATTTTACATTTAATTGTCATTAGATTAGGGAAATAAGTTAGGCTGTGATCTGAAATTACTCCTTAGAAGCATGCAAAGTGGCTGAATTTCAGTGTGTTGTGGCATGAGATAATATTCAGTTCACAAAATAACCCTTATAAAACATTACATTATCCAAACTTATATTAGATGGCATAACTGTGGTGAGTGAAAAAGAATTTGCTATTCAACAGTTCAGAAGCTGTTGACCTGTTGCAAATTACATTTGTTGGATTGGGAATAAGACTCCTGTCTTTGGGGGGAAAAAATCAAAATCTTTGGTATTCTTATGAAGAGATTTTCTGAGAAAAAACTCTTTTGTGAAGTTGAAGCAATGTTACCAGCATAGATTAATTTTCTGTATTATATTTCTGGAAGATCAATTTATCAATAAATTAGCTAAAATAGGTCAAAGAATTGATGCCTTGGAAGACTATTTCATAAAATTATGTATCTGCTATGGCTAACTTTTAAAATCATTAGATTTTTTTTTTAGTAGAAGGCAATTTGTAATGATTTCATTTAAGTCTCCTTATCTGTGACTTTCTCTGAAATTATACAATTGTTGAAAAAAAAAAAAATTATATATTTAGATATACTTTGAAAGAAAGTTAGAGAAACTGGTTGAATATATATATATAATTCAAGCCTATTCTCAATGTGGTTAGTGGTGTTTGGACTTGGCACATCAGCCTTATATTGTCATAGTTTACAATTCAGAGAATAAGCCAATAGAGGACAACTAAACTGCATTCCTTCATTGTAATGTAAATAAATGTACAGAGTATTATATAATTTCGTAATGATATCACTATATTTTTAGTTAGTAATATTTAGTATATCAGAATATATTATATTCTGAAAACAAAGCATGTGAAATCTGCTTAATATAAAGCTTATTCTCAATATGGTGAGTGATGTTAGGCATAGGCTCAGCTGAAGAGAATTCCACTAAAATCAATCCTGTAAACTTCACCTTGTTGCTATTCACAATTAGGCTGTTAAATAACATTTTATATCTTATTTAAATAATGAGCTAATAGAGGTAGATTAAAATGCACAAACATATATAGAGTATTTCTAATTTCTTTATCTCAGTATACTTTTAATTAGTAATGTTGACTTTCGGAAAATTGGTGAATTATAGTATAGTATACATACAATATAGCAAAAAATTATACGCTTCTTATCTGTTGTTTTGTTTAAAGTATCTCACTGCGGAATACATCCATATTCAAAGATTAAAAAAGTACATGTCTCTTCTATTTAGAAGATATAAATAATTGTTAGTATTACCTGTAAAAGATTCATATTCTAGGATTGAGGAGGAAAATCAACCGATAAAAGAATTGATAGCTAATTTAGCAATATACATGTATGCTGTGATGATGACAGAGAATTCGTGAAAAAAGCAAAGAAAATAAGCTGACTACTTTTTGAAGCAGGAAGTACTAACTAAACACTGACACTGAAACATAGAATACATATAGATGGTTTTAATTTAATTTTAGTTCTTTATTACTTTTACAATGCCTTTTATAAGCTGCTATTGGCATTTTTGATTGTCCCAGCAATCTTCTTCAGAATTTCTACTTATCTTTTCAAATCTTAAAAGATAAATAGAACAAGCATTGTAAAAGTAATAAGGAATTAAAATGATATTAATATTATATGGATTTAATAGTGCAATAAGAAAAATAGTTATAAAACATATAGATAGATGACTAACTTTATTATATAGAAAAAACTGAAAGAGATGAGTTATTGATTAGTTGAATCACTTGATTGTGCACCAAATCCAGAAAATTGACAGCAGATGCAACTCAGGTATGAAAACAATATTTTGATATAAAATTGAAGTTGATCTTGCTATTAGACAAGAAGATAAATTGGGGGAAATGCTATGTTTTGAAACAAAATTAAAAGAATATGATTCCATCAAATCAAAATAATAGCTGAATGTTTAATCACTTGGGGGGGGGGGTGATGTTCAACAAATAAATGTACCAGAGTTGAACTTTGATCCAAGCACCCTTAGTCTTCATATGACACTATGCATAAATGTATTAATTCAAATATTAAACAAATTCCAGATCTTTCAAAAATTTGATAAATCAAATATAAAAATATATTTACAATAGTTATTTACATATTACTGTTATTAACACATGACCAATATGAAAGTCTATGCAAATAATAAGATTCAGGTGATTCTTCTTTTTCCACTCCTTTTATAGCCGTCATAAAATCATATATTCTCTTATGATTGATCTCTGAGGTGCAATCAGAGTGTCTTACATGATGTTGTTTAGAAAACATTATGGATCAAGACCTGTTTGGAATGCACCATTGACCCAAGCATTTATTTAAAAACACTATTATTTGATCAAGTATGGTGCTAAAAGTACATATTTTTTGTTACCAAAATGGTATGTATACATGTCATATATATATATTATTCTTTTTCTATAATCAACATTAATCCATGCTCACCTAATGACTAAATATACATATAGATTTGATTTATTCGAGTAGATACAAAAATCCTCAAATTTTGACAAAACTGGTTATGATCAGGTTATAAGGGTCATTGAAAAAAGGAAACTTCAATGTGTCTTTATCCAAAGCCAGTTTATATCCTTTGAATGAGCCTATGAAACTCATCAATACTGCATTTATATCAAAGATTTGTAATTAAGTCTTAACCAGAAGCCAATTTCAGGTTATGGTCAATAATAAAAACAGCTTTCAAATAGCCATTGAAGGATAAAGATCTTTCCACAGCCTCTCACAAAGAAATAGTGAAAGATAAACCATTATTTGCCAGTCTTTCCAAATTCTAGTTGAAGATTCAAATATTTATCCATCATTGTTGTATCTTCCAGATGAATGGTTATTCATTTACCAATTAATATTAGATGTTTAACAGGGAATGATTACAGGCTGGTTACCTGAAAAAAAAATACAAATTTTTAAAATCTGGATTTGAACCCAGGTTATAAGCATAACCATCATCATTGCACTGTCTGGTTTCTGATTGAATTAGTAATTGGTTAATCTAAATTTATTTTTTGAATTATCATCATCAACCATTATCAATTCACTGCAGGATGAAGGTCTCTTCAAGTTCAATCCATCTTTTCCGATGTTTAGCTTCTCTTCTCCACATCATCCCTGCACACTTTATTTCATCTATCCATCTCATATGCGGTCTCTTTCTGGGTCTTTTATAATTGTCTATCTATTATCATTTCTTCTTGCAATATATCCAGCCCAACTCCACTTCAGTCTTAATTTTTTCAATGAGATCAGTGATACCTGTGTGTTCTCTTACCCATATATTGCGTTTTTGATCTCTTCTTGTTACTCCCAACATGCATCTCTCCATACTTATTTGAGTGGTCTGAAGTCTTTGTATTGCTCTTCTATTAAGTGTCCATGTCTCAGATCCCTAAGTAAGAACTGGTAAAACACATTTATTAAAAACCTTCCTTTTCAAACACAGACATCTTCCCTGTTAGTATCAAGTTATTTCTACCAAAAACACTTCAACTAAGTTTAATTCTATGATTAATTTCATCCATTATGTTTCCACCTGTATTAATAATCTGACCAAGGTATTTGTAACTGTTAAATTCTTCTAACTCATCATAATCAATCTTTATTTTCATATTTTGAGAAAATCTATTAAACATTACTTTAGACTTTTTAATATCTATCTTTAGTCCTACTTTCATCTGATAACTCCTGCAACATTTCCTGCAGCTCTAAAGCATTATTTGCGAAAACAACTACAGCATCAGCAAAATCTAAATGATTTAAATAATCTCTGTTTACTTTCATTCCTTTCAGCACTGTTAAAAAAAGTTTTGGAGATATGGAGTCACCCTGTCTTACACCCTTCTCAATGCTGATTTTCCCGGTATCATTATGCTATCTATTTGTTGCTGTTGCATTTTTATAAATATTCTTTAAAAAATGACCAACCACCGAAGAAATGTTTTATAAATGCTTTTTTATAATCTATAAATCCAAAGCATAATGGCAACTCATATTCATTTGTCCTTTCTATAACTTCTGTCAATATCTGGATATGATCTACTGTACTAAAATCACTTTTAAATCCAGCTTGTTCTCTTGGTTGGTTGAAATTTAATGTTCTCTGTAGACGAGTTGTAATTATCTTAATAAAAATTTTGTATAAAACTGATAAAAGGCTGATAGGTCTGTAATTTCTAATATATTCTTTATCACCTTTTTTAAATATTAATATTAATACTGCATTCTTCCAATCATCTGGTACATCTTAATCATTTAGACATTTGGTATATAACTTTGCGAAAAAAAAATTTTTATTTCTTCACCTGCTTCTTTTAATATATCAATTATAATTCCATCATTACATGGAGCCTCATCATATATTTAATTGCATGTCTCATTTTTCATTTAAAATTCTGGGCAATTCTTGATAAAAGTCTTCTACCCATTTCATGATGTCAGCTCTCTTTTTAATAATAATTCCATCTTTTTTTCTTATTGCAGATATAAATTTTCTACCAATACCAAAATGTTGTTTTACACTCTTGAGACTTTTATTCTTTTCTACAGCTTTCCTTACTAGTTCACATTTATACTTTCTTATATCATTTTCAACTCTTTTCTGCATCATTTTACAAAATTCAAGATATTCAATTCTTTTTAATGCATCATTTTTGTATATCTTCATATTCCTTCTTTTCTTCATAAATTCTCTAGTCTCAGTAGAAATTTTATAGATCAATTGCTGCTTTTTTATACCAGCTATCTTTGTTGCAGTTTTTAAAAGTGTATCAGTTATTTTCATATTAATTTCATTTAAATCTGAATCATGTTCAAAATCTACTAATACTTGAAACCAATTTGTAAGTTCTAATTTAAATTCATTCGAATGTTTCTGAAGATTAGGAATATGAACTGAATGTATTGTTTTTCTTAATAATTTTTTGTCTCTCTAGTTTTGCATTAACACATCGATGATCACTTCCTGTGTTAAAGTTATTAATAACATTGCAATCTTGAAATATGTATTTTCTGTTAGTCAAAATATAATCCAATTCTGCTGTATCTTCATTTGGATGCTTCCATGTCCATTTCCTTTTAGCATTTTTTCAAAAAAAGAATTTATAATATAAAGTTTTTCTTTTTCTGCAAACTCCACAAGTCTATGTCCTCTCTCATTCTATTACCATAACCAAAATTACCTACAACACTTTCATCTTTCATTTGTTTTCCAATTCTAGCATTAAAGCCTCCCATAACAATTTTAAAATGTTGTTTACTCTGATCAAAAGCCTTTTGTACATCCATATAAAAAGCTTATACTACTTCATCATTATGAGAACTTGTTGGAGCATAAACTAGAATTATCTGCATTTGGTATCTGCTATTAACTTGTATAACTAATCTTACCACTCTGTCTGATACACCATCAATCTCAACAATGTTATTCTTCCACTTTTTATTTATAATGAATCCTACTCCACTTGTATTTTCAATATTTGTGCCTTTACAGCCTCCTGGGAATAAGGGCCATGATTTATTTTTGTCTGTCATAATTGTATATATCTATTGGAAAAATATTTATTATTTACACAAACATTCATTCTGCCTTATCAGGCAACTGAGAAGAAAGACCATGGTCTTTCTTCATCTGAAATTCAGAGATAAAAAGCCAATACTCTCAGCATGCTGGCTAATGTGTGCTGATGAGCAGCCCATCCATGTTCATATACTATATAAATAATCACATAGTAATAACAGCTGCAATGACAAGAATGTATAGAGTGGACATTAGAAATTTGCCCTGCTCGGTTCTTTTAAGGCCTCCAAGAGGAATCAAAAAGTCTCCTTTCAGTTAATAGCAAACTCCTTTCTGCAGCCATTTTTTTGAATAAGTAACTTTTTTTTTTTAACCCTGAAAGGAGCAAGCTTTGACTTCTCTTATTTATTCACATCCTTCTGATATTTTTTACTGTACCTAACTCATGATAAAGAGTTTTGATAGGGTTTGACCCAGTAGTAAAGTGGGAGGCAGTGGACCTCAAGATTCATGGATCATGGTTCCAGATCTATCAACTTTTGATGCTCAAATTTTTAACGAACTTTCAAGCGATAAATCATTCAATTATTTATTGAAAATAATAATAATCCAATGGCTTTAATGATTGGTATATCATAAGAAGTCAGGAAGCACCAGAAATGGAATTGATCTGAGGACCTTACGCTAGAGATTTTAATACTATACCACTGCACTAAAACACCCAGGACATTAATTAGTTATTATAGTAATGTGAATTAATTATCGGAAAATATAGGCTCAAAAAACAGGTGATAAAGATTAACTTTGAGACTGTACAATAGTTTTAAAAGAAATTATATTAATGCACTTACAATGAATAAAATATAATAGTAGTAACTAAGAAAATTTCAACACAGCAAAGAAATTATATTTTCAATCAATAATATTATATTAGAGAAAAAGCTCAAGTAAAAAAAGTTTGCTGTATGGTTTTAAAACATGGACATGCAAATAAGATTAAAAAATAGGGGAGGTGGGTCTTTTTAGATGTGGATATTAAAAAGATTTATTGATGCAGAAAATTAACAAGACATCCCTTCATAGCACAATCAAAAATGAAAGCTAAATATTTGCGATTACCCTAAAAGTTTAAAAAAAAAAAAAAAAGGAGAAACTTATACCGTTTATAAAAACTGTTTTCAAGGAGATATCGTAATGAAGGTCCGATTTTTTTTTTTTATGACGAGCTGATTTGTTTTTCTTAAAAAGAAAATTAGTTATTATTAGGTCCTGTTGCAATATCATTTAATGCATTCATTTGAATTACAATATTGCCTGTTGACAATCTAATATTGGTCACTAAATGGATATCTAGTTACAATATTCTCAGCGATATTAGATAACAAGTATAGAAAATGTTTCAAACTTTAATTACTCTGCAATTGGTAAGTTTGAGTGCTATGAGTGACTTTTGGAGATACCTTCGCTGGCCCGTGCAGTTTACAATGGTTAATAAAGATTCCTGGATCTAAATTCAACCTGTTAATTGTAGTGCGTGAACGTCAAATGATTTCCAGAGAGATTCACCACGTTATTATTATTTTAGTTAAAATAACTACGACAATACTATCAGTAAGATTGAAATAAATTGAAAACAATGCTAACAAAGTATATTTAAAATTATGTACTAACGTTATAATATGAATTTTCCCAATTTTCTCCGAAAATACTATATTATTGCTTTTATTACACTTTAATTACAGCATAGGTCCCCCTCCCCTGTTTATAACAATTTAAAAAAAAAATACTTTTAATATCTATTATTCTTGACTATCAAAAAAAAAAAAATTTGACAATTACACACATATATATATTCATTGCGATAAAATACTGTAGATGGAAGCACTTATTTAAAAAGTTTTATAAATTAAAAAAAAAAAAATCCATAAGTACAATTGCAACCCTTAAATCAGTAATATAGTAATGTTTTAATATGCATTAAAAAATGCTTTACATTTAAATTAGCAGACGAAAGGAGGTTTATTAGCTCAAAAGTATTTCGGTAATTGAATAAATATTATTTATAACAGTAGACGTTTGCGTTTATGATTCATCCTTTTAATTAAAAATTATTTATTGTAACAATCGTTGAGTTTCGTTACAAGTACATAAACGGTTTTGAAATTACCAAGGTTCAAATTAATATAAAACTATTGTTACAGTAGAAAGTCTATTACGATCGCTAATAACTTTCAAGATAAAAAAAAAAAATGATTACTGAAAAATTAATTAGACTGGTAGAAAGTTAAACATCTTTTATTTTTTTTAAAAAAAATACAATATACCAAAAGTAAAAAACCGAAAATATACTTATGAAAATCCTACTATAAAAAATAAATATTAACATTATTTTTAACCCGGTTACTGCAGGATTACTACAAGATAATCTTTTCACCGATCCATACCTTCACAGCACACCAACTTTCTTGTTTCATCCAACTCTTATATGATTTCTTTCTAGATTTTTTACAATTGCTTGGGCTCCAGTTTAAGATTTCAACTATTTATCTAGTATTATCTCTATTAATAATACGTTCAACCCAACTCGATATGTCTCTTCTTTCAATGATACCTATTATTCTCTCACCCAAGTACTTCACTTTAGATCCCTTTTTGTTATTCCCAAAGCAGGTTTATTCACTCCAAAGTATTTCAGGATTAACATATAACAGTAAACGTTTGCGTTTATGTACATATACTTTTTTTTTATGTGTCATAGCACCGGCAGGGAAGCGAACCCATAACCCGGGCAACCGCCTGCACCTGCAAGGCGGTCGCGCTGACATCTCGACCACTGATGATTTGACTATGTACATATACTTTAGGTAAAATTATTTATTTTATCTAGCGTTGAGTTTCATTATAGATACATAAATGATTTGAAATTACTAAGGTTCAAATTAACGTAGGCTATTATTGTAGAAAAAAACTATCACGAATGGTTATGAATTTTAAAATGGGTGGAGGTGGAATGGGTTAGAGAAACTAATTAGGTTGCTAGAGAAATAAAAACGTTTTATTTTTTTAAAAACGAATCAGTTCAAGGCATAATAAGTCTTCAAAGGTTCATCTGTTATCCTGTCTTCTATAAATATGTCCAGCTCTATTTCAGTCTCTTAATTCTTGTAATAATGTCAGTGATATGTTTATTCTCTCACCCAAGTACTGCATTTTTGATCTCTTTTGTCAATTTCAAAGCAGATCTAGCATTGAGTTTTTTTTATTTTAAGTACTTAAAAGATTTTAAAAATTATCAAGGTTTAAATTAATTTATAGCTTAATATATATTACAGAAAACTAATTTCGAATCGCTAAGAATTTCAAGATAAAAAAAATGTTTATTGAAAATCTAATTAGATTGGTAGAGGAACACCTTTTATTTTATTTTTTTAAATTCTTTCCAAGGATACTTAAAGATGGGGGGTAGAAAAAAAAAGGGCAAAGAAAAGACGAAAATATATTTAGCAAATACAATACCAAAACAAAAATCAGCACCAGCATTTTCAACTATTGTAGTTTTCCAATCCATAGTCGCTCTTCTGCACCATACCAACAAATTTTCTTAATTCACCCCTCTTTTTCAGGTGAGTTTCTTTGTAGGTCTTTTACATCCTCTTGCTTATTTATTATCTTCTTTTCTAGCATTAGGTCCCCCAGATCCATTCCAGTCTCTTAATTCTTTCAAGATACCTATTTGCAGGACCTTTCAGAGAAAATGTGAGGCCTGGGTCAACTAATATTTTAGAGTTGTTTACATTTTCGACTCATGATATGCCTGCTTGGAAAAGTTTTTCTCAGATATTTTTTTGAGGAATTTAATTGTAAAATTAAGACCATGACATTGCTTTGCTTTCTATGTTTTTGTTTAACATATTGAATGTCAAGTTGAGGCTCCTAATGTTGCAAGGCCCAGGACAGCTGCCCCTCCTGTCCCCCCTCTGATTGACCCTGCCTATTTGTTCTCACCAAAGTCCTTCATTTTATATCCCTTCTTATTTCCAAAGTAGGTTTATTGATTCCAAAATATTTTAGTAGTTAAATAATATTGTCTAACGTTTCATAGTAAAGATTTATTTCATCTTTTTACGTAAAATTATTTACAATATCTAGTTTCGAGTTTCATTTTAACTATAGAAATGATTTTGAAATTACCAAGGTTAAATTAATATACAGCTATTGTTATGGAAGAAAATCTATCATGTTTCATCAAGAATTTTAAGATGCAAAAAAAAAGATTACGAAAAACTAATTAGAGAAACAACCTTTTTTTAAAAAAAAAATAAAAAAAAGAATTTTTTCAACGGACAGCATAGATTTTGTTATATATATGACTAAGAAATAAAAAATATTCATGCAAATACAATCCTAAAATTAAAAAAAAACATTTTCACCCATTACAGAGATCATTGCAAAATGGTCTCTCCAAATTTAATTCACAGCTTCTTTTCATCCCACCATATCAATGAACTTCTTTATTTTATCAATTCTTTTTACATATGATTTCTTTATAGATCTTTTGAGACTTCAATTGTTATTTATTATCATTTCTTCTAACAAGATATTCATCAATTCTTTTCACATGAGGTTTCTTTATAGATTTTTTTTACAATATTTTTAGATTCAGATTCAAGATTTCAGCTGTTATCTATCATCATTCCTTCTAACAATATGTTCAGCCTAATTCCATTTCAGTCTCTTAATTCTTTGTTTTTTATTCAAGTGCTTTGTGTTCAATCCTTTCTTGTTATTCCCACATATATATTTCGATATTTCATTAGATAATTTTGAATTCTCTGTATTGCTCTTCTATTAAACAGGAATAAACACACAATAATCCACTGTGGTATTTTTTTCATATAAACAAATAAAAGTGAATAAGATTACACAGCACATAATGAATATTACAATATTTATTATATAATCTTTTTCTTTTATACAAATAGTTCTTAGTTAACTAACAGTAGTGAGACAATAGATGTATATAAATAATACTGTAACCGCACATACGCTGTTACATTATTTTTTTATTATTAGTAAACATGAAAAAATAAAAGTTCACAAATAAAACTTTTTTTTTAAGACTTAAAAATTGAAAATAAAAAAATCATCTTAAACTCGTATATATATAAATTCGCACAGATAAAAAAAATTATTAAAATAAAACTTTATTAAAAATAGAAAAACTAAATCTTTCAACAAAAAGATTTAGAGATAAAAATATATCTTTAAGTTTGGAAAACACATTAATTAATCAGAAAATGGAAATGATTGTTTTAATTAGTTAAATATAAACTAGCCTTGGGCATTTAAAATGTGTAAGCAAAGGTCAGATAGGAGAGAAAAACAAACTTTCATAATCCATCTGTGCGAACTTTTGGCCTAAGGTTAAATAAGGATAGAATATTTTCTTTTCAAATGCAAATCTATGTAGTCTATTCATACTTGACCCTATAAATAAAAATGCATTAAATTTAAGTTGGGTATAGACGCTTGCATGGGTTCGTTTACCGGTTAATTATGTTTTTGGTTTTCATATTTGATCAAAATATATAGACATTCGGTAAATACTGATACCTTACGGTGAGTATCTAAGATGTATTTATGTCAGATGTCTTTTAAGTTATTGGTGTAAATGAGGCATCTTATGATGAATGCCATTGGGTTTCTTATGAATTTCCCTCTGCAATTCCATCAATGACTTTATGTTTTGATCGTTTATGTTTATTATGGAAATGTTTTTGACCGCGTAATCTGTATAACCGATCTATACTCAACATTCTAAAATAAACTTTCATAAATCCATCTGTGCGAACTTATAAAAATTAAAATGTAAACTTATAATATTATAAAAATTAAAATTTAAATTCTAAAATCAAGTTAAAATCCAAAGTAAAAGTTATTCTAAAATAATGCTAAATTTGATATATATGTGCATAAATAAATGTTTGTGTGTTAATTTCTGGCAGTGGCTTATTTTATTCTTTTTTAAAAAAATATTCTTAGATAAGAATTTATAAAATATAAATCTCTGCTATTCCACTGAGCTAGTGACAATGGGCTAATGACCGGAATCAAAATATATAAAATAAAAAAAATTTTTTTTTTTACTTACGTATCTGCCTATTTTATAAATTTTTCTAGGTTCAAATGCCTAAGTGGCGCCCTGTAGTGCAGTTTACATTAAGTCCCATCTCCGAATCGTTATAACTGGTGACCCAACTTGGGCCGATCTTTAATAAACCACCAGTACCCTGAGTAAATTTCTTTTTTCAAAATGAAATATTTTTATCTGTTTACATAAAGTCGTATACTTTAAATCTTATAAAAGCGCTGCCAGAATGAAGTTGTGCATATATTAAACACGAGAAAGTATAAATAATTTTAAATTGTACTTTGTTAAAAAGAAAGTCAAAGGTTGCAATTAATGTTTTTTTTTTGTTAATATATATTATGCTTTAACGTGTATAGGCGCGCACAGCCATGTAAGTTTATGATCGAAATGTGGTACCTTACAATGAGTACTTTAGGGAATTATGTCATTGTAACTCTATGTATCCATTTCAATCAGTCATAAATAAGTTGGTGGTATTTATAATTGTGCTGCAAATATACACGTTTAAACCCATTATTCTTTATAACGTATTTATTTCAATGCAACCTTCCTAAATAAATAACTTGTTTGTCATGCCGTGTGTAAAAATAAAATGTACAAAAAAATAGAACGCTTGGGGGGGGGGAGGCATAGATGTAAATGGTCCTTAGGAAAACAATAGTCAACATTTTTTTGTATATAATCTTTGTAAAATTACTAACCGAATGTTTTTGTAAATGTTTTCATTAATCATGTACCGTAATTACTAACCCTAAGTAAAATATTTTTTTAAGCAAGTTTACTGATATAACCACACATACGCCGTTACATTATTTTTTTATTATTAGTAAACATGAAAAAAATAAAAGTTCGCAAATAAAACTTCTTTTTTTTTAAGAATTAAAAATTGAAAATAAAAAAATCATCTTAAACTCATATATATATAAATTCGCACAGATAAAAAAAATTATTAAAATAAAACTTTATTAAAAATAGAAAAACTAAATCTTTCAACAAAAAGATTTAGAGATAAAAATATATCTTTAAGTTTGGAAAACACATTAATTAATCAGAAAATGGAAATGATTGTTTTAATTAGTTAAATATAAACTAGCCTTGACCATTTAAAATGTATAAGCAAAAGTCAGATAGGAGAGAAAAACAAACTTTCATAAATCCATCTGTGCGAACTTTTGGCCTAAGCTTAAATAAGGATAGAATATTTTCTTTTCAAATGCAAATCTATGTAGTCTATTCATACTCGACACTCTAAATAAAAATGCATTAAATTTAAGTTGGGTATAGACGCTTACATGGGTTCATTACCGGTTAATTATGTTTTTGGTTTCATATTTGATCAAAATATATAGACGTTCGGTAAATACTGATACCTTACGGTGAGTATCTAAGATGTATTTATGTCGGATGTCTTTTAAGTTATTGGTGTAAATGGGGCATCTTATGATGAATGCCATTGGGTTTCTTATGAATTTCTCTCTGCAATTCCATCAATGACTTTATATTTTGATCGTTTATGTTTATTATGGAAATGTTTTTGACAGTGTAATCTGTGTAACCTATCTATACTCAACATTCTAAAACAAACTTTCATAAATCCATCTGTGCGAACTTATAAAAATTAAAATGTAAACTTATAATATTATAAAAATTAAAATGTAAATTTAAATTCTAAAATCAAGTTAAAATCCAAAGTAAAAGTTATTCTAAAATAATGCTAAATTTGATATATATGTGCATAAATAAATGTTTGTGTGTTAATTTCTGGCAGTGGCTTATTTTAATATTTTTTTAAAAAAATATTCTTAGATAAGAATTTATAAAATATAAATCTCTGCTATTCCACTGAGCTAGTGACAATGGGGTAACGACCGGAATCAAAATATATAAAATTTAAAAAAAAATTTTTTTTTTGATTTACGTATCTGCCTACTTTATAAATTTTTCTAGATTCAAATGCCTAAGTGGCACCCTGTAGTGCAGTTTACGTTAAGTACCATCTCCGGATCATTATAATACCAAATGTAAATTTTACATTAATCATTTTAGAAATAATACAGATGAAGTAAAATAGATCACTACAGGGCAAAGAACTCTCCAAATGCTTTTCATGGTGAAACAGTGACAGTCTCATTAGGTTTGCCAGTTAGAACCTGTTATGTTGTAGTATGATTAATATTAAGGAAAAATACGTTTGAAACTGTGTGTACTCCAGAAGTCAAAAGTGTTAAATAATTACATGTGAAAATAAACGAGTAGATTTAATAAAAATGAAAATTAGAAATTACAAATGGTTTTTCATATAGATATTTTATAAAAAGCAAGGTGTAAAACAAGATGGAAGATCTGAATAAATAATTAATTAAATGAAGGATTAAAAATGTAAAGAACAATTTAATTAATTAGTTCAGAAATAAGCCCAGAATAATTTGGTGATTAAAATTGAAAAGGAATAAACAATAGAACAAAAAGTAGATATAATCTAGCAGAGAAAGGACAGATTAATGTGAATCCTGATTTTCTAAGAGACTAAAGTGTAGTGCGAATTCAGAACAGGACCAACGATGGGAGGAGAACCAGATATTCAGGTCTGATGGTACCAAAGACCAACCTAGGGTAATTATACAGACTATTCCTGTCTTATTATTATTTTTTAAGCCTTACAGGCACTAGTAGAACTAATGATAATTCTGTTTATAAATGATTGTTATTTTTCATACTAATAAAATCTTGTATCTGTTAAGTGGGATATCTTAATTTTATGCAAGAGAGTAATCGTTACTTGAATTAGGTGTATTTGGTTGTTTCTCGTAAGTAACATTAAATCAAATACATCACAATTTTGGCACAGTCAGGAGAAAACCTGTTTTTCAAGCTTATGAAAGAAATACACCGAACAGTAATTCAGAAGTCGGTGAGTTGTTAAAGAATTAAAATGTCAATAGGACAAGCAAATATATCAGAATTTGGGATAGATAATCCACACAAATGGCCCTTTTATGTGCTTCAATTACAAAATTATTTTAAGTTAAATAGTATTATTGAAAATGACAGGAAAGTAGCAGTGTTATTATGTTTGTCAGGTAGAAAAGTTATTGAAAAAGTAAACAAATTGTATAATGGACAAGTTGCAGATAGTAGTAACTACGATGACCTGGTTCAAAGACTAACAGATTATTTTAGCCCAAGACCATCGAAGTATTTTGTTAGATTAAAATTGAGGAACCGCAAACAAGACAAACTCGAATCGATAAAAGAATATATTATTGTATGCCAATTAGCAAAGAATTGTGAGTACGGCGACTTCATGGAACAAATTCTTATTGACCAGTTATTATGGGAAATGAAGGACGATAAATTGTGTCAATCATTATTAATTGAAACTCAGATGACTTATGAAGGTGCTATTCAAAAGGGAATAGTATACGAATCAGTGGTAGAACAAGCTTTAGCTTTTTCAAATAGAATGGAGGAAAACTCTAGGAATACTATTTTTAAAATAGAGAGAAAGGATTATACTAAAGAAGGGAAAAGTTTCAAAGTAAAATGTTTTTGTTGTGGTAAAGTAGGTCATTTGTCTAAAATCTGTAAATGGAGGAACGAAAAATGTTACAACTGTGGGGGCAAAGGTCATTTAGCAGCAGTGTGCAAAAAACCTAAAAAAAATTCTGAATATGGTAAAGATCAGAAACAGTGGAAATCAGTAATTAAAAAAAATATCTTAAAAAATGAGCAGGATCAATTCATGTAGAGATTAAGTTAAGTAACAAAAGAGTAGAAATGGAAATAGATAGTGGCTCAGGAATTTCATTAATATCTATGAAAAAGTGGAAGGAAGTATCTACAGAGAGCCCTCAGATTAAAATACAGAAAGCTAACATTAACGTTAGAGATGTCAATGGGAACCCGATCAAGATAATTGGGAAATCCGAAGTAATAGTTGGTTTTAAAAATAAAAACTACAAATTACCTATATATATAGTAAATAAAGATATTAGTCCGTTAATAGAAAGAAACTGGTTTAAAGACTTAGGCATTAAATTTAATATAGTTAAAAAGGTCTCAGTGGAAAAAGAAATGATAGAGTTATATCCGAATTTATTTATGGAAGATTTAGTTTTGATAAAATCAAAGCCCATTGACTTGCACTTAAATGAAAATGCTAAACCGGTTATTTGTAAACCAAAAAAAATACCTTTTCAACAAAGGCAGTTAGTAGAGGAAAAATAGAAGCTTTAGTTAAAAAAGACGTGTTATCCCCAGTTGACAAGGCGGATTGGGCCACACCGATTGTTGTGTTAACAAAACCAGACTGAAAAATTAGGCTGTGTGGAGATTATAGAACAACAGTAAATAAGTATCTTAATAAAGGAGCTTATCCGGTTCCAATTGTATGTGAGATTCTCAGTAATCTAGCTAAAGCAAAAAATTTTGCGAAATTGGATTTAAATTTGGCATATCACCAACTAAAAGTTACGGATGATACAGCTCGGTTATTAACAATTACGACCCCTTTTGGATTATTGAAATGTAATCGTCTCCCTTTTGTAAATTACATCAGCTCCAAACATATTTCAAGCAAAAATAAATTCAATATTACAAGGCTTGGAAGGAGTGACGCCATATTATGATGATATTTTGATTGCTGTGACGTCACTGGAAAAATTAAGAAGTAAAATTCGGGAAGTATGCAAGAAACTAAAAATGCAGAGGTAAAATTAAATGTTAAAAAATGTGTTTGGGAAAGGGAAGAATTAAAGTTTTTAGGCCATCTTATTTCGAAAAAAAGGAAAAAGTCCGTTAACTGAAAAAATTAGGGCAGTCAAAGATGTTCCAAGCCCAATAAATGTCAAGCAACTTCAAGCTTTCCTAGGTTTGATTAATTTTTTTGAACCTTTTCTAAAGAACAAAGCGATGGTCGCAACTCCTCTATATGAACTGCTAAGCAAAGATCAGAAATGGATTTGGAATACCAAACATGAAAAAACATTTAAAGCAGTTAACAAATTGTTAACCTCTAATAGCTTATTAGTGCATTTTGATAGCAACAAAGACATCACTATTACTACAGATGCATCACAATATGGAATCAGAGCAGTTTTAGCGCATCAAACAGACAGGCATGAACATTCTGTAGCTTATGCTTCTCGGACATTGTCTAAAGCTGAAAAAAATTATAGTCAGCTGGACAAAGAAGCTTTGGCAGTCAAGTTTGTTGTGAAAAAATTTCACCAGTTTATATATGGACAGAAATTTGAATTAGTATCAGATCACAAACCTTTGTTAGGGATTATAGGAAAAGATCATCCGATGCCAGAGCATTTAAGTCCACGCATGCTCAGATGAGCTAATACACTTACTGCTTACGATTTCAATCTAAAATATCAAAAAGGAAAGATAATTTCTCATGTGGATGCTCTATCTAGAGTCCCCAGAAGTAATGACAACTATGAAACTAATGTGGAAATTAATCACATTGACAATATGAAATCACAAGTCATAAATAGTAAAGTAGTTCAGACATGGACAAATGAAAATGATGGGTATGCATTACTTAGGAAATGGATAAGCAAAGGTTGGCCTAATAAAAAACCTGAAAATGTAGCAATGGGGTTTTGGGTCAATAGAGACCAATTGTCGGTATGTAAAGAGTGTATTAATATGGGAGACAGAGTAGTTATACCTCCTATAGGGAGAATGAAAGTTCTAGAACTTTTGCATCAGGGGCACCCAGGCATCATGTGAGCTAAAGCTCGGAGTTATGTTTAGTGGCTGCAGATAAGTAATGATATTGAAAAGTATATTAAGAAATGTGATAAATGTAAGTCTGAAATAGCTCTGCCAAATAAACAATATTCTTCTTGGCCTAACCAATATATCTGTGGCAAAGACTTCATATAGACTATGCGGGTCCAATAGAAGGAAGAACTTATTTAATTTTAATCAATGCTTTCTCTAAATGGATAGAATGTCACGAGGTTAAAAATACTAGTGCAAACAAAACAATAAAATGTTTAACTGACATATTTTATATACATGGATTTCCACAAGTAATCGTCTTTGACAACAGAACTGGATTTGCGAGTGACGAATTAAAAATACAATTTGGAAAATGGAACATCAAACATGTATTTACACCTCCTTATCACCCTGAATCAAATGGTTTGGCAGAAAACGCGGTAGGGCAAGTGAAGAAATATTTAAAAAAAAAAAAAAATACGGATATGAAAAACATCTTACAGGAATTCATGGCGTATCAACATATAACTCCATCAACGACAACTGGAAAATCGCCAGCTGAAATGTTATTCGGTCGGAAAATACGAACTAATTTACATTTTTTGCGACCTGATACACATATATATAAATATAACCAAGACCCAGTAAAAAACTTTAACATTGGAGATGTGGTAATATTCAGAGATACACTACGTAAACAATGGGTTAATGGAAAAACTGAAAGGGCGCGATCAAAGCAAATTTATGATATTAAAGGCGAAAACGGAAACATATATAAGCGTAACAAAAATCATATTCGTAAAAGTGAAGATGACATAGAACTAGATATGTTCAGCAGTTCCAACATGCAAATGAAAAGAATTCAGATAAACAGATGATACTGACCGACATCGAAGAAGATGCGGTTGAAAAGGATAAAATACAGATTGAAAAGAGGAAATTACCTATACCAATATGATGTAAAAAAAGACCTTTGTACCTAAAAGAATATGTATAAGATGGATAAATTGTAACTTCTGGAGCGGGGGAGGAATTGTTATGTTGTAGTACGATTAATATTAAGAAAAAATACGTTTGAAACTGTGTGTACTCCAGAAGTCAAAAGTGTTAAATAATTACATGTGAAAGTAAATGAGTAGATTTAATAAAAATGAAAATTAGAAATTACAAATGGTTTTTCATATAGATATTTTATAAAAAGCAAGGTGTAAAACAAGATGGAAGATCCGAATAAATAATTAATTAAACAAAGGATTAAAAAGGTAAAGAACAATTTAATTAATTAGTTCAGAAATAAGCCCAGAATAATTTGGTGATTAAAATTGATAAGGAATAAACAATAGAACAAAGAGTAGATATAATCTAGCAGAGAAAGGACAGATTAGTGTCAGTCCTGATTTTCTGAGAGACTAAAGTGTAGCGTGAATTCAGAACAGGACCAATGATGGGAGGTGAACCAGATATTTGGGTCTGAAGTGAAGCAGTCAATCTTAGCTTAAGATTGTGCTTCATGTTTCTACCTACTAACCTATATTTAAATACTATATCTTATCCCGCTCCTTTTGTCATGTATATATATATATATGTTATGTATATATTTGAAATGCGTGCCTAAATTTATCAATTTTAACTTTCAATAACATTTTATTATTAATTTTATGATTATTAATTCTATTATTAATTATTAGTTCTTTTTTTATTAAAGTATTATAGGTGCGATTCAAATATATATAGGAGCAAAAACTTACTAACAATATTGATTTTAAATATTTTATTATATATCAATTTTTAAACTTTTTCTTTTTAAAGTACTTTTTCTATTAAACTGTATATTTTTATAAAATCCAATATGGAAGATGCTACAGTTGATTGTCTAAAAATAATTAAGGGTTGGAAACACTATTGTTTTAATCTGGGGAAGATATTTTTAATTAAAGTTTTTACTTAAAATGGGATTAAGATTAGAGATACTTTTGTTAAAAACATGTTGTCAAATCTATTTCTAATCTGGAAATAGATTTGAATTTATTTTGGACGTTATCTTACTGTTGCATCTTCAAAAACAACCGATAAAGAAAAAGTATAAAATGGCTGAATTTTGAGAACAGATTAGATTAGCCACTATTGAGAGAACTGATTGTAAACATATTACATGTCGCTTGAAACTTAAAATGTAGTAATAAATCCACCATGCTTCTCGGCCCAATTGGGTCATCATCTTACATGGCCGTATCATCCTGCTGCCCAAGAGTGAAGTAAAAGCCCGACCTAAGAACTTTAGTGTGCTAATAGAAGCTTGCTGCCACAGGAGAACTTGCATTTCAATTGCCATGCACATGCAATCTTTTAAATTGGACTCTTAAAAAATTGCCAGGTAACTTTTCAAGCCGTCACTGCAAACTAAATCTAACCTAATTCTACTATCAAGATTTCTCATGTTTTATTTAACTTTGTTTTTTTTTATGTAAATGTAATTTGCTCTTAAATAATTTTATAAATTTAATCCTATCTCATATGCTCTAACTTTTCTTAACTTTGGTGTGGTCAATTATTTAGTTATTTATTACTTGAATTTATGTCTATTTTTGTTATTAATTTGCCAATCTCAAACAATCTGATAAGTGAATTTCTAAAAACTTTTCTTTCTTTTAAGTAAACCTTCATGCATCAAGGTTATTAATGTCCCGTAAAAATATAATGCTTTATTAATTAACATACTTGCCAGATTGTTTTCGAGTCAACATTTTATTGATGATAAAAATGTATTTGTTTAACTCTGGATTTTCTAACCAGGGAGAATCCACAACTTTGGCTAATTAACACTTTGAAATTTTAAAATATTATTTATTCATTTCTGAAAAGGTGACCGATCATTTGTTTTCTATATAACTGCTAGTTATTTTTTTTTCTATACTCTTAAAATAGTCTATGCTTAAAATATCAAATAAAGTACTTATATATGTCATTTATTGTAAAATCAATGAAGGTGGGATTGATTTATTTTAAATAACAGAAAAGGGATGGGGGTAAATCTTAATGTTTCTTTTACTAAATAAAATCTTCATGTATATTTTATTAAATGAAATCTCTCTATATATATTATAGTGGCATAGCATATTATTTATATAAATTATAGTATTCAAACAAGGGTAATTTATTTTTAAAGCAGTAAAACTTTTCCAATGTCGTTAGTGACATTTATCATTCGTACTGCGTTACCGACATTTGGCCAATCTTCGTGTTTTATATATATGTGCTTCTAATCTGGGGGTTGCGACAAGTTTGAGCCCATAGATTTCTTCTCATACCTCGTTCCGTAGATAGTTGAGCTATCTGGAATCACATTTATTCTGTATAAAATGCCTCTGGCGGTGATCCCGTAAGTTTGGCCCATGCTATGCATATCTACTTTCTTCATATAAAAAGGCCTCTGGTGGTGATCCCTAAGTTTGACACACGCTATGCTCATCCACTTTCTTCGTACAAAAAACATCTCTGGCGGTGATTCCCTAAGTCTGGCACATGCTATGCCCATCCGCTTCATTCTCATCCAGAAGCACCTTTTCCTCTTAGTTATTTTTAGGCTATTATGTCAGCACTGCAAACTTCTTCATATTTATTATTTATTTTGCTTCATGACCCAGTCTTAATGCTCTAGTATTAAAATTGTGCTCTGCTTAATATATATATATATTCCAATTACTTCTACATTATTAATTAAATTTATTTCAGTCTTATACAGTCCCACCATCGTAACTTATTTCTGTATTTAAGAGTATATATGCCTTGGGGAAAATAAAGCATTCGTCTTACTATTGTTAAAATAATTTTTCATTAAATGTCATAGATTCAAATATAATCTTTCAAATGTATTTTGTTTATTTTCATGACCTCAATGGCGTGAAAATAGTTTATATCATATGTATAATGAATTTCGGAATGCTCCTAGAAAAATATATGCTAGTCACCACGTTTCTGAACCGTAAATCAAAGCGTTGATAGCAATTTTATGTAACTTCTTTCTAATAACCGATTGGCATCTTAATATTGGACCCACCAAAGATGTGTGTTTATTTGTAATATATTATTTAGCTAATAAAGAGCATATGAGAAATAATAGTGTGAATGACACTATGTAATTATCTACCGCTTGCTCATTCACGCACATACTAATGTACTTAATTTATAAATGTATAATAATTTGTCAGTATATTAAAATATATTTTATTGTCTAACTTATTTGAGTAGTTCGAATTCCTTCTTTTCTCCACTTCCAAAAGTAAAGCCTGCTTATATATATTTTAGTTTAGTCATAGTTAACAGATGTCTCATTGTTTTGCTCAGCTTTGCTAGTCGGCCGGATTAAAATTAATTCTCTTCTGCCATCACTACTATGTTATTCATTAGGTGTTTGATCTGGGGCTTAGAGAGTGGGTTCGAATTCATGCTGGTCCCTGACCTAAATCTTGAGCTTGACTGGGTTTGAAGTACATTTTGTGAGTTCCAGCTCATGTTAGATGGATAAACATGTTTTGACCGGTACAGAAGGTACCAATGAACGACCTAGGATAATTATAGACTATACCTGTCTTATTATTTTTGTAAGCCTTACAGGCGCTAGTAGAACTAATGATAATTCTGTTTGAAGTATCCATATGCACATCTATATACATTAGGACACGATGTTATTAAGTAATCAGAATAGCGAAGAGTCTGCAACAACTCTCTACTTTACGTAATTGCAATTCCCACGCCGTTCTTTTCCAACGAGTGCTCTCCAATGAATGGTCTATTTTGCAACGAATGCCTTGCTCTGCAACGAATGCTTCTACTCTGCAACTAATGTTCTGCTCTGCAACAAATGTTTCTACTCTGCAACTAATGCTCTGCTCTGCAATGAATGCTTCTACTCTGCAACTAATGCCCTACTCTGCAACTAATACTCTTCTCTGCAACTAATGCTCTTCTCGGCAACTAATGCTCTTCTATGCAACTAATGCTCTTCTCAGCTGTGGTCTCTTTCAGCTACACCCGTGAACTACATTTCCACTGGGCACTGGTCATTAACCGCAAGCACTAACGCGAGATATCTCTGCTGGTGTTAAACCGACATCTACTCCAATACTGCTACTCAACTACTGCGTGACTGCTCTCTACTGGAGTTGTCCTCTAATTGCTGCCCTGCGTAGATGTTACCCAATATTCTATTGCTTGCTGACAACTGTAACGATTAATACACCGTCCAATAAGGTATCATCTCTTATCCAGAAATATTTGCAATCAGCAAATATCTCTTGGAAGTCAATCGTCATTATGTCAATGCCTTAATTAAATTTCACAGCTATCAGCGTGCGATCTAAAACAACCTCTCGAATACATTCTAGTTTTTTCTGGAGTGCACAAACATGTCCGCCATTTTATACAAAACACTACACTGTTTATAAATTATTGTTATTTTTCATACTAATAAAATCTTGTATCTGTTAAGTGGGATATCTTAATTTTTTGCAAGAGAGTAATCGTTACTTGAATTAGGTGTATTTGGCTGCTTCTCATAAGTAACATTAAATCAAGTACATCATAGAACCATTTTCCTTTATTTCTAGTTAAAAACAAGTAGATACCCATTTACCCACCAATCTTGGATTAACATTGGATTGAAAATTTGGGAGAAAAAATCTTAAGCCTTTTGAAAAAAATAAAATTACTTTGGCTGGATTTGATCTAAGTCATAGGTATAACATGGATGTGCCATTTTTAAAAAAATTGAGATTTTTATTTGCATCTAGTATAAATAAAATGTAGAATTAATTACTGTGAAAATTTTTATGAGTATCCGAATATAACATATATTACAGTGGATGTCCCATTCTTGACACTGCAGCCCTTAATTACAGCATTATTTATACATTTTTCAATGTTGTAGTCATTGCTTCCTGTGGAATGAGTGGTTCGATAATCATACAGTAAGCTGTGAGAGAACAATTAAAATATCTTTTTAATACTTGATCAAGAAGTCATCAAGTTATCCCAGAAAATATTTTATGAAAGGTTAATACTGATAACTAATGTATGTCTACCACATTTATGATCAAAGTTTGAATCAGAATACAGCTGTAAAGTTTTAAAGATTTTTTTCCAGATATTCAATTAGTTTTTAGTGTTTGTAAATTAATTATATCAAGAAATATAAAATATGTACATATTGTAGTTGTAACAAATCCAATGCAGCCAAGATCGGTTTATACTACAGTGCAGAGAGAAAGTGTTTTATAAAACACAAGTGAACTGACTCAAAAATTATATAAACTATTTACATGTGTGTGCGTGTGTCACTTGAGTAAGATGCCTAAAAAAATTCAAAGAATTGGTTTATGCATTTTGTCACATTTTATAAATTTGCTTTGTAATATATGAAATAATGATAAATTGTAAAGGAAGAGGAAAAACTGCTTTTGATATGCAAAAGAATTTGAATTGCATTTTTTAAAAAAAAAAAAATCTAAATTTGAACCTTATTTAATGGAATTTTAATTAAACAACCTGTCCATTTCACAGTAAAACTTGATGGCAAAACTAAATATATTAAAAATTTTGGAATTGATAATTTAAGTTATAATTAAAAATGTAAAGATCAGCAATGAATTTTTCTTTTTCTATCTTAACGAAATGTAAATAAAAAACGAAAAGCTTTTTTTTTTCTCTTCTTTTATTTCACTTATGTATAAAAAAATTAGGCATTATTCTAATTTCAGAAATGCAGCAGTCTGATTCTATATTGCTTTGCATACCAGTATAATCTACTTTTGAAAGTGTTGCATTGATCACCGAAGAAAAAAACAACCGCTGGTTAAGTATTTTCAACAATAATTTGTACCATATTATGCTGGCTTTAAAGTATTTTTCAATACTCCAGTTATAAGTCAGTATGATGATTTTATTTAGAAGAAATCTATCTACTATGTGGGGTTAGGTAACCAAAAAACCATACCTGCCACAATGTCTGGAAAATGCAATCAGATCCAGAAACAAATAAGGTTTGCAAAACCAGTATATGCAATGCTTTTATAATGCTGTCAAGGACGAAAGGAACAATGTTTGAACTATCTAAGATCTACTGATATTATACCCCATATAATATCACCAGTGCTGTTGCATTTACTCTCTAACATTACTACTGCCAAAGAATCGCCATCTTTCGAGGAATTAGTAAATACCACTGGAAATTTATTTAAAAGAACGATATCAGCAAAAACCATGGTTTGTGACTGTTTCAACATTTAAGGTGGTAAGATCTTATCAATATAAAATACTATGACTTTAAAGTATCTTTTAAATTATATTTAATATTTTATGTGTGTTAATAGTTGACAGTATATAAGCAACAGTTTTCATTTATTCATTATTAATAAATTGTTATATACTTCTCTATTAATCCATTTAGTTTGTTTCTAACTCAATCCAAATGTTATGCTTTCTACACACATATGCTGGTTAATATCCAGTCCTGAGAAATCATGCAATCCACTAAGGGAATGCAGGGATGGTTGTAATAATTAATGATTGTTTCTTTAAAACTTTTCCAAGAGTAAATTTTCTTTATAAAAGATTTGTGCCCGAGTTTTATTTTTATTGAAAGTGAAAAACAAAATATTTTTGTGAGTACTTACAAATCATCATCGTCATATTGGTTAATAATATTTAATCATGTTTTTGTTGAATTTCATTAACAATTCTATTTTCATATTTATTTGAAGGAAAGTTTAGCCATCTCTTATATATGTGTATATCTTAGCTTGCAAACTGATTCTGGGTTCAAACTCAGTCTACTGATATATGAAATTCTCCATACAGGGAAATATTTATTGATGTGATATTTATATATTAAATAAAGGTATCTTATGATGAAAACAATATATTTTGAATAACCAGATATATGTAAACAATATCATTTTTTAAATAATGATTAGTGTAACAGCAAATTTTGAATTCAGATTGTTTTCTAAACAAGAACTGTAATGGAATTTTTGAGAGCAAGCTTTTAAACTCCAGAGATCAATCACAGATATATTTGGAAAATTAATCCATTAACGATAATAAATTCCTAAATCTGATCTCATATGAGACAGGTATAAACATCACATGATCACCATTTCTTATGCTTGCTCTTAACTGTTATTAAAACAGGCCAAACGCTCTATATGTATTGCCACTCAGTGCATCCATTGATGACTCCGGGTTGCATTGAGTGGCAATACGTATAGACAGTTTTGCCTGTTTTAATGATACAGATATAAAAGAACAGAGGAAAAACTGACAGGACAGAAACCTGATAAAAAGATAGAAGCTAACTCACTGAAAATCCCTGCTTTGTATGCAACATGCCATACTAGACTTTATTTTATTGTTGGACTAATTGCCAGCAATTTATTTTAACCAAAACCATGTGTGTGGTATAATTTTATGAAAGTAGAGTTTATATTTAGATTCTTAACATAGCACCAAGCTATTTATTTGTACAGGAATGATTTCTAAAATATTTATTTATTCAAGTAGTTGATATTTGTTGTTAAATAAATATATATATGCTTTTAACTAAAGAAGTAAATCTAATTCTACTGAAATATTTGACATGATTCAATTGGTATGGCAGTGAAACCATGAATCATTAAGAATTTCATGTGTTTTTTAAGATTTCATGATGGCAGGGAGAAAATTGGAGCTGATCGATGAAGATATACAACTAACATTCTATGTTGTACTTGTGATCTAGATATATTAGTACCTTAATTTTTTGTGGTAAATAGCCAAACTATGTAAGTACATTACAAGAGTTGATTGAAAGATGGTGTTGCAGTAGTTTGAAATAGAACCAGTCATTCCTTCATTGGGATATAGTGTAATTCAACAATTAACAGTAATTGGCCTAAGAACATTTTCTGAATATCATTTCAGACAATCATCTTAGAGCCTTTTTAAAAAAAAAAAAAAAAAATCATTCCTTTAAGATAGTCATTTTATTCTTCTTCTACTGCTCATTTTCTCTAACTATAAAAAATTTAATGATTAAACAGGAATCACTAGATATGACATAGCCCTCTAAGAATTAAAATGAATTGCATTAAGGGTGGAAAACAAGAGCCAATTATTATCAATGATATCAGATCTATCACTTGGCCCTATCACTTAACTCTAATTACTCCTCGTCTTAAGAGAGAACTTAGATCCTAATTACTCCACCAGCTGCCTAAGGAAAGAACTTACTATATGTAACATTTCCTAGAGCAAAATGATTTACCAACACTGATAATTCCAATCTATTATCAGTAACAAAATGTATAAAAGTACTTGACAATAAAAATAATCCAACATTAATTTTTTCATTATAAATTACTTACACATAAAATGCAAATGAATTATAATAATATATTGTAGCCAGTTGAATTCCATAGCACACATTATAGTGTGTGTGCATAAATATATAAAGGAAAAGTAGAAATAAACACAGACAAAAATTATAATAGATATTTTCTACATTCATTGAAATAGAAATAAATAAATAACTCTGATTTAAAATATTGTTTTATAAATTAAACTCTAAAAGGTCTGAATATAAATATTGTATTATTATTATTCTGAGATTTAAAAACAAGTATTGTATATTTGAAATTTTAATTAATTTCAATCTCTATCTATTAGAAATCCCCTAAGTGAAAACATGTATATCACACTTTAATAAAAATTTCAAGCTTGTTTTCAAAGGAATTAGAGAGATAAAAATAAAAACTGTTTTCAATCAAGGCGTTGTTATCACCTCAGACGATTTTATAAAAAGACTGATAAAAAAATATCAATCAGTCTGGATAGTGATTTTTGAAGAGAAGTTTGGCTTGCAGTTTTGTAAGAGTTTGCAGAAGAGCTAGCTGTAAAGTTGGCTAAAATATTTTGTGAAGAGTTGGTAACTGTAATAGACAATGGCCACAGTAAAGCTAGCTGCAAAGATGGTTAGAATAATTATCAAGAGAAGTGCCATGAGGATGTAAGAATACAAGGAAGTGGCTGCTCTACAGTTCACTGGTGGAGTTTGAATTCACATGGAGGAAAAGGGTCAAGATTCTTTGTAATTCATAGCCTTAAAAGTGTTCTGGAAAACAACTTGCTGACCTCAAGCTTACCAATCCAAGTCTAAAAGGAAGAAAGCCAACCATACCTGAATTATATACTTTTACCTGATGATGACAATTGTCTGGATTGACCAAAAAACAACTTGCCTAAGAGAAACACTAACTGAATAAAGTAGTTATATGTAGTCTTGCGTTGTTAGCCGAGAGGTATCGCAGCCGCCATGCAAGCAAGTAGTTGGTTGCAGACGGTTGTGGGTTCGCGTCCCGGCCAATGCTATGACACATGGAAAAAAAAATAGTTATATGTATGCTGCTGTGTTGACATATGCGAAAAGAAGCACAGATAAATGTGTAAACAAAAGTGAGATGTTTTTAAATAATTCATTTGGGAAGACATTTTAAATCTATATTTTCAAAATTAAAGACGTTTATAATTAGTTAAGGGATAGCCTGATAAAAAGCTTTCTAATCTCTTAAAAATTGACTATTCTTTTTTTTTTAAAAAAAGAAATAAAGAAAGCTGTAATAGAATTTGATAGTTATTTTTTTTAATATTGATTAAATATGTAAATTTTATGTATATTCAAAATGGAATTATTAATTATAAAAATTATTATTTATTGTTTGACAAAATTAAATTTGTTAATAATCTGTGCAATTCTATGTATGTGTTAGTAAACCTAGCTTAATAATCTGTATTATTTAAAATATAATTTAAAAACTTAATCATGTATTATTGTAGGTTAAGTTAAATATGTTTAGAAATTACCCGCACATGCATGTATGTGTGCATATATAGATGAATGCTTGTCAAGTATAACACATAAAATTTAATCATATTTTTATAATTATTTTGTTAATTGAAATGAATGCCTGATATATTATAAAATGCATGTTTGTGTACGGATATATATATATGCATTTATAGAAACTAATTGAGAAATATTGTAAAACAATGTAATAACTTTAGTTGTGTATATAATTTTGTATACTTTTCAAAATTAGAGCCTTATCCTATAAGACCTTACATATCATTTATTCGTTTGTTATTAATAAACTTATATTTAATGGTTAAAATTGTTTCTATCATCTCTTGGTCACATACAGTAATAGAGATTGTGTTGCTAGATTCGTGCACAGGATGAATATATAAATGGAGATGTGTAATTAGTGCTTTTGAAGCATCCAGAGATGATCAATCATCATCCTGGTTGACGCAAAAGGGAATACTGTTTAAAGCCCATGCACTATCTTTTATTTTACTTTAGTCTTATTAAAAGTTAAGTTTATAGTTGGCCAGTACAAGTGGCCTGAGCATTGATGATGATCAGCATGTTTTAATATCCCAGCATTATTGCTTAGATTCTTCTGGTTATGTATTCTAATGAATGAGCACTTAGTTTGTGCCTCCGAATTAATAGTTAAATAATTGCCCAAGCTGGTAAAGGCTCAATAGTTAGCCTGGTCTACAGAAAACCCATTTCCAATCCAGTCACAAGGTTGACTGTTGATTCCTATTTTTTATTGTTCAAATCCTACCACAAGATGGACTGTTGATTTTATTCTGATTTAGTTGATATTATTGATCATTCTTGATGATGAGTGATTATTTATTTTGAGTATTAGTATTATTTATAATTATTTTTTGATAATGCTGATGGATAATTACGCTCTTCTGATCTCTCAATGATCTCACAGAGATTCTATAATCTCATGCTCCCCTTAAATATTTTATACTTATATATTCTTTATAAATTATTGATTATTTGATTTTGTATTTACTTGGGGTTGATGAGATTTTCCATCACCCCAGGTTAAATCTTTTCTCCTAAAATCCCATCCCGTTACAATATATTCATGTATAAAATATTTAGAAATTATGTAAAAAATTAAGTATTTTATTTGGTATACTATTTACAAAAATTATTATCAAAATGAGATTTTATATGGTAAATTAAGATAACAATGATATTGATAAACTTCACATGAAAAATATGTAGTTAAGACTTCATTCAAACTTGAGTGCATGCAGAAAGTATTGCCAATATCTGTTTTATTATTAGAGTTTATCGTATAAGTAGGCATACATTAGACATAGCATAAAGGTAGTGTGAATGATTATCGGATATGAATGGTTACATTCTTATCAAAAAAGAAAAACAATATTCATAGCATATGAAAACAAATATCCATAGCATACAGTGCCAAATATTTGATAAAAGTCAAACAAAGTATTGCCAAATCTCAATCTGGTTGTCCAAAAAACATTATAGCCAAGGGGTACTTTCTTTACAAAAGAATTTGAAAAACTCCAGAGGCAGAACATCTTAATGATGAAATTGATTTCAGAGAAATTTTTATGATTGTAGATATCGTAGAATCTAAATTATGTGTTCAATAAATCTTCAATGTAATAAGAATTACGATTGGTTTTTAAAAAATATCTTATTAAACCTACAATCAATTCGCAAATATTATACATACAGTATCCCAAAACTCTTTCATAAAATCTTAATCAAGTCTTCTAGGATGGTACAACCTAGTTTTCTAAACTTTGCTCAGCCCATATCGAAGAAGACACCCAAATGCATTTATCCTTTTATTACTGCTAAAATATGCTCTATGCATCTTTTTCTTACCCATTTTCTCAATAGCATCCCTTTTTTAATACATTTTTTTTATATATCTTTATATTTAGTATTTTTTTATGTATTCAAGTACATGATGATAACAAAATTTTAATGTAAAACCATTTATATGTAGTGGAAAAATTAGTAATCGGGTGATGATAAAACTTCTTAGTATTCTAAATAATGGCATTACATTTGTTAAGATAATCAATCTTTATAGCATTTATTAATTAGTAAAAAAAAATACACAAGAGAATAGCTAAGTTATTAAAACAAACTCCAATATTCTCCGATGCATGGATTTGATCTCTCATTTTAATTTTGCAGATTTGTTTAGTAAAAATGTTTTACATTTGTGAGACATGGGCTTAAAGATCAGATGATATCTTATGAACCAATGTGAAAAGAATGAAAGTAGTGATCCTTATGTTGTAAAAAAGTTCTCTGCATATGATATCAAAGAAGAAGGTTGGTATTTGTGTATATAAGCAAAGTATGTTAGAGACAAGAATATAGTATTGCAATAGTAATCATTCCATGACCCTTTTACTATGGCACATCCTAGTTCACATTCAATTGGCATTTGACTACAGCAATCTAATTTGCCTAATTCTACTCCAGAGGGATTTAAAAATACATAATTAATTAAAGACTACTAAATGGTAATGCCAAACATATCCTCAAAAAAAAATTTGATTATTGGCTGACAATAAAAAAATATCAATTTTGCATCCATTCATGCAACAGCCATCTTTCATTCTTATTTCATAATCAAGCTAAGGGCTTAAAAATTTCAAGTATCCTAAAATTCGGATACCTGTTGCTATAACAATGATTACATATTTTAATGACTTTTAGTTACAGACATGGCACTTTTGATCTTTTTGTCAAAGAACAGTGTATACCAAAAAAATACAATTCTTTTAAGTAATATGAATTGGACTGTTAAAATCACTATATTCCTAAATTTTTAAAAACATTAACTATAATCCACATACAATCTGATATTTTAAATCTTTAGCTTGACAACATATATATACTCACATCATTTTGGTTTTAATAAAGATTATTTCATTTCAAATTATTTGAACAGTACTCTCCTTTCTGTTAACATTGCTCTTTATTTGATATTTCAAAAAAAATAATCTTTTAACACATGTAATGTCCAAATTTTTTTAAGATTTCGATTGTTTGACAACCTTCTTTAAAGACTTCCTTTCTATACTGTTTAACAAAATAAAATAAAAAAACAAAACAAAGGGAGGGGGGAGTTTTGAAAAAGATTGTTGAACAAGTAAAATGTTAATAAAATCTGAACATAGCAAAAATTAAGTATAAAAAGGAAATAGTTTACTAAATATTTTTATTCCAAATTTTAATCTCATCACTTTGTTAAGTTCATCCTCATTACCTATGATTCCCAGTGTATCATTAGTTCTCGACTAATTTTCTGATATTAATTTCTCTTCCAAAACTATTCTAACATTATTATCTATATTTTATAATTTTAGTGTGTCCCAGGGAAAAAATGATTGATTTTCTTTCCAAACTTCCTGCAGTGCCATCTGTAAATCAATTCATGTACTATGTAGTGCCATAGTTTGGCTACTTCTCCCCCCCCCCCCCCAAAAAAAAATTTAAAGTCGCTAGCATATCTGGGTAATGATTTATGACCTGTGTGTCTATAGATCGTGTTTAATGCTCTCTTCCTGACAACACAAAATACCACAAATCACTTTAAAAACATTCTTGCAATTCTTAGTTTCATTATATTGTTTAAATCACTTCAAATATTTCATTAGCAGTTTTGCCCAATTTAAAACAAATTATTGTTTCATCATAGGATAAGGGACAAAATGCACTACCACATCATGCCGCATGAACCAGACAAGCTAGCATCGCATAACACACAGTGAATCAGAGATGGCATTGCAGACAGCTTACTGATAGAACAAGTCACCTTTTCACTGTGTATCAAGTAATTTGTGTATATATTATCTACATATTTCTCTTACACAAAAATATCCAATAGTATAAGATAATTTACTCTATTGTGTATCTTTGTCATGTCAATGAAACAATTTTTCTTTTTAAAAGAGGTAAATCTCTCCATACAATAGTGCCACTCAGTGCAAGTCAGAGTAATTAATGGATGCAAGAAGGTCTGGGCATAAAATCACTATCTAGTGCCTACTCATCCAATATCCCCAGATTAGTTTTGAGCAAGCATAAGAAATGGTGATCATGTGAACTTTTATTTTTCCTAAATATAGTATCTTTAAAGAATAGTTTCTACTACTCTGACTGCACTCTGTACATTTTCTAAACTCAAACACTTCCTACAATAAAAACCATATCTAATTTTAAGAAAATGCTATTCCAAATCTCCCGCTAGCACCTTTGCAATTCTATACTATGCTTCCAATTTATTATTAATTTCTACTACCGATCGTAGATTGTGTTTTTACATCTGTATTATTTATTCATTATCTCTCTAATAATATTAAGGCTTTTTGGTGACATCTCTCCTTCCTATTTAGAATGCAATCTATGGTTTAGCTTTCTTAATAGAATCTTGTATTTGTAATTTATAATATCCAATAAAGATAGTGCAAATAGGATGTTAAAAAATTTACTTTGTTCCGTTTTTGATTTATCAAGGATCATCTCATCTTAGACAATGATAGAATCATAGAGTCAAGAGCTAAAAGTTTTTGAAACGAAACTCAAAAATGTCACTTCCATTACTTGAATGCATCACGACATCTCAAGCGACTAACCATTCAATTATTATTGCTCATCCTTAAAAGTAATTTCAGTTCTATAAATAACGGTCCGATATATATATAAATATATAAGAAATTTATTAAATAAAACTATATATACAAAAGCTTTATATAATAGGATCTTCAAAAAAAAAAAAAAGAAAACCAAAATTGATTTAAATTTCCCATTATTATTATTATTTGCTTTTCAAGGTTAATTCTTTTTAACCTCTTATTTCTTTTTTTACTCAATATTTTTATAAACAATAACAAAAAAAAAAATGTACATGACAGAGTCTATGGAATTTTGTGCTATTCGACCTGCGAGATTCTTAACAGAAGCAGGATACATGATTTATGGTATGTGGTGAAAGAATATACTTGGACAGCCTTATTGAGAACTTGACACTTTTGGTATTTTAGCTGGAGGGGGCATGAGATCTCTGTCTTGTGGAATACGTTTCCTATTTATATGTTCCAATAACAATTCTTTAGTTATAGGAACACGGATGCTATTACATACACCTAATAAAAAATAAAAAAAGATTACCTATTACATGAAGTTAAAAAAGGCAAATTTACAAATTAAAAATTGCATACTGCTATTTTTTCTTAATATTAAACAACCATTTTAATTATGATCTTTGCAAATGTTAATCCCACTATAATTATCCCTTGTGCACAGGTTATATTAAAAAATTTAAATAATCCATTACTGAGAATGTTTTAAAATTTGAAATGTGATGTTAAATCTTCAAACTGCCATCTGTTGCAATTTTTATTCCATTTTTTACATTGTTATATGATGAAATAAATCGACACAATTTTCACATAACACATATTCCAGTCAAATAACTTTTTCAACTTTAATATCATAGATCAGATTGGTGGCATTTATATAAGACATTGCTTATAGGTAAGAGAGTTGGTCATTTTCAAAGGCAGTTGAAGAAAGATCTGCAAAAATTATTTTGATTTTTTCCAATATGTGCTAACAAATTTTTTTTTTTTTACGAATATTGCAGTATATGATACTCTGATGATTTAGCAATGCTTTAATTTACAATACTTTACATATTTCAGAAAAGTTGTTCAAATCTTTTATAATTTAAATGCTCACTGTTTAAATTTCTTATTCTATTTTATAATCACTATTCAAAATTTTTTTTTCAATTTTTCTTTATTCCGTGAATGCCCATATTCATCAATCAAAAATAATGATATTGAATTCAATTATAAATTATATATACGTGGAATATATGTATATATTATGTGTTTATGTAATTATTATCATAACATACATTTTAAAACCACATATAAAATTTATTCAATATACATGACTTTTGATATTTTGTTATACATCATAACGAAAAATATTTGCATTAAAGCAATGCCTGTAAATTCAGATGTGAGGGTTACAGAAATATATATACATACTAAAGGTCATTATATTAATAGACTTAGCCATTTAATTTAGCCAGAGCCCCCACAGCAAAATAATAATAGTAATTACTATTATTATTATTATTTTGCTGTTGGAAGCTTTGGCTAAATTAAATGGCTATGCCTATTAATATATGGAGTACCTGAATTAAATTCAGGTCCATATTTTTTCAGTTGGAGAGCTGACTTTAAAGACATGTAGATGTCTAATGGTTTCAAATCTTCTTCTTGACAGTTAACTATTAGATAAATGCTTAGCTTGAGTTGGTTTTTTGAATCTGATGTCCTAGCTCCTCACTGAAGAGAGCCATAACTCAAAACCAGTCTGGGGGTGGAGACAATCCTAGATAAAGATGATTTGAATGCCATTTATCATTAAAAAAAAAAACTTGTTTAGAACTTCTTAGCACGCTGTTAATTTTACATATTTACAAATGTAAGCTATATATATATGAATCATGTGACATCTGACTTTCTATTATTACTATTATAATTTTGCTGTTGATGTCTTTGGCTAAATTAAATGGCTAAGCCTATTAATATATGGAGTGTCTGAATACTAAAAGTCATGTATACAGAATAAACTTTATATGTGTTTTTAAAATGTTTAAAACAAGTGGAAAGATAAAGTGTGTTATTATTTTAAAAATAATATTATGATTTTAAATAAAAGAAACATTGCTATAGAAACCAGTCACAAATAACTGGAGAGAAAAGAAAATAAAAAGATTACTGTAGGAACCAATGGAAGATTTCTAAATTCATCTGCTTTCCAAGAAACTGTGGGAAGAATTTACTGTAAAGAAATTCAATAAAATTTTGTAAAGAAATTTAAGTTTATATATCATGCATTTTATAAAGTAAAGAATCCTCTAGGATGCTTTCCCTGATGTTTCCAGTATTGTAGCTGAACATAGAGCTTTCGGCAAAAGTCTTAAAATCTGCAGATCTATTCATCATTATTGAATGCTGAAGAAATATTTGGGTTACTTGCTATAAAAGGAAAACTAGACATCTAAAATGATTATCCCATGGAAATGTACTTCTATAAATTAATCTGTGAATCTAACTATTTTAAATGCTCAGAAGAAAATTGCTCTTGTAAGAAAACTGCCCTCGGAAAGAACCAAAAGAAGCTAAAATATTATACTGATGCAGGCATTAAAATTTAATGATTGATGATCATATTCCCATATTTAGGGATACAAAATATATATGTGAGCTCACAAAGATGTTAAAGTAGATCAACTGAACTTTCTATAGATATCTTCAAAGAGATTGTAAGTTACAAAGATTTTTTTCCCTTCCATGTGTGATCGCCATATCATTTTTTTAATTGTAAATATGTAAATACATTTTTTTTAATCATCATTCATTGATTAAAGTTATTATTGTTGTTGATAATTTTATTGTTTGTTATTTTTCATTTGAACAAAGCTAATTATTTATTTTGTCAATGTAATAAATTATTAGGTGGAGGGGTAACGATCAGGAATTATAATTGAATGTGTATGAAAACTTGTTTTTATGCATATTAATTAAATCATTGTGACTAGTACCGATGTGTCAATTAAAAATAAATTGTGTTCAGTCACTCCACCGTGTATACAGTTGCCCGTTAATTGTCTTTAAATTCCCCTAGGACAAAAATTTTATTTGCTGAATATTATATATTTGTTTTTCATTTTGTTAACTTGATTTATCACCAATCGTTAAAAGGACAGTTACCATTACATTTGGGGACCTAGTTCCAGGATTTACCTTGATTAAAACAAACAGGGATTGAATCCAGTTTAGTTTTAAAATAATTTTATTATTATTATTAAAATTCAGAAAAATATAAATTACTCATTAAAATGGAGAATATAAGCTCCGGAAAGTAAAACTGGGATTCATGGTAGTGAATTTAAGAATATGATTTAGAGCATATTCACTAAATTGACTAAAAAAAATTGGAAATGTGTTGTAAATAAAATACAGAAACTAAAGAGAACATGGAAAGTATGTTTAAATAAAATACAGAAACCAAAAAGAATATGGAAGGCATATTCACAGAAATGATAAGCCAAATTGAGAATCAGACAAAAGAAAACAAAAAAAAAAACAGATAGAGCAATTGACTGAGCAAATTATAGGTAGAGTGGAAAACCATTTTGTGGAGTTAAAAAAGCAAAATTGGTGAAAATAAGTTTCAAGTTCAATTGAATAAAGGTGACCAGGATAAAAAATTTGAACAATTGCATGGGATAGTTGAAGAGGTAAAAATAGAGAACAGGCAAGGGTTGATTCAAGCAAAAGTAGAAATCAATTATTTGACTCAAGCAATTGAAATTTTCCAAATAAAAGGTGAGAGTCAATTAAAATGCAGGAAGAGACAACAGAGAGATTAGTGAAAATAGAGTTAGATGTCAAAGAAAAGAAGATCTCATCTAAGGTACACTTAATTATAGAAAAATTTAAATATTGTAAATGAAAATAGTCAACTAGATGTTAGCAGGAATGCATACGCAGATGTTGATACACAGGTAGATAATTCTAATCCCAGTATTTACAATCAATTTTTAAAATTCAGGGTTTTTTCCAGGACATGCATTGGCAGTTTATAAAGATATTTTAGTTTAAATATCTTACTGAAGAGACTAAAATCACGATTGCTTATTGCCATCTCCAAAGCACATCTCAGGCATGGTGGGGGTTGCTGTTTGACAAACCTGTAAATTTTGACCAATTTAAATTAAACAGGCTCTGTTAAATGAAATGTAGACCTGGAGAGACATTCACTCCATTTTTTTCGACAGCAAGTAGCTATATTACAAACCTTGACAGCTGGTCCATTATCTGAAAGACAGATTGTATGCATAGTTAGGCATAGCTTCCCTAGTCACAGATTGAAGAATGACAAAATAGGTAGTGAATTAACATAGAGAGCCATTTAAAAGGGGATCTGAACCCCAGATAAATTTCACTGGGTATGAAAGATGATGGTATGGAAGAAGACCCAAAGGCCAACCACAATAGAGAATTACACAAAAAAGATAGGCCAACTAGCTCCAAAAGAACAAGAGTAATTTGTCAAACTGGAAATGGATCTAATCTAAATACATGTGAAAATTCTACGTAGGAATAATCCTCAACTAACCATCAAAATAAAAAAGAGGGAAACGAGAAGGGACCTCGATAAGTTGTTCTCTTTGAGGTCCTGAGATAGAGAAGAAGGGACACAGTAAACAACAATAATATATATATATACCATAAAAAATTTGGTGATTGGGAAAAAGTAGAGCCAAAATTTGCAAATTAACTCTTAGATTTGGACTCTTCTTTAAAAAGCAGTTCAGGTAACCATGGCCAATAACAATCAGACTAAGATAGTTTCAAAACAAGTTTGGGTGCAGATATGGATAGAAAAAAAATCATTAATCATGTTTTGTTAATTCTGAATGGTTTAATTCAGAAGTAATTCTTGGCTCTGACTTTATGCATCAGATAGGATGCATCGTAAATTAAGTGTAGAATTATAATTGATGAGGAAATAGTTCCTCTTATGCCTGAAAAACTATATACAGGCAGTCCCCTAGTTACAAACTTAATTGGTTCCTGACATGTGTTTGGAAGTTGAAATTGTTTGTAAATAGAGGTCTGTACAAAAAAACATCAAAAAGGGTTTTAAAATACAGTATTTATTTTTTATTGATTAGTACCTGGAGTTTTGTTTACAAATTTATCAAGAGTTATTGAATTGTATTCTTTTTCTTCTCTTGATAAAGAATTCTCTAACATTCTGTGTCTTTTTCTAATGCCTTCTTCATTTTGCATTTTATTCATCTCTTGTAGTTTAATCAAGTCTTCATTTGACAGAGATTATTAACTCATCAATACTATTTTAGTTGTGATATCTTCAGGAGTTTTTTCAATGTCCATAGAAGCATTCATCATTTGTGGATATATTTTCTTCCAACAACCTTTTATTGTTGACTCTCTTATTTCAGCACACACATTCCATTCCATATATTATAACTTTTCCAAAATCCTTGTCAATTGCCTTGATTGCTTGAGTCCTTAACCTTCTCATATAATACTGTTTAAAAATAGCTATCACAGTTTGGTCCATAGGTTGTATTTCACTTGTAGTATTAGAAGGAATAAACACAACATTAACTTTTGGATATAAATTTTGCAGGGATTTCGGATATCCAGGAGAATTGTCTAAGAGCAACAGTGTTTTAAATGGTAAATTATTCTCACTACAATATTAACTATCAGAAGGCATAAAATGATGTGAGAACCAATCTTGAAAAAGCTGTGCAGAAGCCCAGGCTTTAGGATTTGATTTCCAAATGACTGGAAGCATTCTTTTTATCTTTTCCTTCCAATGCTCTAGAATTTTCTGTCTGATAAATTAGCATTGGCTAAAATTTAAAATCACCAGCTAAATTACCTTCAAAAAAGCAATGTTAATCTGTTTTTAGAGGGTTTATGCCCAGATGCAACTGATTCTTCCTTTGCTAAATATGTATGTGCAGGCATCTTTTTCCAAAATATATCATGTCTCATCTACAGTGAAGACTAGGTATGGAAAATAAGCTCCATTTTTAATGATATTAGAGAAATGGAAATAAATTCACTGGCAGTTTCTTATCTGTACTGGCACCTTCCCCAGTACATTTAATATTATGTAAAGAATATCTCATTTTAAATTGTGAAACCAGCCATTGCTTGTTACAAATTCAACAGCAGAGTCTTCTTTTAATTCTTCCTTCCAATCTTCATGCAAACTAAAAGCCTTAGCTTGAATAATTGATAAACTCACAGGGAAGCCTTTTTGATGTTCAATCTATAAAGCTAAAGATATCTCCATTTCATCCAGTACTCTGCTATGTCTTTTTGAAACAATCTTTGAAGAAATATTTTCCACTATTTTTAACATATTCCTTAATTTTGTTCTTGTTTTTTCACAATTGTATATATTGTTGATCAATTTAAATTAACTGAACTTGCAAATGAAGCAAAAGATTCACTATTTTCAGACGTCTAATTATATCCATTTGTCATGATCGTTTGGGGTTCATGAGACCTTCATTTCTTTTTAGTTGTATAAACACTGCTGTTTTTTCGTTTCTCACTCCTATTTTTAATTAATAAGAATGAAAAAAATTCACCAAAACGGAAATATATACAGTATATATGTAACGTAATCACGCACAAACTACTTTTAAAAATAAGCACTAATCAAGACAGTCTGTGACAATGGTAAAAATAAAAGTAATCAATGTCAGAGAGATGGGAAGATTTACTGTATTTTATATAGGTTTTTATTGTTCTCTAAAATATACTTTTAATTATTTTCTAAATTCCAGAGTTTATCTTTCTTTAGAAAAAATTCAATTACAAATATATGTAAATAGTTATTTTTATCATGTGCATAGATAAAGATCTAAAGTCCAAAAGCGATTACATAATAGTGAAATGTTTGTAACTTGAATGTTCATAACTAGCGGACTTCCTGTACATATGCAGAAATGTGCTATATTCGAAGTGTGAATCAGTGGTCAGAAACAGTTAGTATTACAGAAGTCCTCTCTCATCAACTTTGATTACTTAGGACAGTTTGGAAAATTATTTCATGAATATAGATCAGTGTTCTCCAATATGCCTGGAATAATAAAAGGGTATAAGTATCGAATTAGAATTAATAATGATCGACCATATTATGCTCATTTTTATCCCATTCCACATCAATATAAAATAGAAGTAGGAAAACAGGGGGCCCAAATGCTAGAATGAAGTATAATATCTAAAATGTTCTTCCCCATTCAATATCCCTTTTCTGGTAGTTAAAAAAAAAAAAAGAATCTATCCTTCTATACTTGGATACTCATCAACTGAATAAGATTATAGTGCCACACCACAATGTGCCACCTCCTATTTATGAGATATAAAGGATTTTCTCGACATTTGATTTGTCTGCCAGTTATTGGCAGATAAGGCTACATCCTGCAGACCACCAGTATATCACTTTTTGATATAATGGATATTCTTATCATTTTAATAGAATGCCATTTGGCCTTAAAACTAGTGACGGGAGGATTATTATACTGTTTGGATCAAGTACTATCTGAGGAAATCAAGCAGCTATTGGTGATTTATGTTGATGACATTGTCATCGCTTCAGAGAATATGGTAGAGCACATGAATCACTTGAAATTAATTTTCATGAATATAAGAAAAAGAATAATAGGATTAACATTAGTAAGAGTACTATAGCTACTAAGAAAGTTAAAATTTTAAGGTATATAATTGGAGAAGAGGCATTAGACCCCATTATGAAAAGGTTCAGGCAGTTCAAGAATTTCCTAGTCCCAAATCAAAAAAGGATGTTAGATCATTCCTAGGGCTATGTAACTTTTACATTTGGTTCTACAAAAATTTTTATAATTGAAAATGGAGCCCATGTTACAGTTTTTAAAAAAGGATGCTCCTTGGAAATGGTCTGTTCATAATGATGAGAACTTTCAGACTGTAAAAATAAATTTCTTGACACAATTATATTGTCATATCCTGACTTTGAAAAACTCTTTTACATGCAGACCAATAGTAATGGTTATGGGCTGGGAGCTATGTTGTTTCAAATTCAAGAGAACAATCAGCAGAGAGTGTTATATTTTAATAGCCATCTATTAAAAGGGCCAGAAATTAATTATACTGTAACAGAGAAGAAAGTGCTTGCTATAGTAAGGACTTTTCAAAAATTTTGCCAGTTTTTATTGGGATTGGAAGTAATAGTAATTACTGATCACAGAATCTCGAATTTTTGAACCATAGTTACCTGACTAATAGTCAATTAAACTGATGGAGTGTCTTTCTGCAGGAGTTCAACTACTCAGTTCATTATTGTAAGGAGCCAGAAAACATAGTAGCTGAAATCTTGAGCTGCCATCCAATTCCACCTAATCAACAACACTTATGTATCAATAACGTGTATATAAAACAGGCAAAACTCTCCATACAGTAGTGCCACTCAGTGCCAGCTAGAGTAATCAATGGATGCCAGAAGGTTTGTGAATAAAATCCCCATCTAGTACCTACTCATCCAATATCTCCAGACTAGTTTCTAGCTTGAGACCTTTGTCAGTGAGAAGTATTGGATCTGAGAGCAATGCACCTAGATCTTAGGATCTAATGCAACCCTCCAGCAGCCACCTTTTATCTCTACTTAACTACAAAACTATGAGAATAAAATTGAAAACACAATAATATTTTCAATCTAAGCTCAATAGCTTATATAGTCATATGGTCTGAACTCAGTTCAGCACCCATACATTTTGGTGTCTTTGGCTCTTTAACAACCATAGCCACCACTATCCTATTAACCAGGATTGGTGTTAAACCATTAAACATCACATGATCACCATTTCTTATGCTTGCACATAACTGTTATTAAAACAGGCAAAACTCTCCATACAATAGTGTCATTCAGTGCCTGCCAGAGTAATCAATATGTTCATACCAACTTGTAAGTCAGTTTCCAAAGAAGTATGGTAAGCGTGACATTACTGTAAAATTGGAAAGAGGTAGTCTTTTTGTGTAGAAACTCTCACCTCTGAGTTTACAAGCGTTGCTTTAATGCAAATATTTTTCATTATTATGCATAACAAAATATCAAAAGTCATATATATATATATAAAATAAATTTTATATGTGGTTTTAAAATGTTAAAAAAATGAGTGTAAAGATAAAATGTATTATCATTTAAAAAAATAATATTTCGATTTTAAATAAAAGAAACATTGTTATAGAAACCAGTCAAAAATGACTGAGGGAAAATAAAATAAAAATAAAAACGTTGCTATGGGAATCAACAAAAACTTTCCAAAAACTGCAGGAAGAATTGTAACACACATTGTCGACATGTCTTATACTAAATAGAAGTTAATAAAAATTTTTTAAAGAATTTTAAGTTTATATCATTTGTTTTATGATGTAGAGAATCCTCCAGGATAATTTCCCTGACCTTTCCAGTATTGAAGTAGAATATAGAACTGTAGGCAAAAACATGCCTTAAAAATTAAATCTTGATTCTGCTGATCTATTGATCATTATTGAATCTTACATTTACTTACTATAAAAGGAAAACTAGTCATCTAAAGTGATTATTCCTTGGAAATATACTTCTATAAATTAATCTGCAAATCTACCTATTTTCAATGCTCAGAAAAAATTGCAACGGAAACTTTCATAAGAAAACTTTGGAATAAACCAAAAGAAGCTAAAATATTATATTGACAGTAAACATTAAAATTTAATGACTGACAGATGTATTCTCAAAATATACATGAGCTCACAAAGACATTAAAGTAAATTAACAGAATTTTCTATAGATAACTTTAGAGAAATTGCAAAGTACGAAGATTTTTTTCTTCTCATGCATAATCACCATATAATTTTCTTAATTATAAATATGTAAATATATTTTTTTATTATCATTCTTTGATTAAAGTTATTGGTATTGTTAATAACTTTATTGGTTTATCCTTTTTCATCCAAACCCAAGTTGATTATTTATTTTGTTAATGTAATAAATTATTAGGTGGAGGGGTAACGATCAGGAAATATAATTGAATGTGTATAGAAACTTGTTTTTATGTACCTTCAATTTGATCATTGCTTGTGACTAGTACCAACTTGCCAATTAAAAATAACTTGTATTCAGTCACTTCACCATGTACATGGTCATCCTTTATTGTCTTTAAATTCCCTTAGATAAAAATTTAATTTGCCGAATATTATATAATTGTTTTACATTTTATTGTTAATTTGATTTATCACCAATAATTAAAAGGGTAGTTATCATTACAATATATATGATAGAATCTGTTTGAGATTTTGTGCTATTTGATTTGCAAGATTCTCATCACAAGCAGCAAGCATGACTCATGATATTTGGTGAAAGAATGTAATTTGAAGAAAAGCTTAATGAGAACCCATTATTCTGGGTTGATTATCCAAAAAAAGCATAAGATCTCTGTATGGTAGAATATCAAAATATACCTCAAATGAAACAGTAATTTTAAATTAAAAATCAAACTACTTAATATTAAAAAATAGAACAAATAAAAACAATCATAAAATTATCGATGATGGTAGATACAACCACTGCAGAATATTACAAACTGTTAATCGAACTTTTAAAAAAATAACTATCATGATAATCCAATAATTCATTTTAAAACAATTCTAAATAGCAAAAATAGTTTTTTTTTTTTTTTTCTACATACTGACAATTAATTATATTTTCTAATATTATTACCTAATATTATTCACCATTAATGAAAGACAAAACAGTAAATCTTAGAAATGATGTACACCAAATTATGACTTCGTCCAAAAATGCGATCTTAATAAATCGGTTATATTTATTGTGTGATGAGTTCACACTTTTTTGATAGGTGCGACTCAAATATAAATATTAATCAAAGATTTGGGTGAAAAAGTTTTTATTAATTTAGAAAATTATTTGTAGATAAAAGTATATATAGAACTTTAATTAAAACTTCCAGTTTGCACATAAAAATGCTGCCCATAAAAGAAAGATATATCTCTAATTTGATTCAGTGCTGCTGAATATCAACACAGGAAATTAAAGCGATTCTTAATTCCCAACATACTGATGACCATTTATTTATCAACAAGTCTTTTGTCGATACTTTAATAATCATTGGTATTTGAATTCAACCACCTAAACAAGATGTACATATTGCTTTTATTAATTAAGTGAAAGAAAAAATAATAACTTCATTTTATTTTTGGCTTCTGGATTTACATTGCTGGTGATTGTACTAATTTAGCAAATTCAAAAGACAATCGATAGAATTTACTTAGTGTTTTTAATGTAGTCATATGAAGACTTTGGTTTGTTAATTTAATGTTAAAAAAAACTTGAATCCTTCATCTGTCAATGATGGGTGAAAAATCTGCAGCAACTTTTAGCCTAGATCATTATCAACATTAGAATGTGAGTCAACTTAAATATTTTGTTCGCTTTTTAAGTATAAAAGCAGATTAGGAATTACAATGCAGAGAAGACTCGTGTGTTGCTGCTTTTAACAAGTTAAAACAATAGATTGTTTTTTCATCATAGTAATACAGCTACTTATTTTCCGCAGTTTACAGTAACAAAGTCAGACCTGGATCCTCTACAAACTTACTATAAAGATATTAAAAAAATTTCATTTAAGGATGTGATATTATTGAATTTATTAGTCACATCTTTGTTGGACTGGTCATGTTAAATAAATAATCAATAACGGACTTTGTAAAAAAAAAAAAGGTATTTTAAGATGACTTCACCATGATTTTTACAGGAGTCATACCCATTTAGATTAATAAAGATTATTTTAAAGCCACTCTAAAGAAGGTCAATATTTCATTGAGAAGATATGGTTGGCGATAGAATAGAATATCTCATTAGACTATTAAAGACTTTTAAAGCCATTCTAACGAAGGTCATTATTTCATCGAGAAGATATAGCTGGTGATAGAATAGAATATCTCATTAGACTATTAAAGACCATTTTAAAGCCATTCTAAAGAAGGTCATTATTTCATTGGGAAGATATGGTTGGTGATAGAATATAATATCTCATTAGACTATTAAAGACTATTTTAAAGCCATTCTAAAGAAGGTCATTATTTCATTGAGAAGATATGGCTGGCAATAGAATAGAATATCTTATTAGACTATTTTAAAGCCATTCTAAAGAAGGTCATTATTTCATTGAAAAGATATGGCTGGCGATAGAATACAATGACAAATCTACCATTACATAAGGTGATAAAGTATTTTGAAAAGAAAAGTTCACTATAGAAAAAGTAAAAATACAACTTAGCATGACAACACACGATCAGTTTAAAAGATAAGCATACATTATATAGGAACATATTTGTGATTCATGAATTGGTTTGTATAATTATCACAAAACTCATTTTTCATATTTTACTTTTCTCTTCTTTTTTCTTATAAAATTAAAATGGTCATAACTGTTTACAAATCATTGCTAATGCTGTTTCAGTCATGCTTCCATTTCCTGTCTCTACCATCCATCTAATCAACAGATATCATCTTGGATTCTTTTCCATTGTGCTAAATGTCCATTTACTATAACTGTCAAACTTGGAAAAAAAAAATCTAAGTTTGCTTGAGAAATCTTTAGACATCTGAAAAAATTTTCAAGCACCAAGTGGATTTGAATTCCAGATCGCAATCACTGTAACACAAGACTTTCTGATAGATCACAAAATTTCTTTAATTAAATAGTTCCACCTAAAATTTCTGATGCTCCAATGTCAAATGACTTTCCAGGAAATCAACCATTCAATTATATTTTAAATGAATCATATTTTTACTTAAATTTATTATCGCTAAATTCCTAAAAATTAATACCTTTTCTCAATTATTAATGTCAATTTAGAATCCCAAGCTAATATTGAATTTAAAATCATTTACAAAATTATAAAAGCATATACATATGACAGTACGATTCAAACTTCTTTTACCTATGGCTGTATCGTAGCTGTTTGGAAAAGATTTGTCAGTTCGTTCTCTAAGGAATTTCCATACATTCCCATCATAAGTGCATTCTATGATTTTGCCATCGTACTGCTTCAAATCTTTTGTGACCTAAAAAAATAAAGTTAAATAAATTTTCCACACATTTTGTATCACACACACACAAAAAGTAGTCATTTCAGAAAAAAAAATTTTTCCTAATAATCCTTAAAATCAAATTATAATCCAAATAAAACTACTGTTCACTAAATACGTTTACATTTTAATTAATAATAGCCCAATAAGTTTCCATGAATATAATTTATTTTAAAAATTAAAAACAAACAAACAATTATACAATTAAACATTACATAACTATCTGCTTACATCAACCTGCTTAAATAGAGATGACCATTATCCCACTTTTGTAGTAATAACTCCAGTAAATCTCTTAGCATTTAGATATTTGCATAAAATGGATGTCCAATTTGTAGAAGCTAGTTTGAGATTAGCTGATAATCTTACTAGAAATTTGTCATAATTTATTTACACAACTATTTACTAACTTCATCGGTCCTTGCTAACATGTGATTAGCATGGAACCCAGCATACTAAATTTTGCAGCCTGTTGGATGTTTATATATCAAAATTAATTTCTTCATTCAATATATGCCTTTTCCCATTCTTATTGTAGACGTTCATTTTTAAATCAATTATATATTTATTTAAAAAAGTAATTATATTTTAATAAATAATTTTGGAATGTATCTATATTGTTATATTCTATACTAAATGTTCAACCATGACTGGAATGTGCATGCAATAATCCAACAATGCATGTGGCCATATCAGCTAAAAATTGTTGAATTCAAAAATAATAATGAAATACATAAAATTGTGTTGTGTGAGTTAAATGTAATATTGTGTGAACGTGCTATTTGAATTATTTGGAAAAATAATTGTAAAATTTATCTGAATAAGAATATGATAAAGCAAATAATTTTTTATTGTAAAAGTTTGGTTAACAAAACATAAATATCTGATTCATGAAAATTGTAGTAAATGTATTTGGTGGTAAGTTTTCAGATTCAACATTGATTTTTTAATGAATTTAATTTATACATGTGTTCATCAATAAAATTTAATTATTTCAATTTGTATCTATTAATATTTATGAAATATTTGTAAATTAACTATTTAAGTCTTTCAGAATGAGTTCAACGAAAAGAAAAGTAGAAAATGAAAAAAAAACAATACAGCAATCATTAGAAAGATTATTTCTTCATATGACAGAACTATATATTGAAGAGTTTAATTTACAAAGATATAGTGGCCATATTCAAGGAATAAAACATGAAAAGACTTCATCCAATAGTATAATCTGAATACATAAATTTCAGTAAAGAAGTGAGAAAATTTAAACCAATTACAATTAAATCATCATTAAAGACTCAATACAATAACGATCCATATTGTAAAAACAAACTACTCAATTGTCTTTTTGCTTGCCAAAAAAAATGAAGCTATTTTCAGATAGTGTTCTAGTAAACCAGCATTTAGAAACAGTCATAAGAGATGTTTTCCCAGAAAAAGTAAAGGTTTTTGAGCATCAATTTATCAAGCCAAATCATATATCATCGTACTAATGTCATGGCAGCTGAAATTCAACCACGTTTACAAGATTGAATACAAAATTTCAAAGCTTATATTCTGGCATTCAATGAGAACTCAGATATTTCTAACACAGTTCAATTTGTAGTATTTGTTTACAGAGTAAATGAATGTTTTCAATTAACTAAAGAAATGTTAAATCTTTTCAATTTGAAAGATATCACTAGAACACAAAGCAGTCAGTTAAAAATTGTCTTACTGGAAAAACTTGTATTTCGAAGCACTTTCAAGTATAATAATAATTGAAGCACCAGTTACAATCAATAAAAATAGAGAAGCCGTAACATTACTCATGAATAAGCTGGAATCGAAATCCATTAAAAGCAGTAATGTATTTATTATTCACTGCTTGATACATAAAAATTTATGCGCACAAGTATTATCCATGAATCAGGTTATGAATATTGTTATGAAAACAGTTAATTACATTCAATCATATGTGCTTCAGCATCAGATATTTAAGAATTTACTAAAAAAACTAAATTCAAAATATGGCAATATAATGTTAGACAGCTAATCAATGAATATGTCTAAAATGATTCCTGAATTAAGAATTGACATTTGGTTGTCAGATCTATGTTTTTTAATAGAACTAATTGAAAAACTTATATCAACTCAATAAAGATTTGAAAGTCAGTTTAGAAATAATGATATACATTTACTTCCTTTAAAAGTTTAAAACTGAGAAAAAGATTCCATCTAGTGGCTGATTATGAAAATAATGGTAAGAAGTTTTTTAGATGTAGATCCATCTTTTCATCTAGCTTTAATAAATTTGTAAACAATGATTTAATCTTTGAATATTAGCAATATTTAAAGATCTCATTAAATTTTAAATGCATATATTTATAAAATTTAAGTTAAATACTAACAACAATCTCACATGACTTTCTAGTGTGCTTCCAAAAGCATTTATTTTTACTCTACTGACTTGGTGTCAGATCTATATAATATGCAAGTGGGAAAGCTTTTGGATATCTTAAGGTTCTTTTAAATTTCGGAACAAAGATGGCTGGGTGCTTAGGGGCATTAGTTCCAGCTTTGAATTCTAAGTCTTCACTGAGAAAAGAAAAATCCAGAACCTGGTTTGGAGATAAGGATTTTATACCACTGTACCATCTGGTATTCACTGATTATTCAAGCTTACAGTAGATGATTCTATGGGTAAAATCAGCTGCTCTTGAAAATATATAAGAAAGCTATATATTTTTATTGATATTAACATTCCTAGCCAATGAGCAGAAGGGTCCTACAATTGTCATAAAACTGAAGTCTTTAAAGTACTTAGAAAACTGAACTGATGTCCCGTCTATATATTTATACAAATAAGAAGGTTTGGCTTGACTAGTCTAAAGAAACTAAAGATAACTAGTTGCAACTTTGAATCCTAGTATTCTGTGAAGAAAAGCAAAAGCCAGAAATTGGTAAGAGGATTTTATAGCACTATATCATCTGGTATCCACTAATTACTCAAGTTCACAGCAGAAGGCTCTAGGGTAAAATGAAGATGCCTTCTATTAATAAGTTAAAATAAATGACAAGCTGTATAAAATGTAAATAAATATCATACATATTATTCTGCTGGACATTAAAAAATGATCTGACTTCTGATCCGTTCATAATGGGAGAAAAAGGTTGATACTGAGACAATGATTTTAAAAAAGCTACACCACTCCATAAATTAAATATTAAAGATTTTTTAATTTTTTTTTACATATGGCAGTTATCATAGTATAATGCTTTCTTAAAAATTAACGTTTCATTCAGGCTAGACATGTTGCTGAAAGAAACAAAGAAGCCTATAGCTGATATAAAACTAAGATTACTAAAATATGTACTGTAGTCATGGCTAGCACCAGACCTATATAACCATACTAGAAAGTTAGCTTGGCTTCAAACCCTTAGGATACATGAATCTCAGATTAATAACTTAGATTGCAAGTAAAGGTGCCTGCTATGTATGGATTTTATTCGAGTCCACTGATTTCTTAAATTTACAGTAAAAAAACAGGCGAAGCTCACTATACGTATTTCCACACACAGCAAGCTAGAGTAATCAATGGATACCAGAAGGCTTGTGAATAAAATCCCCATCTAGTGCCTACTCATCCAATATCCCCAGACTAGTTTCTGGCTTATGGCCTTCGTCAGTGAGGAGCCTTGGATCTGAGAGCACTGCATCTAGATCTTAGGATCTAATGCAACCCTCCAGCAACCACCTTTTATCTCCATTTAACTACAAAACTATGAGCCTTAAACTGAAAACACCTTAATGTTTTCAATTCAAGCCCATTAGCTTATATAGTCATATGGGTCTGAACCCAGTTCAGTACCCATACATTTTGGTGTCTTTGGTTCTTTAATAACCATAGCCACTACTATCTTATTAGGTAGGATTGGTTTTAGGCCAATAAACATCACATGTCCATCACCTCTTATGCTTGTTGTTAAAACAGGCAAAAACTCATTATACATATTGCCACACACAGCAAGCTAGAGTAATCAATGGATGCCAGAAGGCATAAAATCCCCATCTAGTGCCTACTCATCCAATATCCCCAGACTAGTTTCTGGCTTGTGGTCTTCGTCTAGGTGCAGTGCTCTCAGATCCAAGGCTCCTCACTGACAAAGGCCACAAGCCAAAAACTAGTCTGGGGATATTGGATGAGTAGGCACTAGATGGGGATTTTATGCACAAGCCTTCTGGCTTCCATTGATTACTCTAACTTGCTGTGTGTGGCAATATGATTCACCTGTTTTAACAACAGTTATACACAAACATAAGAGGCGGTGGTCATGTGATGTTTATTGGTTTGAATTTACAGTAGATGGCGCTAGTATAAAATAGAATGTAGATGTTGAAAGTTAACAAAAAACATCATGAATGACTTTGTTTTGTGTAAAAATAAATAAAGAGAGTGAGTAATACTTTATCCAATTGCTTAAACATTTTTATAAGTTAAATTTTAGTCTGTATCTCTTTAAAAAAAAAAAATATTTGATGTTGTTTTTTAAAAAAATGGAAATGTAACTCGGAAATAAATTGATTTTTAATAGTATAATAAACAAAAATGTACTAAATATTAATATGTAGATATACAATACATCAACATACAAAATAGGTAGTACAATTTCATTAAAATCAAAGGTTAATATACAGCCTTCCCCTTTCCACAATATTTATAAATTCAATCATCTGCATTTTTTCCAGAAGCAATTCATCTGCATTTTTCCAGAAGCAATTCATTGTAAATAATAAGGACTTCTCCAATTTGACAATTTACATATCTCTGGGCATCCACTGACTTGCTAATCCTTATATTATTTCCATTCGGATAGTATAGTTTCTTTAGGGCAGTATTTATTAAAATATTTATTTAAACATGATTCAATGACCTTGGATTATGTCCCAATTGTCATGTCTAAAGACTCAAATTTTTACAAACTCCCGAATACTTTCAAAGAGCCTGAATACTTTCAAAGAGGCTCATTTTTATTGAAAAATATATTTTAGTATACTTACAAGATAAAGGGGGTGTAGGAGGGAATAGCTTTAATAACAAAAAATAAAATGGAAAAGACAATGAAATAATTTTACACTGGTTATGCACAAATACAATTATCAACACTTACAAATCTTAGTAATCAATAACTATATTCATATGATAGTTTCTAAACAAGTTTGTAGGAAACTTTATTTTTTAGATTATGAGAAACAAAATATTCCATTTAAAAATATGCCGCTTTTTCTCCTTCAGAACTATGCTTTGGAGTAAACCAATTACCCAATGGATGTAATTTTTTTATTGACTTTTCCCCATGTGTTAGTATATCTTGAAGTATGCCACAGCGATTCTTGTAAGATATAAGAGTATGTAAGGTTTATTGAAATAACAGATATAACTAATAGAATGTGAATACTTTGATTTAGAAATCAAATTCTATCTAATGATGTATATTTTATTTTTATTATCAAGTAAAGTCAACTTTAATAAGGCAACTTAGAAGAGCTCTCTAATTCTACTAATAAATAGGCAGTCATTATACAATCAAGTGATCATTTCTTCATCTGTTAATGTGTTTCATCAAAATTAAGATTAACACACTGTTCCATATAAGTTTTTGTGGATATGATTTCACATTAGATCAGTAGAATATAATATTCTCACATAACAATTAAATATCAAGTATATATACATATATGCACACATATATAGTATCAGAAATGTATATATATATATATATGTAAAATTAAAACATTTATACAATTAAAAGTAGTAAACAAACCTTAATACATGAAAATGGAGTTTTCAATCCACCAACAAATAAATTGCCCCTTGTTTCCGGTAACATTCTGAAAAATAAGAAGAAAAAAAACGATTGAAATTTCATTTTATTTTTAGATCTGTTTATAAGACATAATATTTAATTAAAAAAAAAAAAACACCAAAAAAATTAAAGTAAAATAACAAAATAATTTATTTCTTTTTTTGCTACTTTTTTACATTACAACGCAGAAGAGAAATCCTTATATAAAAAAAAATGAATGGCTATTTTTTCAACTAACCATCATCATCACTTACAATTCATAACAAACAATTATTACATCTATGTAATCTAATACATCATGTGAATTTCTAAGATCATATTATAAACAAATTCGTTTCATAAACACGTACGATTAAAAAAATGAAAATTTAATTATCAAATATTTATAATGTAAAACGTCATCAACATTGTCAGTTGAACTATAATAATTTTAATTTCTGCTTGTGGTTAAATCATTATAATGCTTAAAACTATATAAGGCTATTCTTAATCCATTTAGTGTCAAAGGTGTGCCATCATGATTCTAGATTACTACTACTTTATTTCTGCTATACAACAAAGGCACTATTCTAAAAGATTCATTACACATCCCGTTTCTTTAAAGTAGAACTTTAATTCACACTAAGCAGGCACATAATAACATTAAACAATCATAAGGAATGAAAAAATTTTATTACATTATCTGTTGATAACTATACATGTAAATAGGTATGTTCTTACCTAATGTCTAATGTAACTAGGCAAAAAGGTACTATAACCAAAGTTTAATTCTTCAGGTTTGACAATAGTTTTACTTATAAAGTAAGTATGTTTTTATTTACACCAAAATACATACACATGAAACTATTTTAAGTTTTGTGACAAAAGGGAAAACACCTACAGGTTATTACAACCAAATTATAATAAATGCTAATGAGTGATGATAGGATGCTTGTTTAATTGATTTCTAGTTATAATTATTATACATTATAAATATAAGTTCTATATTAATGTTGACAAAAGAAAAATTAACTATATTTAAATGATAAAAGTATATTTATTTATCCATTAAACTTAATATATATATATATTTACGCGAACGATCAAAAGGGGGCAGCACCATACAACGCAAAATAAGAGTTCAAATATATATAGAAATAAACAGAATATTAGGTGCAAGTTAATATATGATAATAGTAACGAAAGTAGTTTATTGTTTAAGGCTCGAATAGGATCTTTAGCAACAAGAGAATACACTTGTAAATGGAAAAATATGAGTGATTTAGTTTGTAAATTATGTAAGGAAGGAATAGAAAATATTAGGCATTTGTTACTTGAATGTAAATGCTTGAAAACAGAAAGAGCACATATAATGAAGTTATGGAAAAATAAATATGAAATAAGTGATTATACAGAAAGTGGATTATTGGTTTTTATGCTGGATTTGGGAAAAGATAAGGGGAATTTAGATATAAAGGCTATAGAGTTGACAAAGATTATGTTGTGGAAATGGGATGGAGCAGAATATGGGAAAACTTAGACTGGGAAATGTAAAATTAAGTAGCTAACAAGTTTTTCTTGGTATAATTGCTGAGAGATTCTTGACTTCGTTTAAGAAGAAGCTACAATACATCACATCACATCAAGATTGGAAAAGTATTTAGAAAAAAGAAGTTGGCCAAAATACATAATTATATAGAATGAATTTAAATAGTAAATTGTTGGAGGATATAAATAAAAAATGGAAAAGGTGGAAGTAAAAATTTTTGAAAATACATTTAAAAAAGAAATATAGGGGAGAGAGAAATAGTATTACTAGATAATGAGGAAATAGAGAGTAGCTCTAGAAAAAAATTAGAGACAATCTTAAATAAGTATATAATGGACATAGAAAAGATGCTAGATGTGAAGGATAGAGTGATAAAAAAACATAAAAGCATATATAATATAGGGTATATGAGCACAGACTTTCACACCACCCACCTCTCTCCAATCTACCTAATAACACTGATACACCTAAACACATATATGCTGAAAAGATAAATAATCACCAATATACGTATTTCATGCTAAACCAGCAATCATCAGTTGGTCCAGACTATCATCTTTACACACATATAGTAAAGGAAATATCAGATTGACAGAAAATGTGAATTGAAATGAGGCAGGGAAGATATTGAAAAGTGGAAAGGCAAGAGTTTAGATGGATGGTAATGAATTTGGCAAAATTAAACCTATTACTATGTTTTAATAAGATGACACGGAAGAGAGATCTTCCAGATAGTTTGAATAATAAAAGAGTAAGGTTACTATTTAAAGGAAAGGGTAAGGATCATAGAAAGTTAAATAATTATACACCGATAGCGGTAATGTCAGTGTTATATAAAGTTTTCGCATATATGTTGGCTGGAAGGATTGGAAATCGGTGGAAAAAAATAATATAGTAGGAGAAATGCAAGATTTTCAATAGGATAGGCATATAGAAGATAGTTTATTTGTAGTATATGAATAGAAATACAGATAGATAGTTATATATGTTTTTTATAGAATGGAGAAGGCATATGATAGAGTAAATAAAAATAGATTATGGATAAGTTTAGTAAATTTGGGAATGGATGAAGCTTTAGTGGGATCTTATTAAGAGATAGTATGAAAATAATTACTATACATATCAATTAGAGAGTATAGAGTCAGTTAAAGTTAAAAATGGAGTGGAACTAAGACAAAGGTACCATATGTCACCTATTTTGTTTTTGTTATATTTGAGAGAAATGGAGAGAGCAATAGAAAGACTAGGAAGAGGGCTAGAGATACCATTAATAGGTGGCAAGAGAGTATTTACATTATCGGGTCTTTTATTTGCAGATTATGTCTTCTTCTGCACAGTAAAAAGGGAAGATATGGAAGTTATGCTGAGGACATGTGCAAGGGTGGGTAAAAAGATGGGGATTAAAGTGAGTGAAGAAAAATCATAAGTAATGATGATTAATATCGGAGAAAAAAAAAGAAAGAATTTTTATTGGGGGTATAAAGTTAAGTATTGTGAATAGGCATAACTATTTGGGAATCTTCTTAAGTAATCAGAGAAATTGCTTGGATGAATGGAAAAAAAATTGATAAATGAAGCAAAGAAAAGAAAGGGACAGATAAAGAAATTAACAGTGTTTTCATATAATAAATATGATGTAGCTACGATTATATGAAAGGGAGTAGCAGTAGCAGGGTTAACATATGGTAATAATGTGTTATGTGTAACTAAAAGGGTGTTTGATTACTTAGAAAAAGTACAAGAGAAGTAGGAAGACATGCATTAAATGCAGATGTGTGGATGACAAAGAAGGCAATTCAAGGTGAAATGGGATGATCAAGTTTTTATATGAGATGTAAAAAGTAAAATGAAAATGTTTAGTAGATTGCAGTTTATGGATAGTAAGAGAATAGCCAATTAGTATTTATTTGATTATAAGTAAAGGACAGGCAACAAGATGAGTGAGAAAGGTGGTATGGCATGTAGAAGATTTGAATAAAGAATTTATGTCAGTATATTTATACAAAAGGTAGGATGATTTGTGTTAAGAGAATTGTTGAGTGTAATAGTTGCAAGGAATGGGATAGATGAATAGATGCTTTAATAAAGAATATAGAATTGGAGAGATCAAGAACTAATATGGGGAGTAAAAAGAGTTTAAAAATATATAGAAGTAAACAGAATATTGGTTGTAAGTTAATTTATGATAATAGCAAGTAAAGTAGTAAACTGTTTAAGGCTCACACAGGATCTTTACTAACAAAGAAATGTACAATATAAATGGAAAAATGTGGGTGATTAGTCTGCAAATTGTGTAAGGAAGGCTGGAAAATATTAGGCAACTGTTAATTGAATGTAAATGCTTGCAAGTAGAAAGGACACAAATAATGAAGTTGTGGGAAAAATAAATATAAACAAAGGGATTATATTGAAGGTGGGTTCTTGGAATTTATGCTAGGTTTGAAAAAAGATGTAGGGAATTTAGATATAAAGGCCATGGAGTTGACAAAGATTATGTTGTGGAAATGGGATGGAATAGGATAGAAAAGAATATGGGAAAAACTTAGGGTGGGGAATGGAAAGGGAAGATAAAGTGGCTAACAGGTTTCTCTAGGCATGGTATCTGAGAGATTCCTGACTAAGTCACAGTGCATCTCATCTCATCAGCATATTACAGTTTTGGCAGCGTGTGTAAGCATGGAAAGCAGTGATCATGTGATGTTCTACTGATTTAATATCAATTCTGCCAATATGATGAAAGCGATTATGGTTATTAAAAAAAACCCAGACCCCAAAATGTATTGATGTTGAACTGGATTCAGATTTGTTTGATTATATAAGATAATTAGTTTGGATTACAAACATTACTGTGTATTTATCTTTAACTCATAGCTTTATAATTAACTTAATAGGCAAAAAGTGGATGTCGGAGAATTGCATTAGATGCAAAATCTAGGTGCAATGCTCTCAGACCCAAGGCGGCTTCTCTCTGATGATGGTGACAAGTTGAATCTTAATCTGGGGATATTGCCCAAGTAGGCATTAGATAGGGATTTTGATGCACAACCGTTTTAACATTCATTGATTACTATGGCTTACAGTTGGTATGGCAGGGTATAAATAGAAAAGAAAAAGAAAAAAGGGGTGGTGGTATAGGTGTTATATCAAAAAAATATTTAAATATTGTTAAATGCCAAGAACACTTGTGGTTTGAAATAAGGTTGGGTAGACAAGAAGGATGGTGGCTATAGTTTATATAGCTACTGGAGATAGTCAAATTATATTGGAGTGGAATAGTAACATATATGAATGTTTAGTTAAGGATATACAAAGTTTTAAAGAAAAGGGGAAGAGAATAATGGTTATAGGGGATATGAATGGACATATTGAAGAAATTGATGATGTAGATAATAAAAATGGACAGCTTTTGAAGAATTTTTGTCAGAAAGTAAATTTGAGTATTGGAAATTTATTAAATATTTATGAGGGACAATATACATGGTCCAGAAATAATATATTTCACACAATAGATTATGTATTGGTAGAGAAAGAGGGAATAAATAAAATACGGAAAATTAAGGTATTTGATAATGAAGAAAAAGTATGCACTAGTGATCATAATTTCATTGTAATTGAAATGGTTAGTAATGTGATGGAGAATAGAAATAAAAGTAGAAATAATAGTGAAAGATGTGGATGGAGAGTAAATGATAAGAATAAGTTGGAAGAGTATAAAATACAAGTTGAAGAAATAATGGAAGAATGGGTTGGGGATGAGTATAAGGATTGGTGTAAGAAAGTAGAAAAAGTTGCAAATAGGGTTTTAGGTGAGAATATTGAAAAGAATAAAAGTAATAAAAAAATTAAAATTAGTAAAAGTGTAAAAGAAAGGAAAGAAGCATGTAGAGAATATAAGTGTGCTATTAAGAATAAGGAAAGTGAAAAAGATATTAATGCTAAATGGGAAAAGTACTTAGAAAAGAAGAAGTTGGCTAAAATAGATATTTATAGAGAGAGAATGAAATTGAATAGTAAATTGTTGGAGGATATTAATAAAAGTGGAAGAGATGGAAGTAAAAAATTTTGGAATTATATTAAAAGGAGAAATTTAGGGGAGAGAGAGTTAGTATTACTAGATGATGAGGGAACTGAGTGTAGTTCTAGAGAAGATTTAGAGAGAATCTTAAATAGTTATGTAATGAATATAGAAAAGATGTTAGATGTGAATGATAGAATATTAGAAAATATGAAAGAATATAGTAATGGGAATATTAGTTTTTCAGAAAATGAACTAAATGAGGTAGAGAAGAAATTGAAAAGTGGGAAGGCAAGAGGTTTAGATGGATGGGCAGCAGAGATGGTAATGAATTTAGGATATAGGGCAAAAGTAAAGTTATTATCCTGTTTTAATAAAATGGCACAGAATAGAGTTTTCCCAAGTAGTTGGAGTAATACAAGAGTATGGTTATTATTTAAAGGAAAGGGTAAGGATCATAGAAAGTTGAATAATTATAGACCGATAGCGGTAACATCAGTTTTATATAAAGTTTTCTCATATATGGTGGCTAGTAAAGTTGTAAAATGGATGGAAGGGAATAATGTAGTGGGGGAAATGCAAGGAGGTTTTAGATTAGATAGGCGTATAGGAGATAGTTTATTTGTAGTTACACAACTTATGGATATGAGTAGGAATGCAGGTAAACAGTTATATATGAGTTTTATAGATATAGAGAAGGCATATGATAGAGTAAATAGAAATAGATTATGGATAAGTTTAGCAAATTTGGGAATGGATGAAGCTTTAATAGATATTATTAAGAAATTATATGAAAATAATTATTATATATATCAATTAGAGAATATAGAATCAATTAAAGTTAAAAATGGTGTGGGACTAAGGCAAGGATGCCCTATGTCACCTATTTTGTTTGTGTTGTATTTGAGTGAAATGGAAAGAGCAATAGAAAGATTAGGAAGAGGGATAGAGATACCGTTAATAGGTAGTAAGGGAGTATATATTTTGTCAGGTCTTTTTTTGCGGATGATATATTTTTGTGTGCAGAAAAAAGAGAAGATATGGAAGTTATGTTGAGGACATGTGCAAGGGTGGGTAAAGAGATGGGGATTAAATTTAGTGAAGAAAAATCAAATATAATGATGGTTAATACTGGGGAAAGAGAAGATGTAGAATTTTTATTGGGAGATATTAAGTTAAGTGTGGTGAATAGATATAGTTATTTGGGAATTATTTTAAGTAATCAGAAAAATTATTTGGATGAATGGGAGAAAAAATTGATAAATGAAGCAAAGAAAAGAAAGGGATTGATAAAGAAATTAACAGTATTTTCATATAATAAATATGATGTAGCTAGAATTATATGGAAAGGAGTTGCAGTAGCAGGGTTAACATATGGTAATGATGCATTATATGTTAGTAAAAAGATATTAGATTACTTAGAAAAAGCTCAAAGGGAAGTAGGAAGACATGCATTGGATGCAGAAGTATGGACAGCAAGGGAGGCAATTCAAGGAGAAATGGGATGGTCAAGTTTTCATATGAGAGATGCAAAAAGTAAAATGAAAATGTTTGGTAGATTGCAGTTTATGGATAATAAAAGAATAGCTAAAATAGTATTTAATTGGGTTATGAGTAAAGGGCAGGTAACAAGATGGGTGAGAAAGGTAATGCGGTATGCAAAAGATTTGGATAAAGAATTTATATCAGTATATTTGTACAAAAGATGGGATGATTGTGTTAAGAGGATTATTGAGTGTTATAGTAGTAAGGAATGGGATAAAAGAATAAATTTATTAATAAAGACTAGGGAGTTAGAGAGATGGAGAAATAGTATGGAGAGTAAAAAGAGTTTAAATATATATAGAAATAAACAGAATATTAGGTGTGAGTTAATATATGATAATAGTAAGGAAAGTAGTTTATTGTTTAAGGCTCGAACGGGATCTTTAGCTACAAAAGAATATACATGTAAATGGAAAAATATGGGTGATTTATTTTGTAAATTATGTAAGGAAGGAATAGAAAATATTAGGCATTTGTTAATTGAATGTAAATGTTTGAAAACAGAAAGGGTACATATAATGAAGTTGTGGAAAAATAAATATGAAAAGAGTGATTATACAGAAAGTGAATTATTGGTTTTTATGCTGGGTTTGGGAAAAGATAAGGGGGATTTAGATATAAAGGTTATAGAGTTGACAAATATTATGTTGTGGAAATGGGATGGAGCAGATTATGGGTAAATTTAGAGTGGGGAATGTAAAAGAAAGTGGCTAACAGGTTTATCTGGGCATAATTGCTGAGATATTCTTGACTTCGTTTAAGGAGAAGCCATAATACATCACATCACATCACATCATCACATTAAAATGAAAATGTTTTGTAGATTGCAATTTATGGATAATAAAGGAATAGCTAAAATAGTATTTAATTGGCTTATGAGTAAAGAATAGGCAACAACAAAACATGGGTGAGAAAGGTCATACGTTTTGCAGAAGATTTGGATAAATACTTTATGTCAGTATACTTATACAAAAGGTGGAATGATTGTATTAGGAGAATTGTTGAGAGTTATAGTGGCAAGAAATAGGGTAGATGAATAGATGCATTAATAAAAAATAGGCAATTGAACAGATGAAGAGTAAAAAGAATTTAAATATATATAGAAGTATAAACAGAATATTGGGTGTGAGTTAATTTATGATAATAGCAAGGAAAGTAGTTTACTGTTTAAGGTTCGAACAGGATCATTAGCAGTAAGAGAATATACATATAAATAAAGAAATGTGGGTGATTGAGTCTGCAAGTTATGTAAGGAAGGCATTAAAAAAAATTAGCATCTGTTAATTGAGTGTAAATTCTTAGAAGCAGAAAGAGTGCAAATAATGAAGATGTGGGATAATAAATACAAACAGTGATTACGAGAAAGTGAGTTCTTGGTTTTTATGCTGGGTTTGGGGGAAGATTAATGGGAATTTAGATATAATGGCCATAGAATTGTCAAAGCTTATGTTGTGGAAATGGGATGGAGCAGGATAGTGAAGAATATGGGAAAAACTGGGGAATAGAAGAGGAAGATAAGGTGGTTAACAGGTGTCTCTGGTCATAGTGGCTGAGAGATTCCTGATTCTGATAAAATAAAAATAATAAAATAATAGATATGGATAAACTAAAAGATAGACAATTTCTACATATTTATATAAAAAATAAAATAAATAAAATAGAGACTATTACAGGTTTGTAATTTATGAAAGATGGGGCAAGAAGATTAAATAAATTATTTTTAAAAAATAGAGTCATGGTAAATGTTTATTAAAAAAAAAAATTTGGAGTTACATAAGTATAAAAAAATATATGAAAGAATGTATATTAATATTAGATGTAGTTAACTGTTATATGATGATTTGGACTGTCGATGTGGAGATGGGAGGGAAACTAATAAACATCAATTTTTGGTAAGGAAAATGATAAAACAATTTGTGAATTTTTTGTTTAGATCTTTATAACGAAAATGGTGAATACCAAGATAGGATAGTGGAACTAACAAAATGGTTTTTATTAGAAATGAGATAGAAAAAAAGTAAAAAATGAATCATGGCTGGATGAATGATTTGATAATAATAAGCATAAAAAAATAAAATAAATACTGTAGTAGAGTAAATAATAGTTTTAGAGAGAAGAAAAGGTTTGACAAATAGGCTTTTTAGAAATATTGCCTATACACAGAAACTTATGACTTCATCTAAAGAAAAAGTCTGTTTACTTCACATAAGTAGGTAGGTATTCACAGCAATTTTGGATATAAAATTTTTTTACGATAAATTGGCTAAAAATAGATTGTGGAGAATGTAAAATCTAATTTGAGACAAAGAGGTCCAGCATACTCTTTATTATTAATTATGCTTTTCAGAAAATAGTAGATTGAGATAGAGGTTGGAGAGCCCTAGGATTAGATATTGCTTTCGTGGATCTAGAAGAATCCATAACATAATGGATACTTTTTGCATATGATATGCCTTTTTTTTTTTTGCAAATAATACAAAGGCAAAATATGCAATATTAAAATAAAATTTAGTGAGAAAAATTTAAGATATTAATATTTAACAGATAAGTTTTCTGAACAGGTGGTCTAGCCTACGATAGAAACTTTTGTACATCTGAGAAAGTTATTTTATATCAAATCAGAAATTTTAAAAAATTCAAAATAATTAAAACAATTCAGAATATTAGAATTAATAAAGCCTGTCGTAAAAAAAATGTTGCTAAATGTTTTTTTTTTTTGCTATTTATGACAAAAATCAAAATAAAATATGTAGTGTCCCAGTGAACTGTTCCCCTTTCCATGTTTCCTGCAGCACCATCTTTAAATCAACGTATTTGTTATGTAGCAACATAATTTAATTATTTACCATAAAAAGTTTAAAATACTAGTATGTCTGGAACATTCTAACATGAAATGTGATAATGTGTTTCTACTTATATAGATCATCTTCAATGCTTTCCGTCAAAAAATCTTGTCAATGATTTGAAAACATTCATATGGCCCACAGCTTCACTGCCATATACAATGTGAATCATTTCAAATGTTTCAGTAGCAATTTTGTTCAATTTAAAACAAAATTTAATGTTAATGTATGTTCCATAATGGGTCGAGGTACAAAACATAATCACATTTTATGGTTGAAACTCATCATCCAGATACGCCAGCATTTAAAAATTTTTGTGGCGAATAACTATTTAACACAGGCATTGTTTCAGATATAATGCCGCAGGCAGTCTGGAAGGAAAACTAGTTACCTTTATAGTGAGACACACTGCATATGCATAAAAAGCATAAAATCATTCATTAACAAATAAATTAATATAATAATATTAACTTCAATAAATACAATTGTATCAAAAAAAGTAAAAATTAATTTAAACTGCATTTAAAAAAAAAATTTGAAGTAGTATTTAAAACGAGGACCAGGACATAATTAATTTTTTTATTTTCTATTTTATTCTATTTCATTTCGTAAGTTACATGTATATATAGATGAAAAAAGCTTTGTCAAATATATTTATGCATATCAAAAATATTGACAAACATTGTATTGTCACACATATTTCTATGTATTATAAAAATTACTCTGAGGATAACGTAAGTATACTGAAGCAATGGATCTGAAGTCCAATCCATGCTTCACATCTTCCTATAAACTTGATTAATATTGTAGACCTGAATTAAGTTTATAGTTCAATATCAGCAGGGTTTTGCATTAGAGTTAAAAATAATTATGCTTATCAAATGTGTATTACATTTAAATATTTTGTTTTAAATAAATTTCATTCTATTAATAAAAATTGCTTAACCTATTAGTCAAACATATATATACATCTAGCGTATATATATGAGTTAATGCAAAATTCTGCTGAAATAAAATGCTTATTCTACTATAAAAAAATAATAATATATTGTTGTTAAAATTTTGTTAAAATATTTAGTATGATTTGATTTTGAGATAAGCCTGCCAACATTTTCTAAAAGAATGTATAGTTTTAATTAGTGAGCCATTCAAGTGTAATTAAAGATGGCCTTCTCTTTCTTTCTTTTTAATTAAGAGAATTCAAACTTTGAAGTAAGAAAGTTAGAGTAAAAAAGTTAAAGTTATTTTTAGAAAGTGTTGCTTTGAAACAAAGGAGCATGGGGAGGCTTATCAAGATCTCAGATCATACAAACAATAGAAGGTAGCTGACAGAGAGGGTATAAATAGAAGGGAGAACAAAAGATTGATTATTCAGATTTTTCCTTTTGAAGGATTCAGTTGATTCTGATTTTCCTTGTGAAGGTGATTCTTTCAGAGTTTGCTATTGCAAGATTGATTCAGATTTTGCTATTGCAAGGTGCATTCAGATTTCTCTTAGGAGAACTCTGTCAGATTTTGTTCGTGATTTTATTCCCAAAAGTCTACAACTGTTGTCTACAAATCATGAAGAAGTTTGAACCTGCTCAAGCTAAAAATCATATAAGTTTGATAGATTCTACTATGCTCGGCTAGGCAAATAAATAGCTTTGCCTATCGCCGAGGTTCCGGAATACCATTCAAAATGCCTTAATATCCACTCAATAGTCATCTGAACTCTGTGCCGTGTCTGGAGAACTTTTCGTGAAACCATACTACATATTTTCATTGTCCGGACAACTACATCTCGACGGTCGGATCAAGCCACGAACGCCGTAGGGAACATGACCAAGGAAAAAGGACGGTAATCGTATCTCCTCTATTGAACTATTTCTTATGCTACCTTTTGTTCATATATTTGTTTAATTGCTTCATTGAATTGATATGTATTTGTTATGTAACCATTTTTATTAGACGAGTCTTAATTATATATATATTGTGTGATCATCTATCTATATTTAACCTTTTTCCCTTCGCTATTCTTCCTTACTAACCTGTGTAAATATTTAATATTCCATTGCGGTTAAGTTTAATAGTTAATTTTTGTTCATTTAAAATCTCTTTCCAGTTTTATTTATGTTTGTTAATTAAATACGAGTCAGTTTCTTTTGTGTGCCAACTTGATCTCTTTGATAACGCCTCTTTTGTCCGCCATTAGCTTTACGTATATCTGATTTAACTATATACGTTTTAAATAATTTTTAAACACTGTTTTTAGCGCAAAGCAATTAGAAATGCTTTGCGAAAGATCCTTTTTTTATTGTACTTTATCGAGAAGATCGAGTTGACAATTTTATTAAAATTGGGAAAAGATTTAGACCGCAAACCTATTAATCCGTTTTTATTGTCTAATTATTTTGTTTCATTAATTTAGAGGAATAGCGGAGGCCATTAAATCATTATTCATATTTTAAAGCCATTAATTAAACATATTATTTAACTATCAAAAGCTTGAGTTTCCTAATTTTATTATAATGCTTTATTTTACTTTTCTAATGATCCAGGCACGCATAACGCAAAACACATATTTCTTAGTACTTTTGCACATTTAACTATTTAGCTCCTTAGGATTTCCCGTCCATGTCTCTACCGCTGTTGCTAAGCTTTGTGGCCGGTTGAAAAATAATTTATGTGTGGCTCAGATAGTGTTGTTCGGTTCATAATAGCTTCGAGACTAGACGAATAGGGCAGAGGTCATAGTATTCTTGATTTAATATCTCGCGTATGGTTGGCCTTGAGGTACTTTCGCCTAGTATTCGAACTGGGTTAAATCAACATACATCATCTGACTGTCACAATACGTATATTTAAACATTGGAATTAAATAAAATTAAAAAAATCACTTAATATAAATAAGCAATACAGAAGTAACCAATATACATGATAAAAAGAAATTATATGGTAACAGTAATTTTTCTTCTCCATAGATGGGGTCATCACTGTATTCTTTCTAAGAAATAGTTAGTGTGCCAGATTTATAAAAACAATCACTCAACCTAAAGAAAAGGACTATTGGAAATATAAGTAGAAGTTCTGAAGAAGATTGCTGGGGCAATCGAAACTGTCAATAGTGGATTATTAAAAAGCATTGTAAAAAGTAATAATAGATAATATTAATATTATAAAAAATAATCATTTATACTTGTGAAAATTAATCCTGGAAAGGCATGTCTGTAGCCAAACATTCTGTCTACATATATATATATATATATATATATATATATATATATATATATATATATATATATATATATATAAGTAAAGTACTATTATTTAATGTATAGATTTAGATAGTTTGACCACTAACAAGACTATCATAAAAAAACTTGTAGAAATCAACCAGAAAACAGATACACTAGTGATTATTATTAAGTTCTTCAATTCTGCCACTGTAACCCTAAATCTGACAGTCATTAGATATGTGGATCACAGTTTTATTTGCCCACGCTTACAAAGATCAGTGCTGATAAATTTCATTGCATGTTATTTTATAAAGTAAAATGAAACCGTTTTTTTAAACCTTGTAAGACAATAAATTTAATTTAGTTTTAAAATTCATTTTTACATGGTTTTCATTTAAAAACAAAAAGGCAGATACTCCACATAGTCTTATACAATGATAAAAAATTCTGTTTTTAAAACAAATTTATATCTAAAAACAAAACAAAAAAAATATAAAATAAAATCGTCTTGATAGAATTCTAGTTTTAAAGTCTTCAATCACAGTATCTTTCAAATAATTTTCATGGAAACAAAAAAAAAAATTATAAGACAACTTTTAAAAGTGACAGCTGATTAGTTTACCATTCAAATATTAATTTATATTGCAATTACATTAAAGATATCAAAATATACATATAATAACTATAAATGAAAAAAATATGTACACATACGAATATGTAAAAAGGGCATTCCTTTCATTATATTTGTCAGCTAGCTTTTAAACATATAAAATACTTTTTTTTAACATGTGATAATTAATATAAAAAAAGATGCAATAAAAACTTATTTTCATTAACACTTGAAAATTGGAAATAAATAAGAAAAATATATTTATTTTTTTTATTCATGGAACAAACAAGTTAGAATACGTTACTAAGCTAATTCACAAGCTAGATTCCTTAAAAAATATTTAAATGAATTTGTAAATAATATCCATCTTTCGGTATAACAATGTCAAATTATTTTATCAAATAAAAAATGATATAAAGTGGGTGTTATTTACTAATTCATTTAAATGATTTTTTTTTTTAAATCTAGCTTATAAATTATCTTAGTAATATATGTAAACTTGTTTATTTTGTGAATAGGTTTATATTTTTAGCATTCCATATTTGATAGGCATAAAATTGTGTTCATTAAAAATCATTAGCTATACAGTGTATATATATTTATAAAGAGTGTTGTTACAGATTTATGTATTATACAATTTGATGTCCAATTACAATAATCAGGCACACAATTAAGATTTTTGACAATTTATGTCCACTGCAAATCATTTTGAAAATTGTTAAGGCACTATGGGATTTAAAATTTATGGATTCATCAGGGCAAAAGCCTTTCCAATAACTCTCCCATAGAGGAATAATGAAGACGAAAACATTATCCACCAGACTTACCAATTTTTGAATGGTAAAGATTTGAATGCTCTTCCATCCTTATTTTATCCTCTAACTTTAAAAAATAAGTAGCTATCCATTTACCAACCAATTATGGATGACTAGTATGTAAAAAAAAAAAATCTAAGTCTGATTAGAACTTAATATTTTTTTCTGATTTTACTTAATTAGGATCCTCATATAAGAATAAGCAAATAAATATGTAAATGCGTGATAATATTTCTACAATAAAAAAATATCATACTTGCCCTAATTGTCCAGAAATTTTTTGGATAACTAATTTAAAATCAACGGAATTTAAACTGGGAGGTTTCCATTTGAGTACTTCTGGGGAACGACCGCACATGTAAGGCTAGCAAAAAAAAAAAAAATGATATTAAAAGAGAGACAAAAATTAAATGGGATTACTAATATAAAAACACTAAAATCATCAATAAAAAAAAAGTATGTGAAAAAAATCTAAATATATATAAAATATTTCCAAATAAATAATTTAGTTTATATAAATATTCAACCTGGCAATTGTAATTTAGATTTGACTGCAATGTTATTTTCACATTAATGTTGAAAATATAAAGTAATTGCTTTTGATTTTTTTAAAAATTTATCTCACATATAAATATTTAGTTTCATATGATTTTTTGGATAACTTTTTTTATTAAAATAAATTTCATAGACAGTAAATCCCAGACTTTTGTTATCAAAATTGTAGCTTGCACATGAAAACATGATGATCATTACTGATTGGGCACACAATCTTTTTACTACTACATTATTTTAAAATTATTATACGTTTCCTAAACAATATCCCAAAGAATTCTAAAATGTCCAAATTGTTTGGAAAAAGCCACTGAAAATTTTAAAAGTGAAAAAAGCAACAACAAACAAATTATAATTCATTATCATTACAAAGAAAAAAAAAAACTATTATTGTTATAAATTACTTAATTATTAGAAAAGGCCAAGCAACTGTTATTTTTTTAACTGTTACATTTCCTAGACATTTAATTTTATACATAGCTTATTAAAGTTTTCTACTTTAAAAGTAATTAAAATGTATAAAACAAGCTTTTAAAAACTCACTATAGGACAAAAATCTTTTCCCATAGAGGAAGAATGAAGAAGACCACACTTACCAAAAATTCACAACTGGCGAGAGTTTAAGCAGTTTTCCATTCTTAAATATTATTTAAAAAATTATTCTTCAATACCTTCTATAAACACCGATAAAATAATAATAATGTAGCATAAAAAGAAAAATATTACTATAAAAATTATTTTTATGGTAGCGATATATCATTTGTTAATAAATGCATTTTTTTTGACAGTTTACCTATTAACAAAATATCATAAAGGAACCTGTAGAGATGGAATCATCAATGACGATTCTATTAAACCCTTCAATTCTGCTATTGTAACCATAGGTTTGACAATTATTAACTATCTTGTTTATAGTTTGTGTGTACCCACATTTACATAGATTAGTAGCTGATAAATTCCATTTATAAAGAAGATAAGCACAATGACCAATAGTCTCAATATAGAAACCAAATTTCATCTTTAACCCCTAGTTACAGACAGCAAATTATGAAATTATACAATATATAACTCTTAATAATGACTATAGAATATATCAAAATATTGGGATAATAAAATGTGAATTAAAAAATTATGTTTTCAAAAAATATACAGAAGAAAATTTTTTATATGGTATTTATGAATGGATGAATTATTTTGTTAAAAAAAAAAAAAGCTGAATAGGCAGTTTTTTTTAATTCATTAATAAAACTTGCCTAATTTTAATATTGTTGTGCACCAATATTTTCCCACTCTAGCTAAGACTAGCTAAATACTCATTTATTTATAAATCAATATTTGATAGTCAGCTGGACTGACTACAATTCAGTTACCTGAAAAATAAATCTAAATCATTAGAGAAAATTTCCAAATTTACTCAATCCAGGTTCAAATCTGAAGACAATATTAAAAATATGTAACAATACTCTACCGCTGCTTGCCAGTCTTAAAATTTGAAAATGGATATTTGTTGCTCAAGAGATTATTTTGAACAGTGAGAAAAATTTTAATGATGGAAAAGGTTACTACTTCTAGACAGTAGAGTGTCAGATAGCCATTAAACAATGCACTTCACAAGTTTTGTAGATGAGTTAAAAAAGAGCAGTCTATGACAGAAAAGAAAAGGTTTCCCTAATTACCTTTCGCAAAAGAACATTAAAAGAGAAAACATTGCATATCTTAACTAGCATGGTGATATTTTTTTATAGACTTCTTTCCTAAATTGACCAGAGATCCATTCAGTGATTTTAATTTGATGGATACTTGCATTGGCTATAGCCCATGCATTGGAAAAAAAAGAAAAAGTTTGTTTAGAAAACCTCAGCTGCCTGAAGAAAATGTTCATGTACTGCCCAGATTTTCAAACCAGATCATGGGTGTGACATGTTCTGTTACTGCATGAGATACTGAATTTTATTATACAATTTATTATAAAAGATCATTTTTATTTTTTGAATCATTTTAAATATTAAATATTGTGCATTTATATATATTGTATTAAAAAATATTTATTAGATATATGCAAGCTAAACAGAAATATATACATAAATAAATCAAATATAAACATATTTAAGTGAAACAATGTGTATATATACTGCACAAAAGATAAGACTCTCACACTTAACATATTTTGCATGTGATATATCAACAAACATCAACCATGACATTAGTATATACACGATTCAATGGAAAAGAACCCTATCAATCTTTTTTTCCACAATATTGCACAGGACATATTGAATATTAGGGAAACAACATCACCAAATTCATAGTTATCATATGACTGCCTGAAATAACCAATAAACATTACATTTAAATTTGTAACAATTAGCTCTTGCAAATCTATCCTTTCTGATTTGGAAATTAATTAGTTGACAGCCAGTAAACAAATCTTTCAAATTCTCCCAAACTTTTTTTTTTAAAAAAAAAGCTGAAACGAATAAAGAGATCTTCAATATACTAATGTTACTTCTGATTAAAACAAATAAATAAATTACTTTATACTTACATTTTTTTTAGGTTGAAATATTAAGCCATCGATTTCGTGACTCACAGTTTTGGAAAATTTTTCTGCCAGTAGCTATCAATAAAAAAATAGAAATACATATTTGGAAGTCAAAAAATTATTATACATTATACATGCGTTTCAGAAGCAACTGTTTATTTTACTACAGTGCTGCTATTTATTGTAAGCTTGAGTAATCAATAGATGCTATATTGCAATGCTCCTCACTGACTAAGGTGATAACCAAAACCTAGATTGGCAATGAAGATAGGATAGCATTGAATGAGGACTTAATATGCAATACCACTTAGCATTTTGATTATCCAAGCTATATTAGATGGCAGTGTAAGCAAAATAAACATGGCTTTTTTAAGTTTTAAAGAAAATAAATTTACTAAGATGCTTAAATAATCTCAACTAAGCATTATTTACAAAGAAATAAGTTTATTAAATTATAAGTCGTATAAGTTATTTATAATCATTAAAATCAGTCAACAATTAGACAATCCCAATATCAATAACAACCAATAATCATAACCTGTTGTCAAGGCAACCTCCTTTTAACAATAAAAGGTGGAATCCTACCTTTATTTATGCTCCAATATATTTATATAGACAGTAAAGATTGCAACTTGACCAGAGATTACAATTATTGATACAAAAAAGTTTAAATAAACCTCCTTAAACAGGTAAATATAAACTTTTCTCAATGCATACTAATAAATAGTCATTTATAACATTACAAACTGCAATTATAATTTTCAAGTTGCACGCAAAGTATTATTTAAATAATAAGTATAATAGTGCTCAAGGCTAAATGGGTTTATAAGTAATCATTAAAATCAGTTGACATTTAGACAATCCCAGTATCAATAACAATCAACAATCTCAAACTGTTGTCACAATAAAGATGGAATCCCCATTTTTATTTATCGTCCAATATATTTATATAGACATTAAAGATTGCAACTTGATCACAGAGATTAAAATTATTTTAACAGATGAATAATAGAACAAATAATTATGAAATTAAATTATCATATATCACAACCACTCTTCAAAATAAAAAAGAACTTACATTTGGAACTACTGGAGTGTCCCAAAAATTTTTATTTCTGACACTGAATGGTTCTTTAGCCCTTTCAATTTTCCCCTGTTGCATCAAGATATGCCGAGGATCGATGATTTCTTTCCTAATACAATACAATCTCCTTCCAAAATCTGTTCCACCAACATCTTGTCCCTACATATACATTTGCAAACAAATATAACCGACTAAGTTTATTTAATAAGATATAAAAAACATTGTATATAAATATATTGATAAGTCGATTGTCAGATTAATGGTTAAAAAAATATAATAAAGATGAACACCATCTAAGAAATTTATTAAATAAAAAAAATAATGAAAAGCAATCAAAATCATATAAATAAAAACAAAAAGCAAATAAATCGTTAATATCACTGAGATTTCCTTGGTATTTGCAATGACAATAGCAATTCACTTTACATCTCTCTACTATTAGAATTATCTGCATGTGAGCAATCAATGGATGCTAGATGACCATATTAATTTCCAACTCTTAGCCTTCATCAGTGAGGAATTGAATCTCAGCCACTTTTTACTTTTATTACCTGAAAATATTCAACTTAGTTTAGAACCAAGTTAACATCACTAAATTAATGTCCACTGCTCACACTCATGCAAATATAAAGGTCTTTAAAATAGTGATGTAAAGTGAATAAATGTCAATTTTAGAAGTAGTTTATAATCAATATTATTATAATATACAGTTGATGATTTAGCATTAAATCTACACAGATGGATGAGCACCCTGACTTTGGTTTTGAATTCTTTCGAATCATTAGAATGGATATTTGCAATCCAGCATTGCTAGCTGTTGAAAGTCAATAGCCAGAAACTAGTCAGATATTGGATTGGTATCCAAAATCTGCTGATTACTTATTCTTAAATACAGAGCTCTGAAGCAGAATTAAATAAATTGAATTACTAATGTCTACACATTAAACAATTATTTATAATAAAGATCAAATCAGTCAGACCTATCATAAGAAAGATTGAAAAATATGTAATTTTTTTGGTGATATGTTTAGCTAGTGTTGCTTTTTTTTTTTGACTGTGCATGTGCTGCTGGTAGTTTGCCAACACTTATCACTAACTTAACTAAATTTATTTCAACACTTAAAATATTTAAAGCTGTATCACAAACTTTTATTTTACAAATAAAACTGCAATTTTGAAAGCAAACACAACAATAAACCTAATCATTAAATTCAATTGGGGAAATATTTACATTCTGAAGAAAAAAAAATAGCATCCATAACTTGAATGATTAGATTGTATGCATCTAATGTATTTGTCCATTATACTTTTATTGTAATTTAATCAGACAAATTCATCTCTTCTTTCTTTAAATTTCATGCTTTTATTTATTATTGATACATAGCACTAACAATTGATTAAGATTATTATGTGTTTCACTTTTTCGTTCTTTTATTCCTGCAATATGTAACTGCTGAGAATATTAGAAACATTTCATATCAATACTAAAAATAAAATAAAAAGAGCTGAATTTACCCAAATGAATAATTGTAATAATCAGAGATATTACGATTCCATTTTAGTATACAGTCTATTATAATGAGTTTTTATCATCAGGTGGCGCATTTTATAAGTGAAAACTTATCGATAAGAAATTAAATAACAACATATGACAATATACTTATTTGTACAAATGTAATTACAAAACAATAATTAAATTGCTAAATATGATTACTACTCTGACAGACATTGCAGCTGGAGATTATTTCAATAATTTGGGTAATCATGTTCCCTCCAAAATAAAAATATTTCCAAATAAGTATTATTTTATTTGGCATTAACACTCTAGTACAGACAGCTTATATAGACAAATATTGGTTTGAGGAACATGAAAATTTATGTGAACTTCTCATAGCCTTCCCAATCACCTGATTTAAATATCATTGGATCTTCTGATATCTTTTAGAAAACTTAGCTTTTCTTCATTTCCCTTTAGACATTGTTCAAATTTATAAAACTCCTTATCATATTCAATACAAAAAGTCACATACCCTACTAATAACAATATAATGAGTATTTCCAATATTTTATTCAACTTCTGGAATACAGTCCCAATACTAATACTATTTAGAAAAAAGATAATAATTTATTAGATTTTTGATAATACTTTTTGGGTATTTGCTACTTAAAGTAAGATTCGCAGTACATATTAATAGAATTCTCTTTTCACTTGTTGAAGATGAATCCACTTCTAAAAAACCTCTACAGAGTTAATAATGATCCTCCATATTACTATAGAATTTATTTAAAACCATTATCTAAAATTTTTTTTTAGAAAAGTTCTTTAGTGGCCTTGTTTGTTCTTTTCACTTAGAACCATTTCTAGAATTTCTGGGAGAATTAGAAACCTGTGTCCATTGGTTATTTAATTTTGCATAATTTTATACTTTTTTATGAATAATCAGAGATTATTGTGTTACAGCTGGCGAGTAATTATAGTGTGTAAATAACTTCTTTTAGATTTACATCATTAGAATTTTTGAAACCATTTTTTAACAGAAGAACATAAATAACTCTTTATGGATTAAATAAAAAATTATTAATAGTTTTTAATGATTACAGCTTATAACTTTACTTTTTATCAGGATTTATATAATTCTTATAAAAGATTGTGGATGGGATATGTACTGTGTCAAATAAAATGTGATATTTTTTCTTCATTAATGACAATTCATATTCGGTCATAATAAACCTTTAATAATTACAGAGAAATCTCAATCAGTCAGTTATCCATATATTGTTTGTTTTCTGCATCTATGATCTGCTTTGTTTGATTCTAAAATCAGTATCATAGAAATATAGATATATATCTACAGATCCATTGTTTTTTGAACTGTCTTTTTGGGGAATCTATTGTTGATAAATCATAAACTTGATGCTATATTTTTTCTGCATTGATGATTTTATTTGGGCTATTTTAAAAATACAATACAAATGTTATTACTTTTCTGTGTGTATTTTCATTTTACCAAGTATTATTACTGCATATAGATGATAAATACTATTACTTTACTATGTAAATTTAAATTATTATCAGTCCACTGCAGGATGAAGATCTCTCTATTATTTAATCCAGTTTCTTGTGTCCATAGCTTCTCTTTTCCACATCACACAAATTTCCTTATTTCATCCAATCATTTCACATATTCTCTTTCGAAATCTTTTGCAATTTCTTGGAATCCAGTTTAAACTCTTAAGAACTCAATTATCCATCTATTATTATCTTTTCTCACAACATGGCCTGCTCAGTTCCATTTCAATTTCAATTCTTTTTATAACAATGTTACATTAGTTTTCTCACCTAAATATTATTAGATTATGATCTTTTTTTTTTTACTCCCATATAGCTCACCATACTTCACTGAGAGTCTGAAGTCTCTGTATTGCTCTTCTGTTAAATGTTCAAACCTTAGATCCTTAACTAAGAACTGATAAAATAAATTCATCAAAAACTTTCCTTTTCAAACACAGAGACAGAGAAATAATCTAATATTAAAGGGAAATACGAGCCTTTAAAAGATGTGTTTTGCCACTTGCAAAAACAGAACCACAACATAACAACAAATGTAAATAAGAAACAAAAAGTAAAAATTCACCAATATATATATATATTTATTTTAAAAAAAAATTTAATTTACCTCAAATTTTATAATATCATATATAAGATAGCGAGGAATGCTTTGTCCATGCACTTTATCAATAATCATTTCTCCATCCAAAAGAGTCTTTGTGATATTGGAATCCAGATCCTTCCTTTTAGGAAACTTTAAATATGGTACTTTAAAAACTACATTATCCCTGTCAATCATATAAACTTCATCCTCCCCATCTATTAACATCATATATCTAAATTTGAAAAATAATTCAAATTAATAAAAATAAGTTTATTAAATAAAGAACATACATCAATTCTTTGCAATCCATGAAATTTTATTAAATTACTTATTTTCTCAACATAGTGAACTACTATATCCACTATTTCAATCATCCATTCATCCATGTATCCTTAGTTGGGAACAAAATCATAATAATAGAAAAAAATAAAAATTAGTAAAGAAAAAAATGAAATTTTAATTTTCTAGTTCACATTGTAACCACTATGCATTACAATAGCAAAACAACTCATTCTACCACAATTAAGATTGCTTGCAGTAAAGCAACTATGAGCATGAAATTACAATATCAAACATTAATATCATCTATGTTCTTTATTACTTTTACAATGCTTTTTTTACAACCTAATATGACAGTTTTGATTGCCTCAGCAATCTTCTTCAGAACTTCTATCATCTATGTTCTTTATTACTTCTACAATGCTTTTTTTACAACTTTAACATGACAGTTTTGATTGTTCTTCAGAACTTCTACTTATATTTGGAGATATAAGTAGAAGTTCTGAAGAATATTGCTGGCCACGGAAACTATCATATTAGGTTGTAAAAAAAGCATTATTATAAAAGTAATAAAGAACATAGATGATATTAATATTATATGGATTTGGCAATGCAATAGGAAAGATAAAGTTATAATATCAAACATTGTATCTTTTGCATTTTATCATCAATTTTTACTACAGAACTGATGAAAGGGGGGGGGGGGTAGCATTTTATTTTTTTTTTTGCTAATATCTTGATATTTTAAAAATATTCACGTTAAATTATTCTTTTACTCTTCTATCTATAGTATTTTCTTTTAAAATTTGATTCAGTTTTTATCAATTGTAAATATTGTACTTAAAATATCTTTTAAAAATGAAAATTCATAAGTACAATAATAATTTTTAAAAGAATATTCTAAATATGTCTGTACAATGCTTTATATATAATAAATGTTCTTTAATGAATGAGAATTAAATGAAATATAAATAAAAAATGCAATAAAAAAAAAATTATTGTTAACAAGTTTTTTTGATAATAATATTGTGACGATATATAATGGAAAATATTACAAAATAAAATGATGTTGGTTAATAGTTGCTTAGATACATAATTAGTTGTACACTATACATGAAGAACTATTATTTACAGTTAAAGCTTATTATAAATATGTGGATATCATAGAATGTGCTGGTGATAAATACTATTAATTAGATGTTTAAAATTTGAAAACTTTAAATGGACTAAATAATATGAGTTATAGTAAGAATAGTAAATTTTGGGATATAATAATTTATTGTAAAAAATTTTCTTTACACTATAGACTTAAACCAATTCATGAATATGAACCTCTGCATCCTAATTCAAAAGTTCTTTATACTTACAAAAAAGTTCTTAAATTTAAAAAGTTTATTTTAAAATGATAAACTGTATAAATATGTACATGGTAAAACTAAGAATTTAATAAAATATACGTAATTAAAGAGATCGGATTTCACCTCTTTAACATATGTAGCTTACCTTACTGATTTTTATAATAGCTCAACAATGCTGTGTTGAGTACAGAGAAAAATGGATGTAAACGTGAACAGAGTAACATCTTCATTCTCTCAAACCAAGATGCTTCAGATTGGCCTATATAAATCAGAATTTAGAATAAGACAGCCACTCTTATCTTTATAAAGTCTATCTTGTGTTTGGGTTTGAGAGTTTCCTCTCTCCTCACACAACATCGCTGAGTTATTATAAAAATCAGTAAGGTGCATATGTTTAAAATGTGAAATCCTTTCTTTTTAATTTCGTATGATCTATGCACTTAATAAATAAATTTGAACATTACAAAATATACATAAATGTTATTATCTGCAGGATATAATATGAAAGATATGTTTGAAATAAGTTAATAAGTTTAATTTTAATATAAAAAAAGAATATAGTAGTAAAACTTGAATTTCAATTCTGTATAGATTTTGTCATCAATAAATTGGAAGAAAAATTAGACCCACAGAATGCGAGAAATATCTGTCTTTATATCTAATTCATGTTGTATGTGGGTACATGGCAATATTCTCTGATGGAAAGAAAAGAGACGAAGATCATAAATGACTCTATAATAAGACTAAAATTGCAAGCAGTAATATTTCACCAATGTTTTTTGATCACAAATCTAATCTGAGTTTATTTTATGTTTATAGGCGTTTTGTGTGAGGAAACAAATACGGCATGAAGAAAAATAAAGAGGATGTTAATTTGGACATAAAAAAAATAATGCAATGAACTACCAGGGTGTGAAAATTTAATATCCAGATGAGGTTTATTCATAGTAAAATGGGGTGGACTTCCATTTTAATGAGGGAAATCAAAAATAAATTTAAAATATTTGAAGATTTCAATATATGAATAAAAATAAATAAGTAAAAAATAACATTTAATTGGATTAAATGGAATGTGTAGAAAATGTATTACAGGTATATAATTATGAGGAGTAGAAAAAGAGCATAGATAAGTTAGTTAGAGAAAAAGAATTAAGAGTTACAACACAAATATGAATTTTAAAAAAAAAGTTGTTTGAAGTTACACAAAAATTATATGCAATGTAATGAAAAAATATATGATAACCCTAAAAACAAGAGCAAGAATGTTAGAGACCAGAGAAAGAACACAAAAATGGAGTAAGGATTTGGATTGTAGATTAGTTTATGCAGAAATGAAAGAGTGTTGAACATTTATTTTTGAAGTGTAGAATGTTGAAAAAGGGTTAGGATAAACCAACAGAGTTGGAAGAATTTAAGGTAAAGAGAATGAAAAAATAAAAATTTTATGATTCCTGTTTAGGTCTTTGTAATGCAATTGGTGGATATAAAGAAAGGATAAATGGAATAGGTAGGGGGAAAAAAATGAAACAGGGCAGAAGAAATAATTGAGTAATAAGGACTAAAAAATAGATGAGTTTATTGGAATATATATAACTTTGTTAACAGAATTTCTAAGTACATAGCGTGAGCAAAGAATTTTCTGATTTTGTTTAAGAAGAAATCATTTTATATCCATTTCACATCACATGAAAAGTAACATAATTTTTACAGGTGTGAAAGATTACATTGTTAGTAATCAAGAACTTGTTACTGCATATTTATGTCTAAAGATTTTATTTTATAACCTGGTATAATTTATTGAGTTATATATATATATGTTATTTCTTTTTTTGTTAATATTTTAATGTTTATGTTACTACATAATTTTTAAATATCTCATAGATATATAAATATTTATATTGTCCATTGGGGAGAAAACAAGCATTGTGCATATGACAATCCTATCGTATAAAAAAATTAAGCACTATTTTGATTACATTTAAATATTATTTTAACCATTATGCATTTTTCAAGCCTATTGTTGTCTTGGCTGACTTAAATAAAAATATATGGAGAATTAATTAATTATAATATGCACAAAAGAAGATAACACTTCCCATCTCATAACATTACTTGCCTTGTTCCATCTGCTTTCCAACTCACTTTATATGGTTTCTGACTGAGCAATTTTATATTGTCTTTATCCATTGAAACAGGCTGTGATCCAGGAAATCCTGAGCTATCCCATCCACACATATCTTGGCACTGCCTTTGGATTTGAGCGAGCAGTGGCTGCTTTGTAATAGGTTCAATACCAGTGATACCTTCCATAAAAGTTGCATTCTGAAAAAAGATGATCAGTGTCAAATTAATATCGAAAAATAATAAAAAAATTCTACAACTATTTATTTAATTAATAATATATTAATTAATTTTTACAATTTGCTTTCATTTCACTAATGTAACATAAAAAAATTTATAATAATTTTAGTGCTGTTGACACATACATCATTCTAATTGAAGAATGAAAGATAATACAGTTTACATATATCAGCAGTCTCTAAACATATAGTTACTAGCCTAGTTTCAGATCTATATACAAGCAAATTAGCTTGTGTTCAAAATCTTAGGACAATTTTGGATTTGAACCATTAGACTGATATTATAAAAAGATAGCCACTTGATGTGAGGTACATAAGGCCCCCAATCCTTGACTGTAAAGACCATAAACCAGAAACTAGTCTGGGAATGAGAATATATACAATAGGACTATTCTTTGGAATCCAGTTATTACTCAAGTGTATTATAGATGACTAGCAGTAGAATGAAACCAATTGTTCCTAAAAGCAATTTTTCACTTACCCTAATTCATCACAAACCATTCTTCAAAAACTAGTTTCAATGATTAAAATAATATATACCAAACAATGTAGCTGTCTTAATTTGCCATAACATTTTTCATATTGAAATTATCCAAGATGTTTCAACACTTGTAAACAATGTTTTCTGACTGTATAATCACTTATGTCTAGAGAAAAGCTCTAAATGAAAGTTTCACACTATAAAACCATTAATCTGAACATCCCTAATTTGAAAACTTCCATTGAGCAGACTGAGTTTTAAAGTATTGTTTTGATTTAATGTTTAAATTATTGCTATACAAAAAATTTTGTGCTCATATAAATGTAAGCATATTCTACATTTTAAGAATCATATATTATTAATAAAATAAATTTATAAATATGTTTTAGACCAAGATAAATAACTGCAGTATCTTCAGCAGAAAGTCGATCCATTTCTAAATGAGATGTCCCTCTATCAATTACACAAGAAATGTTGTCAATAATTAAATGATTTTGCACTACATGGTTGGTCATTCACTTCTTCAACATTTACCATTGTAATTCCCATTTCAGGGCTATTAAAATATTCTAGATGCCAACTTGGTCAAATATCTTTAGGCAGTAAAGCTGGAACAAAAGTGGCAGGAAGTGGACTAATAGTTAGTTGAGTTATTATGTAAGGAGGAGTATACATTAATAATTTGTGTGTGTGTATAACCATAATTGGATTCACAGGGATCAGATTTCTTGCATTCACATAATGTACACCATTCACTTTAGATAAATACTGAAATCATTTTTACTAATCATTTATTAGGCTAGAGATTATCATATTATTTTAATCCAGATGTAAATTTCACACTTAATAAAATAAAATATTAATATATCTTATTTTTATTAAACAAAATCATGAAGTATTCTTAAACCAACTCCATTTTTTAACCTATGTGCAATATCTTAAGATATAATTAAAAAACCCCATTCCACTTTACTTGCTTTAAACACAAACAGGCAACTGAAAAAGGCAGACTGATTCTCAATATATATTCCTAAACGAACTAGCACTCTTCAGTTGGCCCTGCTCATAACCTATTACACATATTTTTCATTTATTAGTATTTATTGATATACGAATTTGATCTATATCAATCTTTAACTAAATTAAAAATTTACATCTAAGCCAAAAATGATATGACCATCTCTAGTCTCATCAATGATATTTATCGAAAATGGTATCAAATTTATGAGCATAAGAAATTTGGTGCTTATAGATCAAATTACGCATAAAAAATTGTGAAATGCACTTAGAAATAATTTACCTTCTCCAAACAACTTTATTCATGTTTCAAGCAAGCTAAATAGAATGGAGATGGACATACATATTATAACTAAACTTAAAAACATTGTAACAAACTACCGTCACATAGCTACTCTGATATGCTTTACATGGTAAGGTATATAGTTGCACCAAAGAATATTTAAAAAACGCACGGTAGCTAAGTCAAATAAAGCTGGACAACAGCACAATCAACACTGCAGTTAAATGTAATTCATTTCTAGCTAAATAACCTCTGATAAATTTGAATTATCTAATAAGTATTATTTGAGTTTCAAACTCCAGGCTATAAATGGTGTATTTTTTTTGTCCTAGTTGAATAAAGGTTAATTTTGTGCAAACCAGTGTAAGAATGATATGATTTGATGTAAATTAATTTTCCTTAGATGAAGTCAGAAGTTTCTGTGCAGGAGTCACATGACACAAGACTGTTAGTCAGATTAAATGTTCTTTTTCTCTAAAACTGTTATATATCACAGTGAATTCATCTACTTTATATCCTCCATTACCAAATCTTCATCCCAAGCACACGGACATAGTTTTTCTTCTCTTATCTCTATTTAAATTCAAATATCCTATTCTTACATTCTCCTAGTTATTATAAATACCAAAATAAAAAATTCTTTTATTTCTAACACACACACTCCTCAACCTTCTCCACAATATTTATCTAAATCCATTTTCATCTAAATAAATGTATTTCTTTCACTCTTCACATAAACCTTAACTACAATCCAAATTCTCATTCCATTTTTGAAACCTTTCCCAGATAGTTAAAGCTACACTTTTAGCATAAAATAATAATAAGACCTTTATAGTATTATCATATATTCTTTCATATGTATTTTTTTTTTCTGCAAGTCTACTTTTTTTCTCTAATCGATTTAACTCTATATTTTTCAATCCTTCACAATTATATATTTGTAATATATTCTCTACACATTTATTCCACTTCCTGTATAAATACATAGAAATAAATTAGGTATTAATACGGTGTATTGTAAAATCTTTCATGTCATATGTTCCATGTAATCCGATTAAACATTATTTTTATTAAACTATTCATATATTGAGACCATCCAAACATTTTTAATTTCACTTATTAAAAAAAAAAGTCCATTCAATTTTCCTTTGAAAAGTCTTATTAATTGTCCACAATTTACCACCCAGCATATATCTACCTATTTTTTAAAAAATTCTATCTAAAGGTTTCTGAATCCCTTGATTTTTCCAAATATTAAAGATATCTACAAGCACTGATTACCGGTGCCATCTAGTATTCACTGATTTACCTACTTGGTACCTTAAATAGATTGTTAATAGTATGAATACTGAACCCTACCATCTGATGGCGCTCTTTTTTGCCCAATTCACATCAATATAACGATTTATGGGCCATCTGTTTGTTTACATAATATTACGGTAAAAGATTTTTTTTTTTTCAACCGGTTTTTATTATTTTCTCATCGGCGACAGTAAACCACCAAGTTTTTTTTTTTTTATTACATAATATTACGCAAAAAGATTTTTTTTTTTTTTTTTCAACCGGTTTTCAATTTTTTTTTCGTCAGCAACAGTAAACCAAAGTTTTTTTTTATTCCACCCAGGTTTTTTTTTTGTTTTTAATAAACAAATACTTTGTTTTTAGATGGTCTAGGGGTGTTGGTTTGTTTGTAAATTAACGACTAACTGTCCGTAGGTTTCTTTATATAATATTACGGTAAACCAAATTTTTTTTTCACACAGTTTTTTTTAAGAAACAAACACTTTGTTTTTAGATGATGTAGGGGTGTTGGTTTGCTTTTAAATTATTGATTAACGCTCCGTAGGTTTGTTTATACAAAAATATGGTAACAAACACTTTGTTGTTTTTAGATGGTGGAGGGGGGTTAGTTGTTTGCTTTTAACTTATCTTCTTTTTTTTTTGTCAATGTTTTAATTTGCTGAAAGACTTCAATAATTCGGTACTTTTGAATAAACCAACACTTGGTTTTTTAGAGGGTGAAGGGGAAAGGAGTTGTTTTGATTTTGAATTGTCTTTTTTTTTTTTGGTTAATTTATTAAGAGGCTTTTTCCCCCCCAAATCTTTACACTACAGAAAGCTTTATATGATAGCGAAAAGTTCTTTCCTAATTTTTTGGGCCTTTAATTTAAAAAAAAAAAACATAAACAGTTCGTTTTTAAAGAACACTTTTTTTTTAAGCTGGGGGAGGTCGGGTGGCGGAAAAGGTTTGTTTTGATTTTTAATTAGCAACTTCTTTTTGGATTTTCTTTTTGAACATTTTATTATGTTACCGCACAATTTTTTATTATTATTTTATTTTTTTTGGTGAGGCCTTTTGAATAAATTTTTAAACATTTCTTTTTTTTTTTTTTGGTATAATGAAATATTACTACTTTAACTATTAATGAAACTTATCAAATATTACCTACCTACTTTATAATCATGTGAACAACAAAAACAACAAGTTTGCCATAAAATAATTTATTGAATCAAATAGAAACGAAACTTTGGACAAGTTGTGAACCAAAACAAGTAAAAAAAAAAAAACACCATTTTCGGGGGCATAAAAACAGCAGCCAAAAGTAACATGCAAATAAAATAACAGGGAACCCTCAAAGCTGTAAGTAACGGGATTTTGGAGCCTTTGAACCAACTTCCCTTATGCAGACCTACATAGGCAAGCTTGTAGGAGTTTCTCTTTCTGGGAAAACACAAAATTATGCATCCACTTGTGTGGCGGCCGGCAATTCACTCAGCTTCAACCAATTTGGACAACTTGCAGACGACATTTTACAGTTTTCGCACGGATTCGCGCGTAAACAGGCATTTGTACGCGAAATCGGAAAAAACTCGGCTGAAAAGAACCTTTTCAAGTTGTGTGCAGTTCAAAAGCGTAGAGAAGCATGTGTGACGACATGACAATTCTTAATATGGAATAGTAATTCCACTACGCTTTCTAAAAAATTTCTGACAATGAATTTTTGCAGAGTTTCGTCTCTTTCAAATACGGCCGCTGTCAAATCAGACCATAGCGAGAGTTCAAGAGTGCTCGACGAATACTGTCACAATGCAATGGACGTAGTATTTTGTTACGTAATCGTAGAATACATCGCCCTCAGGCGACCTGTTATGGCTCAAAAAACACCTATTGTACTAACAGCCGTAAGTAAAGGCCATTAAAACAGTATATTGATGTGCGTTTTGTGAAAAAGAGCGTTATCCGACGGTAGTGTTCAGTAGTATTCATACTATTACTAATAGATTCAATGAAAGTGAATTTTAATAAAAACTGACATATTCTGCAATTTAATAAAAACACATTCATCAATTTGATAATTTTAATCATATGATTATTTGTTAAGTGAGCAAGTAGTATTGTGATCACAGTATTTTAGCTCATGGCTAAAAAAATAACAAAAAATAATCATAAAGATTATGCTACCAGAAATTTTATAATTACTAAGGCATTCAAATATAAATAAATCATAAAGCCATCATTACATTTGAAAAAATTATAAAATATATATTTATTTATAAAACTAAATAAATAAAGGCATAAGTATTTATGATCTTCTAATGATTTTAACAAGTTTGTAAAAAATATAAACCTATTCATAGAATAATCAAGTTCAATTAAATGATTCTTTGAGGATATGATTATGAATTATTTTAGCAATATATATTTTTGACCTTGACTGTTTCACGAATAGATTTACATATGTTCTTTTTTTTTTTCCATATGTCAAAGCATCCACCAGGAAGCAAACCCGCGGCAACTGCTTGCTTGCAGGCAGCTGCTGACTGTTTCATGAATACATTTACATATGTCCCCCCCCCCCATATGTCAAAGCATCGGCCGGGAAGCGAACCCGCGACAACTGCCTGCAAGCAATTGCTTGCTTGCTGTGCTGATCTCTCAGCTACCAACACTTGACTTTACATATGTTCTTAGACAACTTTCCAGAAAGTTTGAAAGTAAATAAGTAAATAGCACCATTTCCTGGTCCACCCTGTATGTGAATACAGAAATAACTTTACATTATACTGCCTCTATTTTGATCCTATTATGTACCAAATAAATGATAACATCTATAAATTTAAAACAAGGGATATAAATTCGGTTAAAAATAGCTACATATCCATTTATCAGTTAATATCAGTATTCGGACTATGAGCCATATACCTAAAAACATTCTGAACATAAATTCTTAAATTAACAAAAAAAAAAAAAATTGGATCAGTACTTCTCATCTCAAACTCCATTACGTCACAATTATCCATTAACGTAAAAATCCAGACAACTCTCCCTTATTATACATATGCTTAGTATAACTTTAGCTCATCAGATTAACTATGGTAACTTTTAATCCATGCTCTTGTCAGCAGTTCATTATTAAAAAATGTGTGGGGGGAATTTATAATAATGAAAGCTCATGTAAATATTTTTTTTTATGCAAAAAATGTGTTTTATATGGTTATAAGAAATATGTGCTAAGCTTTTTTTTTAAAAAAATTATTCTACTTTTCTTCATAATCAGCATTACAAATTTCCTAAATACTTATAATTTGAAAAATAGCATCATTCAATTGTAAATATAAAAAAATAAACATATAATTGATAATTCAGAAAGTCATGTGACAAGTAAGTACCACAGTGACCAGTTAAATCTAGCAGATCCAGTCAACCAAATTCATTGCAAGCAGAGAATAAATCCAGGACTTTTATCTTGGACCTGCACTTAAGGCTAAAATGCAAAAAGCATTCAATATTTATATTTATTTGACTTTACATCTGTGACTCAGAATTTTTAATAATGTAATTTTATTACTTAAAATGGATGCCTTTAAAAATCTTATTAACACTTGAGGAAGCCATTTTTTTTTTTAATAAGCAAAAAAATTTCCTAACTAATTTATGTTTGGGAAAAAAATAATTTCATTATTTACTAAAATTCACACACTTGATCCAATTTCAAATCTTAAAAAAAAAAAAACCTGCAATTCTAGTTTCAACAATAAGTCTAGTATATATATCTATCATACTTGTTAATTCTCGTATTTTTCTAATATTTTATTGATCATGATTTTTCTTCATAAAATATGACAAAATATTCACTTTTCCTTTTTTTTAAAAAAAAAATTGTTAAAGAACTGGAATGGATGTTATACATTGCTATGATTTAAATGCTGTATTTTCTATCTTTAATTAAAGCAATTAATCATCATTCCAATGTGTGGAATCCTAGAATGACAGAGGGAAATGTTAAACAAATATAAAAATTTTGTCAGTTGGATTTTAGAAATAGCATTGTAAAGAGGTGAATAATTTTGTAATGTGGCAAAAATTAATAAATATTTATAAAATATTTAATAAAAATAAAAAATGGTTAGAAGTTGATTAAAAATATAAGTAAAAAGACAATAATATATATTAAATAGTAGAATAAAAAGTTAAAATTTTTTAAACAATTATAATAAATTATTTTAAAAATAAAATAAAGTAATATAAAATAAATGTGGACAGAATTAATTAAGAGTAAAGTAATAAAATGATAAATGATTATTTATAATGACCAAGCTAAGATGTATTTTGTGTATTTAATTATGTATATAAAATGTGAATAAATGTATTAATTATATAATTATATATTTGGATATTATAGCTGTGATGATGACTGCAGGACAGTCGAAATTATTAGAGTAGTTTTGATATTAAAAAATAATATTGTTAAAGTGTTTAAGAAAGTTGTAAATGGTATGATATGTAAAAGTAGAAATCAATACATAGGAAAAGAAAGGAGATAAAAATTAGTTTATAACTATATTAGTATTGTCTAATGGTAGCATTACTATTTGAAATTAATAATAAAATGAATAATTTCTTGAAAATACATATGTTAAACAATTGTTTAACTATTTACATAAAAAGAAAATATTTGTACAAAATTTTTCTACTATGTTACAGTTCGCTATGCTTATTAATAAATTATGGATTTTCATATACCTTTTTGAAAAATTCTCTTCTTCTCCGAGGTTCTTCATCAAAACTATGGTTTGAATCATCTTTGCCATTCACCTGAACAGGATTTCCATCATCATCAAGCGAATCGTCTTCATCTAAATGTAACAAATATTGAAGTACAATAAATACAGCAGATGATGAATATAAAAAAATTTTAAAAACCAGGAAAAGTAATATAACAATCTAGTGAAACATTAAAAAAAACAACCCAAAATTCTAAATTTACCCATACACCAATCTGGTAATGGAGGTGGTGGTGGAACTGCGTAAGTTGAATCTCCATATCGAGTGAATAATTCTGCAATGTAATCCGATTTGTAAATACCAGGTGAACGAGACTAAATATAAAGAAATATATATTATTTACTTAAAAATTATATGAAATAACAACATAATGGATTAAATTTCTTCCCATTTTTGGCAATAAACATATATATTATTATTTTTATTATATCTAAAAGTTACAAAGTTATTAACAAAATAATTTATATATGAGAACAGTTCAACAAATACAGTTTCTAGAGTGATGTATATTCTCATCTCAATCTCTATACAAATATTACCAATTTCCAATTTGTTAAAAAACTGCTACTTAGATGATTCATAAGCTTGCCATGGTCATAAGTGTTCAAAACTAAATACAACTTGAAAATTTATGAGATAGCTGAGAGTAAATGCACAATTCTTAGTTATAGAATAAAGATTTTAAACAAATCAAGTAGTCAGATAAGTGCCCATCCACTAACTATAACTCACAATTATATTATGGCACAGCTTTATCCCCATGTGGGAGATATGATAACCTATGAAAAAAAACTTGTGGGTTACCTTGCAATATAGAAGAAAATAAAAATATTTGTCAAAAGTATATTGGAATGCCATTTCTAAACATTGTACTGAATAATAAATTTCTGTAATTTAGAAAAATAACTATGCTTTCAAGAGCAGTTTTTTCCCACTGACTCCAGAGCCATCTATTGTAAGTTTTAGTAATAATGAATACCAAATAGTAGTACTACTGGAATAAAAAAAATAATTATATCAATGCTTGAATGCAAGCTATGTTAAATAAATATTAATTTGCGCTTAAATTGAAACATAAGCTAGGAATGCAAATGTCTATAAGGTATTTTGAGATAGATGTTCCTTGGATCACAGGCATCTTATTTTGAAAATTGTGTAAAAATAAAAAAAATTACAAGCAATTAAGAGTTAAAAAACATTTTAGCATATATGATCATTCAATTTGGATAAATAATTTAATGTCAACAAATTAAAAATCCTTCTTTTTCTTTTCAAAAACTTTATTTTTTTATGTCAATACTGAACATATATATATATATATTTATATAATACAAAACTCCAAAGTTTCAACTGTTTTTATCTTCATACAGTCATTTTCAAGAATCTGCAACAACAATATGAAATACATATTTATAAATAAACCTCAATTACATAAATACCTTCATCTTACATTAACATATTAAACATACATAATTATATTTTACTTACATCTCTCTCCCACTGGTATTTTTTATTACTCTTTCTTTTACATTATTTAATTACAAATCTGTCTTAAAATCATCCAAGAAACTTTTTATACACATTTAAAAAACAACCCTTTTCAAATAACCTCCCCCTTTTTTAAATCTTATCTAAAACCCATCTCAAAACTACATTCCTAAACTATAGCTTTAAATGAATATAAAACAAATATAAACACCTTTTTCATACAAAAAAACTTTTACCAATTTACCTAAACCTATTTAAACATTCATTTTAATTATACATTATTTTAGATTCCTTATCTACTCCATTAATTGGAGTTTTGTATTATATAAATATATATGTTCAGCATTGATATAAGAAAATAAAGTTTTTGAAAAGAAAAAGGATTTTTAATTTATTGATATTATTGTAGAACATATATATTTTTTTAAAAAAAAGTGATTGTACATTTGCTGTGTTATAATATATGATAAATAATTTATGACCAAATGTACTTTATTTCTGAACCTGCTCTGCAAAGGGTGCAAACTTTATTTAGAAATGTGTCAATTATCATTGTGTAATATCATAAAGACTATATATTGCTTATAACACTCTATTCATATACACATTAATGCAACAAATTTTCTTAAAAACTTCTTTATTTTCTTACAGTTTCGACTGTCCAGCAGTCTTCATCAGAGCTCTATCTTCTTCACTGCCTTAATTAAATTCTAAGAAAATAAAGTAGTTTTTAAAAAAATTTGTTGCATTAACATGTATATGAATAGAGTGTTATAAGCAATATACATGATTATATGAAGATATGCAAATAAAGTGAAGGAGAAGAATAAGAGAATATACTTATCATAAAGACTAAGTGATTAATATTAATCTTTGAAAGATTCTTTTATTCCTTGGTAGCCATAATTTTTTAGAGAATTTAATTTAAAAAGTACTTTAAAAAAAATAAAGTCTTTTACAATAATGGTTTGTTTTAAAGAAGTCATGCATTTAAATCATATTAATTATAAAAAGGAATACATAGAGTTACCATAACTAAATTCTAGAAGGATTTGAAGAAGATTGTTAGATGGTTGAAACTACTATCTATTTTTGAAGTTTGAATATCATAAAAATTGTATTTATATTGTGCTAAGTGGATAAAAAAGTGGGCTGGTATTTAGTTCATATTAATACTTTTTTGATTTTTTTTTGGATATTTTGTAATTTTGGTAATGTATTTTATTTCTATCTTATTGTAAATCAAACTTAGCATAAAAAAATTATACCATAACCCAATTTCATAAAATTTCTATATGATGAAGCAGTTAAAATATCTGATATCAATAATAAATCTATACAAAAACTTTTTTATGCCTAAATCTCTCACTAAAAGTCATATCTACTTTATTACATTATACAGTGATTTTATGTAGGGATTATATATTAGTATAAAAACCCAAGATATGATAAAATAGACTTCTATAGCCCACTGTGGCGACAAAGACCTCTCCACAACAGCCCCTCTTAGAAGTACAAAAAAGGAGAATGGCAGTTCTCAATAAGTTTGTCAATTACCTAGTATTAAAAGGTTTGTATGTTTTTCCAACCTTGTTTTAGCCGTTTTATTGATCAATATTGAATAGTTGACTCAGATCTCAAAGAAGTTTAATTGAAAAAAATCCCAAGCTTGTTAAAAAAATTTCAAATTCCATTCTGTCAATATGTCAGACATATGGGTTATTGTTACATTGCAAGCCCCTTTAAAATTAGTAGCACACGTTGTTTTTTAACACATTTTATTGTATTTATAATATATGTATAAAAGCTATATCATTTAAAAAAACTATATTAGCAAACTTTTTATCAGTTAATGTTCAAGCAAAAGAATTACTGCGGTATTATTTCTGATCGGTTATTTAATTATAGTCATACCATACATATTATGGGGGGTAATTATTAGTTCAGAGAGTTGTCTGATATTTGAGCGCCAGAAATAACAGGTTGAGTCTTGATCCAAGAATCTTTAACTCTTAAATCTTCCACTTTATCACTGAGCTAACTGCATAAGTACTAATCAAATTAACAGCATGAAAATTAATATTTTTGCATATGTATTAAACACATAAATATGCAATAATAAAAATGAGATGATAAATATAAAATAGATAAAAAAAAATTAATTTATTAATAGAAAATAAGTACTACTTACACTACTGAAGACTTGGACAGCAGCATCAACACTACAAAAAAACCAAAAAAAATGTAGTAAATAAAACAGGATTTTAAGTCATATTATTCAAACAGAATATATTCGAAAAAAAATGTCAATTTACCTCCAAGAAAACCGCTCTACTAAAAATGCACATATTAAAAAACCAGTTCGGTTAAAACCATGAGTACAGTGTAATCCTATAAAATATATAAATCAAAATTTAACAGAAAAAATTATTAGTAAAAAGTTATTTGCAAATATAAGTAATACTTTTATCTGTCAAAAATTGTAATAATTTATCAGTTTGGCTCCATAGGTAACAATAATAACCTACACATCTTACTTAGCAGATCTTATAAAGCAACACTGTACAGAAAGCTTAAAGATTATACAAATCCAAGGACACTGGAAAAAAGGCATCAAAGAATAGGATCTATTAGAATTCTTCCCGATGGAAATCCTTATGTAGATCCAGCCTGATGAATATTAATCTCTCTTTCTGTTCGACATTTCTTAACCTGAGCAAGTTAACAAATCCAGCACTACCCTATCCTATGAGCATGTTATAAGAATAAACTATAATGCTATATATATATAAGAGTTAATATACTCTAAAAAAGTTATAGTTTACAATTTAAAAATAAAGCTCCCACTTTAAAATCCTTGAATACCTAAATGTATCATTGATATATAAAAATATTAGCAAGAAAAGGATGTTTTATTTCTTCAATTACAAGCAATCATAAAATCTGATATAAGAATGTTTGATCCTTATATGAATAAACAGACACAAACAAACAAAAAACACCTAAAAAATAATTTAATTTTGAAACTTTTATGTTTACCATTTCATATAATTAAAAATTCTTAATATTTTGATTGTTACCTTTCCAGGTGAATCAAAAGCATATTCCATTATTATAATAATAATGTGAAAGGCTATTGTGATGATAGAATGCATCAATCTCCATTACTGGTTGACCTCTTCTCTTACCACCAACTTCTCCAGCATTATACATTTTTCTAACTAATTGACCAAAAATATGCATAAACAATTTCAATCTGGTACTTTGTACTTCAGATGAGAGCACAGGCCTGATTTAATCAAATATTCATTAACCTGTTTCCTTGTTGATTAAATATTTTCAAAAACCTTCATAGTTCAAAAGCACCAATACATTTTCTATTCTTCTTCTTCACTATCTACTAAAAGTTCACATGCTCAGAGATGCAGGAAATTCTATAGCTTGAACAATTCTAATCTTTATTTGTAAAAATACAACTCAACAGCAAAAACCTTTCCAGAGCTTTTCAATGCTACTTTTACCAGTGATGATCTTTGATAAATCTATCAACTGTTGGATCTTTTATTGTTATTATATATATGTTAACTTTTCTTAGACAAATTGTAACCCAATTAAATTATAAACTCTCGCACTCATATAGGATAAGCCTCCGCACTCCACCATCGGCAAATAGATTGATCAATAATTCCAAAGACAAACTTCCTAGAAATTATAATCCTCCACCCTGTTTACAGAATTGCTTGCAATCAAATCGGTAGCAATATAATCTACTTTGAAGATTCACGCATCAGCCTACCAACAAGATTGTCCCAACATCTTTACAGAAGAGCTAAAAGCAATCCAGACCAAAAATCCATATTTCTGGAGCACCAAAACAAATTCGTCCATACATTTGAACCTATATCAACAAGCATTGTGTGCATCAAGAGAAATGATTCCGAGCTCAAAATAAAAGAGGCATGGTACATCACTAATAATCACAACTCTATAACAAGAATGAATCCTGCTTCTTCCTCTCGAAAAAATGGGCGATTTAACTCATTTGTGCAAATTTACATCATATTTACACTTTTCATCCTCCTATCCAAAATTGCTATGAATATGATATCAGTCCAAGATATCAAAAGCAGCTTAGCATAATATTATAACATTGAAACTTAAATTTTTCTGATCTAAGTGTTCCAAGTGCTTATAATCTATTATTGTTATAAATAATCTAAGGAGAGAAACACTTTCAACTCTTTCTATACCTTCATTTTTGTCATAACTTTAATATTTATACTGTTATCCAATCTCTTCACTATTCTTTAACCTTCCTAATGAAAATCTTGAGATTTCCATTTTCAGTATATTTAAAATTATCAATTTCCTCTAACAATCTTGAATTCATATTTGTCTTGATCCAACTTCCTTGTTAAATTTTCGTTACACAAATGTAAAAAAAATAGGAAGATAACACGCAGCTCAAACTTCTTTGCCAATGTAAAATTAGTCAGCTACACCAAAACCTATTATATATGTAATTCCATAAAAAAGACTCCTCGAAAGAACAATGGAATATTCTAGAAAATTCATTTTCCAAAAATATTTGCATAATTTAGTATAATTAATTGAATCCAAAAAGGCCTAAGTAAAATCAATAAGTACCATAAAGATTTCTTTCTGGTATTTTCTGGCACTTTAATTACTCAATATACACTTCCACTTGAAAGTTATCTTTCCATGTAAGAATCTAATCTGTGAATATGTTTTTCTAGTCTAAACTTATTTTGTGTATGATTTAAAATATATCATATGATAGGTTTTTTTGTTTTTGTTTTTGGTATAGGAATATAAAATGATTTTTTTCAATCCATAGGCCATTTCCATGATTAATTTAAAGGAATAATTCACTTTCAAGCAATATCATCAATTCCTATGACCTTGCTATTTTTGGAAATGTTCTCAAAGCAAATGCATATCTCATCTTCAAACACTGATAATTCTTCCATGTAAAATATATCATCAAAAGTGTCTTGGTTGATGATTTTGTGATATATTTTTTCTATATTTTCATTTTATCTCTGTTTGATATTTGTTATTTTGGTTATAAAATATCCATTGGCATTTTTAGCAAACCTACTCATGGCTTGAATAACTTTTCAATGCCATAAATTACTTGAAAAATATTCGTTTTTCCATGCAAGTCTCCATTTTTAATATCTACAAATATTTATATAATGTTGCTGTTTATCTTTCCTGGCTGTTCTTTGAAATTTCCTATTGAATTTCACATCATTTTGACATTTATTTTGATTTTTTAGGTTGTTTCATCTTATTCAAACTAGTTTTAAAAACCCATCTCTAATTATTTCTTTTGTTTTTATCCATAGTTCATCTGGGTTATCATCAATATTAATTCAAAATCTCTAATAGGATTCATAAAAGAAGGAATGCTTTCTAAATTATGATTAGGATGTTGCATAATTTGTAGATCTTTTTCAGTCACTTTGAATTTAAACAAGAATTATTTACAATCTCTCCAATTCAGTGATGAGTATATGCAATAATAAAATCTTTGACTGCTTGAAAATGTACTGAAAATAATAATAATAAAAAAAACAGAATTCATAAAAAGGTATTATTCACTTTCCTGCTTTATTTCTGCTTTCAAATCCATACCCAACAATAGATCTTTTTTTCCATTTCAGATTTAGTATTGCAATCACCAATTATTGAAAGTTTATTTTATTTTTTTCAATTTCTTCATTTGCTGAGAATATATTTGTGTTATATATTGTAATGTTGCATGTAGATTGAACTGATATCAGTTGATCATTCACGGGATTATAGATCTTGCAATAATCTTTTAAACAGAAAGCTAAAATATTTCTTTTATTGACTTATATAATGCAGAATAAATTCTATTGATATAAAACTCCTAGTTTAATCCATCTTATCCTGGTAACTCTTAACATGTCAATACAAAAATAGTTCATTTCCATCTCTACTCCATAGAACTTTCTTTTATAATCTTGTTTCATATTCCAATGGTGGCCTTCTTATATCATCAAATTTTCCTTTCAGTATAATGATAATTAAAAATCCAAATGGCTTTAACTAGCCATTCCACAGGCCAATATTACTAGGAAATATCATTACCCATGATATATATGTTTTTTTTAAAATAGAGTTGTCTTTCATAAGAATATCAATAGGAAAAAAAACGTCATTGTTCTCCAATCTAAATGCAATACATATCCACAATAAACTTTCTCCAATCTACACATCTATGTGTCAATGTATCTAAAACCAACAGCACAATTTTTTTAAATATTGTATCAAGTATATGAATGTTGAGTGCTACTATGGCAAGAATATACAATTTTAGAAGACTCACAAAACTACAAAAAAGATCAAAATCAGTCCTATTTAAAACATTAAAATCTATCAGATTGGACTGGCTTTCCAGCATATGCATTTTAAGAAATTTAAGAATAACTTTAAAATAAAAAATGACAAAGGAGATCCTAAGACTCATAAATGTTTGCACCTTACTTGCCTTAATTTTGGTTTCAATATATATCTTTTCTGAATTAAAAATTCTAACTTCAATGGACTCTCTCCTAAACATACTATACCCAATGAAATATTATATGACACTTACAGCTTACATTAAGCATCATAACAGCATTAATTCACTCCAGCACTATCTACATAAGCATGAGTAGTCAATAGGCATTGAATAGTACTGGCAATCAAATCCCTAATTAGTTTTCGAGTGTTGGTCTTTGTCAGTGAGGAGCACTAGATTGCATCCCTTTATAGCCATATTTACTTCTTTTAAGAGTTTAGTATCCTAAGATTCTGAACTCAAGCCAACTTACTATTTATTTTTAATACCCTTAGTCATAAGCTAAATGCAAACAATTCTCTGCTTCTCACTAATGAAAGCATATGGCCAAAAACTAAAATGATTATTATTTGGTATTTGCCAATTATCCGTGCTCTCATACATAAATGGCTCTAGAATAAAATGAATATCAAATATAAGCTAGGCAAGTCACATAATACTTCTCTTGGTATGTGCTCGTCAAAGAAATCAGAATTCCTTAAAGGTTAGCATGTAAATGAAATCAAAATATATATGGCATAATGTCAGATCTAATTAATTACACAAGCATGTTAGCTTGGCTTCAAAAACCTTAGGTGTTTTAAGTTTGAAGTCATAAGTTTGAATAATATAAAACACACTGTCATATCATCTACTTTGCCCAAATTATTAGGATTAAACAATATGAAATCTCTCAAAAAATATCAGTTATGATCTTTGAAAAATATTTTTCTTATTACTTCAAATACTTGAGAAAATAATATTACTAAAATAGCTGAAATAATTGTTGCTTAGGATGAGGTATTAATAATTGTTGAAGTATGCTATGACTATAACTGATGTCACACAGTATTACCAAAAGACTTTTTAAAAAGATATCTTTCTCTTAGTGATATAAAATTATATGATAATCATAATTAAAAACGTATTAAAAATAAAATGCAGTGGAAATGATGGGACATGATTCAAGATCTTTAGTTATCAAGTTAATCAGTCTGTCGTGTCACTAAATTGCATGGGCAATAGACAGATCTGCTTATTATATCTAAAATACAGACCAAAAATCCCGTAATGATCAAAATTTATATAAAGTGAAATTATTGCATCATAACTGACAATGATGAACAAAATTAGATACAAAAAAGAAACTAACAAAGAATAAAAGTACATTCAACAAATTTCTCAGGATTTGAATATATACAAACTAACAAAATCAAAAAAAAAAAAGGGTAAAAACTAATGCCAACATGATCAAATCATTAGACGAAAAGTATTAGAAATATGATGAATAGACCAAAAAATTATTTTAGTAGTGAAAAACTGATTCATGGATAAGTGAAAAAAAAAATTGTTAAAGATTATAATCTTATGGACAATTGCATGAGAGATCATATGACGTTCAAGTATCCAAGCAGTAACTGATTATTACAGTTCTAATTCAGTTGATCAAGCTAAATTTTTTTTAACTTTCCTCAGCTTTATATTGATAATCTACCAATACAAAAAATAAAAAATACTTACTATGCTTAAGATCACTCCAATAATAAAAGCAAATAAAATAAATTCATTTTATTGGTTTTATTTATATCACTCTTTCTCTCATTTTCTCTCTATTTTTTTTTTATCGTAGAGTGTTCAGTCATTAAAAATTAGTAAAGAGCTCAATCATCAAAAGCTTCTTATATTATCTATCATCTCCCTGCTCTAAGATAATAGGATTACATGTCTGTGCAGCTGTATTTCCATTTTTTAATTACAAGCATAGAATACTGCCGCCAATATTTTCTTCCCTTTACTTTTTTTCTAACTTTTAACTATTTATATGTTTTTTACTTGTAGAGTTAGAATGGCTATAGTCGTTTATAAGTGATTGTTGATGATGAATACCATACTTATATAGGTGGCTCTAGAATAAAGCAAAAAAGTAGTAGACTACTATAGTTGAGATTAATGCCACATTTATTAAGTCCAATCAAGATGCTTAAAAATTTACTAGGTTGTCCAAAAAAAATAAATGAGAATAATTTTTCCATACTAAGCTGTCACGTGATCAATTTGCTACAAAGTCTAAGCAACCGAGTAAAACTGTTAAACGTCTGGATATGTTTTAAGGATTTGCAACATTGAAACTAGTCTCTTCAGATAGACAAATACAGTTCTTGAAGTTGAGAAGTAAACTTACTAATAAACTCTTCGCTGTTGGTATTTACCGCAAAAAAGCTAAATTCAGAACCAATTTCTATTGGCTATTATTTTATTGTTATTACAAAAGGTTATCCAATCACACAGCCAGAATGCCAATAAAGCAAGTGAAACATCTGCTCATTAAAACCTGAAAGTTAATGAATAACCATTAAAAATCATGTTTAATTGTTATAATAACAGACAAATTGTATTCCATGATTCCATGCATACCTTACACACTATAAATTTCTAGAATCAATTAGAAAGATTATTTAATCTTAAAGGGCAAAGCAGCAATAAGAAATTTCATGCACAAACTGATATTTTCTCAAGCAAAACTTTGTATAAGATTTTGGAAAAAGATCCTGTGAAATTACTATCCACGATTTCAGCATCACAAAATTTAAAAAAAAAAAAGAAAATTAAATAAAAAATGAGAAATTTATAAATTTTATATGCTTGCTGGTCTTTATCAGCACTGACATTAATCATCTTTCAGTCAGCCATTTCCTTATCTTGTATAGCCGGTGCACATGGAATGGCATACACTCTGCCAATCATACAATTGCCCGCTCTCTCTTGATGTGATGTCAAAAATGTACATAAGATTTGTTATTAACTAGTTTTAGGTTCCACAGAAAGACTTGGAACTAAATGTAAAGAATGTGTAAGACTATTGTTAAGGTACACTTTTCTAAAAAGAAAATTACAGGCTCCATTATCCTTCTTCTACAAAAATGGTAACAATTCAGAGCAGATAAACTAATATAAAGGCACAAATACAATACTGTATTACAATATATAAAATTTAGTTCAACATCAAGACAGCCATGTCTGAAATAATTTTGTTTCAATCATTTGTTTTTTAATTCTAAGTAAATCGTAGATTTACTATACATTTTTTGTTCCACATTGATAAACTGTGGCTTAAAATTGAACAAAAAAAAAAAATTAGATATTATTTTCATTTTTAGAAAAAAGACAGTACTAATTTGACAATGAAAATTTCAAATTTAAGATTCCTTTAAAAAATAGTCATATATCATATGACTCCACTTCTTTTTTAAGCTAGTAAAATATAAACAAAGAGCTTTGCTAATTGCTCAACAAGCTTTGTGATAAATGCTTAGCAAGATCTCTATTTGAAAACCACACCCAATCCCCTGACCAATGGTTTCATGCTTTTGGCACTCCTCAGTGAGGTACTAGGGGAGTTTGGGGATTGAGTATGGTTTTCGGACAGATATATTTTAAATGCTTTCTCTTGCTAAGCATTTATCACAAAGCTTGTTGAGCAATTAGCTAAGCTCTTTGTTTACATTTTACAAGCTTAATAAAGAAGTGGGGACATGTGATATATGACTCTATTTTTTATTTTTATTGACTATTTATAGTCTTTGCTTTAAGTCTTAAGCGATGTTATATTGCTAAAACTTCTAATATATGGTTTGGCTGAAGATCTCTCAGCCCGATATTTCTATTTTCTTAGATAAATGCTGGCTTTGGATTGGTTTTATTAGATCTAGTGTCTGAAACTCCCCTAACGCCTCTCTGAGGAGTGCCAAAAGCATGAAACCATTGGTCAGAGGATTGGGTGTGGTTTTCAGATAGAGATATTTTAAATGCTTTCTTTTGCTAAGCATTTATCACAAAGCTTGTTGAGCAATTAGCAAAGTTCTTTGTTTTTAAGATTCCTTTGTATAATATCCTATGTTGATAATAATTACCTGAACTATATGAAGTCAATATGTGCCAGAATGCAGATAGTCTTTACCCTCTCCTAAATTATCTTACACTAATTTACATAAAACTTTAAACTGAACTTAGTTATATATGCTATACTTTAATGTGTCAAATTCCAGCAGACATTGATGCACTTTGAGAAGAAATAGAATGATAGATCCAATAGCCAAAGGTCCCCGGATCAAAATAATTGTCACTGACTTAGCATGAATGTCATATGATCTCCCACAAAACAATTACTTGATTATTTACTTTTAATTAGTCAATAATCTATACAAATATTTTCTTTGTTGAATAGCTAAAAATTATAATGTTGGGATAAAATTAAAAAAGTTTATTTTACATTGAAGATAATTTTGTTTTTAGATAATAATTTTGACATTATTTTGAAATAAGTGTCATAAGTAATTATTATGTTGGCCTAATAAATAAAAACCTATCATTAAACATGCATATATAAAGTAAGAAAATGAAATTCTATTAAGAATTCAGATAACTTACCAATAACTTCCAAAGGATGATTTTTTATAAAATTATCACACAAATTAATAAATAATTCTGTCTGGTCTTTGGATGGACATTCTCCATGGCTAAAATAATATAATGATATGTAAATTAAGTAAACATTAATAATAATACTAATCATTTAATTAATTGCCAAGAGATATGATATTCTAGTACATAAATAATAGATTGAGCACCAGTTCCATTCAATTAATCAAACTTAATTTATTCATCAAAGGATGATCAGATAGAACTTTTGAATCTCAAAGTCTGCCATTTTACTACTGCGCTAAATTTTCAAGATTTATAAGTATCAATCAATGATAAACTAAAAAAAAAAAAATCTATTTTGCAGTGTTCTTTATTAATTCTGGCGCTAGATCAAAAATATAAACAATTCTACAGTTTTTCAATATAGATCTAATAATTTTGTTTGATAAATTAATACTTCATTAATATCTACTTTACTAATAAGTATTCTCCTTTTTCTTTCCAAAAAAGCCTATTATTTTTCAATAAATAAAATATTCCACATACTTTTGTCCCCAAATCTTGCTTTTTTATATAAATCATTTCCCTTCACTTTTTATATACATTATACTCTATTTCCTACATTTCAACAATCTCCTGTTACAGTCATTTTCAAAAATTATTCCATTATTCTTATTCAATACTGTTTTGTTTTTTTGTTTTTTCAAATGTAGAAAGATTAACTGCTACACATAGGAAAAAAAAAAGTTTTTAATTAAAATAATGGAATAATCCTTGAAAATGATCATAAAAAATGATTAAAATGTAGAATAGCTATAATATATATAAAGATATGAAAGGAAATGCTTCATATAATGAAGCAAAACTTGAGACAAAAAGTGTGTGTAATATTTTATGTATGTAATAATTTTATTTTTAATGGACAGATATTCTAAAAATTCTATCCTACAAGATCATTAAGAGCTGAAGATCTATGGATCACAGATCAACTATCGCTTCCGACGCTCATGTCCTAATAATAATTATTTTATTATTAGTTCAAGAGTATAATAAAAACAGAGTAAGGCTTACAAAATTGGACTAACAAAATGCATAAAATTAATGAAAAAAATTGACAAATTGTGTTAACTTGTAAAAAAAAATATAATTATCCCTATATATTTTAATAATTAAAAATGTTTGTGAAGTCATCTTCCACTTATAAAAAAAAATATGGAAAATATTCTGAGAAAGTTATATATCATGAAATAAATAGGACACTTCTTATATCATGATGTCTTGCAAGTCAAAATGTTATCACAGAACTTTATATATTTTTATGATAAATAAATAAAACACAACTTTTAAGTAATAAATTGGGGAAACAATTTCAATTACTATTACATAATCACTAATAACTGTTTTCAAAGGTAAAACAGATACAATTAATTTTCATAATAATAATTACAGCAGTAATTGAAAGCATCTCTGCAATTTATTTATTATTAATTAAGTTGCCATGTTTTATTTATTTCTATGTTATCTATACTAGTTATGATTTATACTGATTTTATATTATGTACACATGGGTGTAAAACCAAATTATATTTTAATGGAGTAAAATTAAACAAATAGTTAAAACACCAATCAAAACAATGGAAGCTCATCACTCAGGATTTAAATTTCAAACTTGAACAGTTTTCTTCAACCTTTGTTATCGATAATATAATAAGATCGGGTTACACAGGGCAACATGTTTATGAAAGCAAAGCTTTTAGGCTAAAAATGAAATTATTTTTGCTTTTCGTGACTGGATCTGTTGCTGTATCCGATTATGTCTATTATGTTAAAGTTTACTTTAAATCATAAACAAAGCAAAGCAAAACTCCATATAGTAGTGCCACCTGTGCTAAACAGAGTAATCAATGGATGCCAGAAAGCTTATGCATAAAATCCCTATCTAATGGCTACTCATCCAATATCCCCAGACTAGTTTCTGGCTTGCGGCCTTCATCAGTGAGGAGCTTTGGATCTGAGAGCATTGTATCTAGATCTTAGGATCTAATGCAACCCTCTAGCACCCACCTTTTATCTCTACTTAACTACAAAACTATGAGCATGAAATTGAAATCACAAAAAATATTTTCAATCTAAGCTCAATAGCTTATATAGTCATATGGGTCTGAACTCAGTTCAGCCCCCATACATTTTGGTGTCTTTGGTTCGTTAACAACCACAGCCACCACTATTCTATTAGGCAGGATTGGTGTCAAACCAGCAAGCATCACATCTCCAATACTAGCACATAATTGTTTATAAACAAAGCAAAGCAAAACTCCATATAGTAGTGCCACCTGTGGTTGTTAAAGAGCCAAAGACACCAAAATGTATGGGTGCTGAACTGAGTTCAGATCTATATGACTATATAAGCTATTGAGCTTAGATTGAAAATATTTTTTGTGTTTTCAATTTCATGCTCATAGTTTTGTAGTTAAGTAGAGATAAAAGGTGGTTGCTAGAGGGTTGCATTAGATCCTAAGATCTAGATGCAGTGCTCTCAGATCCAAAGCTCCTCACTGACGAAGGCCACAAGCCAGAAACTAGTCTGGGGATATTGGATGAGTAGGCATTAGATAGGGATTTTATGCACAAGCCTTCTGGCATCCATTGATTACTCTGTTTAGCACAGGTGGCACTACTATATGGAGTTTTGCTTTGCTTTGTTTATAAACAATTATGTGCTAGTATTGGAGATGTGATCATGTGATACTTTAAATCATCTTTGCACTCTGCTTTGGGCAAAATAATCAATATGGGTTTGTTCACAAATATCTCATATTGGCGATAATAACTGTTGTCTAGCTATCAATGAAAACTCAGATCCTGAGTAAATATTCTTTTTAAATGGTTGATTATTGTAACTGCTTTAAGCAGTGTGACTTAAAAATAATTTTTTTGTCTTTTGGTTATACCAGCTGTAAAACAGTATAAACAATGCATGTGGTTGATAGATCATTTTGAAGAGATTTTACCCAATTTTCCAGTAATATATATCATTATTACTGAAGCATTTATATTTTTTCTTTTATGCATTTTTTGTTCTAAAGTATATATTACAGCTCAACTGTCGCTTCCAGTGCTCACTTGTCCTAATATGATCTTCCAAGTGATTAACATAACGATTATTTTATTATGAATTCCAGAATATAATAAAAACCGAATAAGACTTACAAAATGTAACTTTTGTATGGAGTAACAAAATGCATAGAATTGGCAAATTGTGTTAACTTGTAATACAATTTCTTCCAAAAAACAGAATTATCTCTACATATTTTACTAATTAAAAATTATGATAATTATTAAAGATTCTCTATATTTTTTATTACCGAGTAATTTTACAAAATTTTATTCTAGAAAATAAAATTATTATATTACTATTTATCATCATCACTTTCAGCCATTATCGATCCACTGCAGGATATCTCCAAATTTAATAGTTTCTCTCATCCATAGCTCTTCTCCACAACATACTAAAAACTTCCCCATTTCATCCATCCATCTCACATATATCTCTTTCTAAATATTACTATTATCTTCAAAAAATAAAAAAAATTATTTAGTACTTTGTGCATGTAATTACCCATACATTTGTAAGCATTTAAGTGCATATAAATATATATATATATATCATTAAAAACCAAATCAACACTTAGAAAATCCCAATATCAATAACAATCAACAATTTCAAACTGTTGTTAAGGGAACGTCCTTTTAACAATAAAGATGGAATCTCATCTTTATTAATGGTCGAATATACTTATATAGACACTAAAGATTGCAACTTGACCACAGAGATAGAAATTATTGATACAAAGAAGTTTAAATAAACCTCTTTAAACAGGTAAATATAACCTATTCTGAATGCAGACTAACAAATAGTCAATTAATAACATTACAAACTGCAATTATAAATTTCAAATTGCACCCAAAGTATTACTTAAATAATAAGTCTTAATAATGCTCAAGGCTAAATGGGTCTGTGATCAAGTTGCAATCTTTAGTGGTCTATATAAGTATATTAGACATTAATAAAGGTGGGATTCCACCTTTATTGTTAAAAGGTTGCCTTGCCAACAGTTTTAAATTGTTGATTGCTATTGATATTGGGAATGACTAAATGTAGACTGATTATATATATATTGCCCATATATGCAGTTTGTAGTAGATTTTTGCATTTTCAAATTATAATTTATCAATGTTATTTTTAATAAATACTTGAGAATACATTATTGCACAATTTAAAATTTATTTGTTTTGTTGCTGCATAAACAATAAAACATAAACATTTTTTTTAAAAAATACCAATGGCATGAACTATAAAATGTTCTGTATATCATTTTAAATATAATTTTATGCAGAATGTAATAAAGGTGCTATTAAAATGTCTATTACTGAAACTTATTTATCAAAATATATAATTTATGAATAAATATAAAATTAATAACGTTAAAAATATTTAAATTCTTTATTTTGTATTTTTATTTTATGATAATGATTGTAAATATTCTCACTTTAATTTTCATGGCATCAAGAAGTTGAAGTCGTTATGTATCTTCAATCAAATTCATAAAAATTTAATATCTGTGGTAGTCAAAAAATTAAATCAAATTTATTTGCAGCATTTAACATCTGTTTTAATTAATTGTTTAATAATGCTTTATCATTATAGTTTTAGTTAAAACAGTGGCAAAACGTTCAATACAGCAGTCCTAAGCAATGCAAGACAGAGTAATCAATGAATACAAGGTTTGTGCATAAAATCCCTATCTAGTGCCTACTCATCCAATATCCCCCAGACTACATTTTAGCTTATGGTTTTAGGCAAAACTCTCCATATATTAATGTCACCCAGTGCAAAGGCACAAGCTAAAAATTAGTCTGGAGATATTGGATGAGTAGGCATTAGATAGGGATTTTATGCTCAAACCTTCTTTGCATCCATTGATTATTCTAATTTGCACTGGGTAGTACTACTGTATGGAGAGTTTTGCATCTGTTTTAACAGCTTATATAAGCACAGAAAATGGTGGCCATGTGACGTTTAATAGTTTTATTTGAATATTATATTTAATTAGCAGCTACTAGCAAACAAGTGTGGTCCTCTTAAATCCAGAGGAAAAAAGGTGAGATAGAGAACCAATAAAGAATAAAAAGTTGAAATAAGTTTTGTGATAACTGATCCTAACTAATCCAAGAATTATATATTTATATATCTTTACCTATCAGACAATAGTCCATTTAATTTTTTTTGAAATCTTGCGACAATACCTAAATCTTTTCAGCAAATGTTTCTTTCTGAAAACCTTTTTAAAACTTTATTTACTCATAGCTCTCTTCTATATTGCTTTCTTATCCAAATCATCCAAATGAAAGTAATTAATATTATATTTCTATAAGAGTGTCTACAAAATAATAATAATAATATAAAAAAGTTGCCCATGAAAACTATGTTCATGTTAATCATAAAATACTTTTTTTTTAAAAGAGAGTCTTATTTTTCATCCCTTTACAAACCTAATCCAAAGAAAATGACCCATTACAATTACCAGTGGAATATCATTAAATCCAGCAAGGTTACAAATATAACAATTGGTCTTATGATTTTGCCATCTTATTTTCAAAATATCACGAAGCATCCTCAAGTAAATATAGTGTCTTTACATTCCACCAATATAAGATCCTGATCCAATTGCCATACAGTAAAATTTGGCAAAATAAGTATATATAGAGTATATATATAGATAAGGAACCTTCACAAGTGGAAAAGTTATGCAAGTAGTTCATAGTTCTTATTGCTGTATGATAGACAAATCCTTGATTTTGTGATAAAAAATCTTAAGACTTATTCCGTGACTCTTGAAGATGAATCTATGAAAGATGCTTGTTAAGTGCTTTCTTTGTAGTGTTGTTCAATACAAAGTAAAGATCTGGAAAATTTAAGGAAAACAAGAAAAAATTGTAGTCTTGACATACATATTTGGAGGGGAAATTATATAGTTAAAGATAGAGAAATGCTAATGTATATATTAAATAAAGTTAGGAGAAAAAAGAAACTAAACTGAACATAGATTTAGAAGTACAAAAATTATGAAGATTATGAGAAAGGGGCCATAAAAAATGATAAGATGATAAAACAAAATCATTACCATAGGCAATGTTTAAAAAATAGCTATAAACTTATAAAGAATAGATAAAAGAAAAGCTTGGACCTGTGATCTGGAATGATATACAGGACAATTTTATTTGATGGGTAAGAAATGATCATCAGAAAAAGTTTTAAATAATACCTTCTCCATTGTGTTTACTGATATCAAATAATATAGTCAATAATAATTAATATTTTACTTATGACGTATATGACATGATATATCTGGTGAATTGCACTGAATGACATATGGGATTGATATTCAGTGAGCCTTATGGAAAAAGGGATTTAAGCAACTGAAAGATTTAACAGAGAAGTGCAAATTCAATCTAATGCCAAAAAAAAAAGTATCTTCCAAAAGGCAAGAAAATGTTTGACAAAAGAACATTCAACATTTTTTATTAAATGTAAGTTAAATCATTATTACAATTGAATGTCCAGTATTTGCTCTTCAAAATTTTCATTTAAATTTTAAGAGTGAGGCAATTCTTTTATTAATTAGCACATGTAAAGAAATGTAAGTAGATCATAATTTTCAGCTTTTTTGTTAATTATTTCCATTTTATATGAAGAATTGACTTTTTTTCAAATTCGTTACTGAATATATAGATGTGTGTGTATAAAATTACATTTTGGATGCTTATGTCAGACCACCAAATAAGATCAGCAGCTGAAGTTTACCTGCAAAAATTTGATAAGCAGTACCTGATCAAAAATATTTCCTAGGACCTAGGGTTTTGTACAATACGATGTTAGTTTATCAAAGGATAGTTCTTTTTTATAATGCAAGCAAAATATCTGGTGCCCTAAAGATAGATATTGATTCTTCAAAGGTTAGATATTGTTTCTGATATAATGTTTTCAATACAATCTCTCATGCTCTTTCACCCCCCCCCATTGTTTGTCTTACTACTGTTAATCACTTAGATTGGTCTATGTCCTGTTGCCATGAGGTTTTCAAGTCATTGTCCATCTTTGTACATTAATAGTAATAATAAAATCAGGTAGTTGTGTAACCATATTTTCATTAATTACAGATGCAGAAATTATGAATCTATTTTTTTGTTTTTGTATGCACATATGTTGAGTAAGTAATATTTGCAAAATCCTTAGTATTGGAAAAAAACATGTGTTTAGGCTGATCTGCCTTCAATTCTTTTAGTTGTGATCTTGTACGTAATGGAACAATCAATTAGGAGCCTTTGCATAAAAACTTCTTCAGTTAAAACAAAAAAAGATATGCTTGGCTAGTCCTATTTTCAGATCCTTTGTCTAGAAAAAATGGCCAAAAATGGCCTATCTCACAAAATCTGAATAAAAACCACACTTAGCAGAATGCTCATTTAAACAATAAAATAATTTGTCATCATTGTCATAATTGTCATTTTTAAAAAAATTTCTAAGTACAAAAAATTTGCGAGCTTTATTTGCATTAAGGAACTATATAATTTTAGACTGATATAGCTACTCTTAAAGAAACTCATCTTACCAAAAAAAAAAAAAGAAGTTGGAAATGGTAGATAGCCATATGTTTTCAAAAGTGCAGTTCATTAATTGAAAAGAATATACAAGTTATCGAGTTCACTATCTCAACTCATATCTTTTATTATCGGAATTCCTAGTATCTCTATAAGGCTAATAATATTAAAAATAGATTTGTAAAAATGATACTTGTACCCAATTTATTAGTAATTAAGCTGTGATATTAGGTTTAGAAAGTGCAAAGGGAAAAAAGTTTTAATCTTTATAGGATACCATCTTTGCAATCTTATCAATGATAAAAGACCAAATTTTTTTTCTTAGAGGCTTTAGTGCATATAACGATAAGAACATTAAACTATGACTTACCTTGACTTGTTACTGAATTTCTGTACACTATATAGAATGGCTACTCTTAACACTTTGTTTATAGCCAAATAAAATTATCCTAAGTGAAGTCATCAAAATCAGTGCACTTAAGTATATACTTATAAATCAAAATGCAATTATAAAAAATTATAAAGAAATTGAATACATCCATGCTCAAAACAATGACATCTTATGATTTATGTTATACTTAGTAGTAAAAAATGTAAAAAAAGTTAATATCCCTTAAGGATTAACAAAAGATTGTTGAATACATCTAAGATTAGTTCTGACATTAATATTATGAAGACATTAAAAAATAAATCATTTCCCAAAGGAAAAAAAATTGATATTTGTCTTTTAGAACCAACTGCTGTTTGTACAATGTTTGATAGCTGTTAAACACTAAAAAAAAAAAAAAAGACTGGGGATTAAAACAAAAAAGGATATCCAATTGTTTGCTGAAAATGAACATTTTACATGTTCTTTTTTGAAACAGTAAAAGAAACGTATTAACCTGGAACATTATACACTCTGCATTAAAAGCAATAATTCACCCATTTACTCTACTTTGAAACTATTTCATGTAAGATTGAATAATCCATGGTTACTAGATATAGTGTCAAACCATATCTCCAGAACTAATTTCTAGCTATTGCATTTCATTGGTAAAAAGCAATAGAATTGCACCTACATAGCTAATTTTATTTCTTTTGTAATACCAATACTTTAAGACTCAACTATTCTAAGGTTTTAAACTCAAGCTAGCTTGATTAGATAAGTAAGATACGACTAGTAATCATAATGTATTTTAGTCATCTCACTTCTACAAGGATGGTATATCCCAAAAACATCTGTGTAAATCAAATTCATAAATGTTTAAAAATTTTAATTGACACGTTAAATATTACTACTAATCATATAGAAGGATAGTGATGGTACACCCAATATCATTCTAATCTAATAAATAGAATAATCAAATGATTTATTATTTCAGTAGTCATGGAAAATTCAAGTACAAATGACAGGGTTGAGATTCGATCCATGGATCTTTAGCTTGGGTTATCTGCTTTATTCTTGCAGAAGACAAAATCCAAATGCTACTGTTGTGATCATAAAAGTCTTGCTGTTTGGTAATTACTGTGTTCCTTGAATGACAAAAGCATTAATAATGCAAAGGAATAAAATGAGCAGGAAAACAATAGTATTGATAATAATGAATTCTGCATTATTGATGAATTTATGTAACTCCTTAGACAATAAATTGAATCTATCATCTTTTTTGGAATTATCATAAAACATCCTATGATCAGGTGATGTTTGATCTTACTATTGAAAAATTAAATGCTTTTATGAAGTACAAATATAAAGTAAATTTGACAAACTGTTAAGCTTTGAATTACTGTATTACTAAATCAAACCTAGACAAAGGATAACAGGAGCCTATAGTTAGCATAAAAATGTGGTTGCTCTAATATTTTGGGTGAACTAGTATCAAAACCATACAAGTATTTGGCTTATGATCAAACCTTTAAAAGGATTTCTACTTTCAGGCTATTATCTTGATACTATAAAGAAATTAATGATGTGTGCTAGATGTGTAAGTGCATCAATTCTAGTTCTGAACCATAAGTCTTCACTGATAAATGCAGAAACTCGTCGCGGGATATAAATATAATAGCACTACCATTTAGCATCCACTGTTTATTAGATGGCTTTGGAATAGGAAGAAAAAAACTGCTGCTGAAAACATTATTTAGAATTAATCGGTCAATTACAATTAGGCACATTTGTGATCGACTTGAACTCTTAGTCTTTTTATTCTATGGAAAAGCCATCCAGACTGAACAACCAGTGGATGATCTTAGTAAATTCATATTTGATTGTACTGATACATTAAAAAACCAAATAAATCACTAAGTTGGAATTGAATTCAAGGCAAAGAGAGGCCCTCACAATTAACAAATGTTTGAGAGCTCTATTAAAAGTACTGATAACAATTGTAGCAATGCTGGCGCCATTAAATTTATGAAATATTAATGCAGACATAAAATTGAAAAATGGTTAGTTTTGAGCATAAAAATAACACTGACATTCAAATTTATTTCATTGCTCAATTCATCAATCAAAATAAGGTAACCACTTTGTTTGGTAGTACAAACTGAATAATCTTTCAGATACAGATTCTGTTAACTGAAACTATAGTAGTATCTTTTCAATGACACTATGGAAAATATTATTTGCTCTCTATAAATTTTATAATATAGAGGTATGATGTCCAAAATACAAATAATTCAAAATAAAACACTGAACAAAGCAAACCATTTGAGTGTAACAGGTGATTGTATTTGCCATAATAGCATTAGCTTTTAATCTACAAAATAAGAATTTAAAAAAAAATCAGTTTCTTTAATAAAAATATAATATTAGTATATGTTTGTAGAGTTGTCTATTAACTTTTTAACACATAATACAATTTGAAAATTTTAATGCTTTAATTAGAATGAAATATACTAATTTCACTGTTTTGATTATTTGCAGGGTGCATTTGATCAAATTTTTATTATCTTTTAAAAAATTATAGGCTTGAAGCACTATAAAAATATTATTACTTATCAAAAATTTATATTAAATAAAATATACTTATTTTTAATTTTTTAAAAGGAAATATTAAATATATTAAAGAATTTCCAAATAATCTACAGATATAGCAAACAAATATTCCTGTTTAGGTTTATATGGCAGTAACATTGTATCTTTATTTTATAAACTATAAATTTCACAAAACAACAATAAACTACACATGCAACAAAGAATTATCATGAGAAATCTATAACTCAGTATGGATAAAAGATAAAGAATGAATGCGTTACATATTATAACATTTCTTATGTTCTACATTAAAGTTAATACTTCAACATTAAACTATAATATGAATCACACACAAATTAATGAATTAACACCTTAAAGTATTTGCCAGCAAAGCATCATATAATTTGCTTTTCTGACACTTAACATATTCTTTCATATGCTACAAAGGATTGCCATAAGAAATCTATAATTCAGTATAGATAAAAGATAAAGAATGAATACTTTAACATTAAAATATAATATAAATCACACATAATTTAATGATGAATTAACACCAAATTATTTAAAATATTTGCCAATAAAGCATCATGCAATTTGCTTTTCTGACACTTAACATATTCTTTCAGAAGTGATTCTTTTTAATCCACTAGAGCCATGTATTGTAATCTTGAGCAATTATCAATGAATACTAGATGACAATGCTAGTATCTTCACATCCCCAGACTAATTTTCTGCCTTAGAGCCTTAATCAGTGAAAAATTTGGATAATACGGTTATATATCTAGCAGCCATAGGATTTTGAACCCAAGCCAATTTGTTTATATAATTACACAGATCTCTTATTAGGCTAATATCTAACAATGGGTCTTTTTCACCATTTGTCTAAGATAGTTTTTACCTTTAAAATGCTTATCATTTGCTCTACTTTCACTTAAAACAATATAAGCAAATTGACTCGAGTTAAAAACTTTGTTTTTTTAAATTTCAAGCTATTAAATTGATGATATACACAAACTAAAGAGCTGGTTTAAGTGCATTAATTTCAGCTTTAAATTTGAAGCTATTTTTAATGAAGATCATAAGCTAGAACTTAGTCTGATGTGATGCACTATGGCTTCTCATTATACGGAGTCAGGAATCTCTCAGCAACTATGTCCACAGAAACCTGTTAGCCACTTTACCTTCCCTTTCCATTCCCCACTCTAAGTTTCTTCATATCCTGCTCAATCCCATTTCCACAACATAATCTTTGTTAACTCCATGGCCTTCATATCTAAATCCCCCTTATCTGTTCCCAAATCCAGCATAAAAACCAATAACCCACTTTCTGTATAATCACTTTATATTTAGTCTTTCATATAACTTCATTACTTGTATCCTTTCTGGGGATGTGAATAATTGCACTGTCATCTAGCATCCAACTGATTACTCAAGCATACATCAAATGCCTCTGAAGTAAATTGAAGAAAACTACAACTGAATGCATTTTAAATATTGTAAAAACCTGTTGAACTGTAAATGATGCACTAATAGATTTTATCAAGAGAGATTTATTATTAATAAATATCAGTCTTTTGAATTTTATTTATTCTAATTTTTCATTAAATCAAAATATACCATAAATACGTCATCTACATATATACATCATTCTTGGCATATCAATATAGTTGTTTTTTTTTTAAATAAAATTTTAATTTATATTAATCATAAATATGTAGATATACTAACACATATATACAGTGTGTATATATAAATTTTAGGAGGCAATGAAATCTCCAAGCATCATATAAATTAAATTTTAATTAAACATCTGATTCATGTCATTGTTTAGTTGCAGATAAAAATACACCCAGGTCTCGTTTTATGCAGATTTATTTAATGCGATTTTGAAGTTATGCAATTCATGTTTCTTCTTAATATCTTTGTATGCGATTTTCTTTTTTGCAATAAAAATTATTAGATCAGAAGTCGAGCTCCAATAATGCGCTATTACTTTAAATATTATAAATTTCGCGCACTATTTAAAGTAATAGCACATTATCGGAGTTCGACTTCCATCTAATAATTTCAATATTTTCAGTGCTTTATAATAGTACTAATAGATTTTATGCAATAAAGAAGTTCATAATCCACTTAAAATCAGAATTTCCTCATTTTATGTACACACATTAAATTTTACAAGACTATAATGTAAATCTGTTCAAACGTTATAGATGAAAAATACTATGTATGTTGTTGCTTTTGCATTTTAAATCACGTTCTATTTTTGCTATTTATAAAAAGAGTACGTAATCAATTAATCATTTAGTGTCTGCAAGTTTATTTTTAAAAGGTGAGTAACAGCGGTGGGCACAATTAAATTTGACAATTAAAATCTGATTTTTAATTGTAATTAACTATTTAAAAATTACGTAACGTGATCTGAAATTAAGATGATGTGAAATGATGAAATTTGATTTTTAAACAGAATTGAAAATTAAAAAATTAAAGACAAAATTAAGAATTTAATTTTTAATTGTTAGTTTTAATTAAATTTTGCACAACAGTGGTGAGTCAGTGTCTTTTTATTATCCTAAGTCTAAGTTCTTATTTTTATTTTAAACTTTTAGTTTACTCTAACGGAGAGAAAAAAAAACACCCAAGAAAATGAATTTCTTTGGAAACAAAAATTTCAACTTTAGATCGCTTAGCGAAATAAGAAGGATCAACAGCGATTGGAAACATTTTAGTTGTATTTCCTCTTGACTTTGTTTAAGAAGAAGCTAGAGTACCTCACATTAGATCACATCATGATGAATCTGATGTCTCAAATAGCCCGTACATGTATGAAAAAAATGTAAATTACGCATAAAAATATATTGTTTTGAATAAAATTAAATACTGTAGTTAATAAAAAAAGTAAGTCTTGTATCAATTTTTTTCAAATTTGAAATTTTTTATTAGTCATATTTTATTTTCTTATTTTTTTTATACGAATTTTAAAGTAATTTTATATTGTTGCTTTGCTTTTATGTGATTTTTGGAAAATTACAGTACGTATTCCCCATTTTTCAAGGTAAGTTAAGTCTATTTCTGTGCGATTTCTTTTGTGCGCGTTTTCTGAAGAACCTATCTACCGCATAAAATGAGACCCAGATGTACAAACAATTTCATTTACAATCCAAGCCATTTATTAGGCAAGCAATAATGAACTCTAACATTAATTTTATGAAGATTTTCTGCAACCAGATCCAAATTGTTGGTAAAATTGGCTTTAAATCTCACAAATGACATTCTCTATACATGTTTGCTTAATAAATAAGTTTAAAGCACTAATAAAATTGACTTCATATTAAAATTTAATATAGCTTAAAGATTCCATGCCTCCTAAAATGACATTTTTAACTGATATTATTTAATTATCCTGTAACATGTGTGAGTGTCAGCTTGCATTACTGTGTAATAGCAATTTTACATGCATGATAAATAACAAAATCATCAGAAATAAAAAATACTGCTAATTTATAATTTTAACTCTACTGATAAAGTTAATTCACGATAGATTGTTTTTGTGTGCTCATCATTAGTTTTTATACTAAGTTTGATCATAATTGTATATGTAGATGTTCTTTAGATTATTTATCATATATATATTTATAATAAAAAATGCATATATAATACATAAAATAAACTTACCCTTTACATTGAAGTTTAACATATCGTACACCAGCCTTTTCAACTTCCGACCTATCGTAGAAACGACTTGTATTTGTCAAATCAATCCAAAAACCAACTTTAATCTAATAATAGTAAATAATAAAATTAATTCAATTAAATTTACTTTATTCATAAACAAAAATAGCAAAGCAATTCAAACAATCATTTACAATAAAATAAGTAAATTAGTACATATATGTATATTAGAATCATATAACAGAATCTTGTATTAATTATTGATTGTTAATCTTAGTTTGTTTTTATTTTATTTTACAAGTAATATTAATCTGCATTCAAAATTAATAAAACATTTAAAACCCACATATTAATTATGTCCATATTTCAATCACAAGAAAGCAAAACCTCAAAAATAAACTAAATTACGTAAATTGTAAGGCAACTTAAATCAAAACAAATAAACTGATGTTAAGAATAGTCAATAATCATAAAAGTTTTTCTCAATTAGATTTAAACTAAAATTTAATTAAACTTTGATTTATATTAATGGAAACTTTTCTATTTGTTTTTTTTTTTTTTAAATAAAAAAACAGGTAACGATTTTTTTTTTTGTTAGTTAAAAAATAATTTGATTTCTCTCTTAAGTATAAAAAAAAAAGATTAAAATTTTTAATTATAAAATTGCTAAATATAAGATATGCATTATTTAAAATTTTATAAGGCATATGATGACTCAATAATGTTTCAAATGATATCCATTTAAAAAAAAAAATAGTACAGGCTTTAATCAATCAACAAAATCTCACTTTAGCAACATCACATTTACAGGTTTGTTTGTTTTTTATGCATAAATCCAGTTACAGTTAACCAAAAGATTGACGAATGGACTCTTGCATGCAATTATTTTACATTAACAGTATTACTTTTTTAATAAATTTTGAATAATTAATGAAATATAACTGTTAACAAAATATTATTATTTTTGGTTCACTCTATATAATAGTAACATGTGATTGTTAAATAGATTTAAAAAAGACTTGGAATTCACTTATGACAAATTTCGCTTCCTGCGATTCATTTCTCATTCTATAGTTATTATCAGATTGAATTTCAATCCAGAAATCTTTAATTTTTGAGTAGTCATCCTGCCACTGCTGATGCTAAATTGCCCAGAGTCAATAGGATCTCTTAAGAGAATTGAAGAAATAATAAATCTCAAATTTTATTTAATTATCAATAATAATAAAGTCTAATAAAATTATTTTTAATTATTTACTAAGACTAATAAAAGTGAATACAATATTTGTAATAATTTTATGAATGTATATTGTAAAATGTAAAGAAAGATTTACAGGAATACAAATAAATGAAGGTGAAAAGGGTTCAAATGATAAAATTAATATGATTAATTGTTATAAGAGTTTTTAAAAAGAAGTATTTAAAAAAAATACTTAGCTGAGTTTAAACACTTGTAGTTCATAAGAAAAAGGATAAAATGCATTTATTTAAAAAATTTAATTGTTAAAAAAAGATTATATATAATTTATAATCATCATTTCCAATCACAATCAATCCACTGCAGGATGAAAGTCACTTCAAGTTTAATTCAATTTCTATAATTCTTAGTCTCTTTTTTCCACAAAACACCTTAATTTCATTCATTCAGCTCACATATAGTCTCTTTCTAGGTTTTTTACAATCTCTTGGGTTCAAATTTATAATTTCAATTGTCTATATTATCATTGCTTCTAGCAATATGTCCAGCCCAGTTCCATTTCAGTTTCTTAATTCTTCAATAATATTAATAACACCAGTTTGTTCTCTCATTCATCTATTTCATTTCCATTCTATTCTTGTTATTCCTAACATACATCTTTCCATACTTCATTCAGTGGCCTAAAGCCTCTGTACTGCTTCAACTAATAAAGCACATCTATTAAAACACTTTCCTTTTCAATCACATATGCATATTTTCCTTTAAATTTCAATTATTCCTACCAAAGGGACTCCATCCAAGTTTAATTCTATGATTATTTTCATCCACTATGTTTCTAACTATATCAATAATCTGACCAAATATTGTAATTAGTAATTTTTTCTAATTCTGGGGGTCAATCCTCAATTTCTTTTTCTGACAAAATCCATAGAACACTACTTTAGACTTAGTTCCTTACTTTCCTCTACTAATTCTTGTAATAAATAGTCAAGCTCCAAAGCATTATTTAAAAAAAAAAACTACAACATCATCTGAAAAATCTAGATGAATTAAATGATTCATGTATTTCTATTTTCTTAGTTTCCCATTTTAATCCAAAAAATATTTCATTTAAAATTGCTTTTTTGAGATATGAAATCAACCTATTATACACTCTTATCAATATTAACTTTCTTAGTAGTATCATGTAATCTAATCACTGCTGCTGCATTTCAATAATTGTTCTTCAAAATATAACATGGGTCTATATCATGATGATTCAATGCTTTAATCACTATAGAAACGTTTATAGAATCAAATGCCTTTTCATAATCTACAAATCCAAAGCATAATGGCAATTTATATTCATTGAACCATTTTAGAAAATCTCAATACTTGGAGGTGATCCACAGTACTTAAATCACTTTTAAATCCAACTTGTTCTTTTGATTGGTTACATCCAAAGTTCGCTGTAGACAAGTATAAAAATTTTGTACAGAAACGAAAGATCAACATATAATTTCTAATATTTTTTTTATAATCTTTCTTAAATATCAATATTACTACTGCATTCTTCCAATTATCTGGTACTTAATAAATGGTATATACATATATTTCTGATTTAAAATATTTTCAATGTCATTTTTAAAAAATAGATATACTATAATGGAATAGTATGAAGTGAAGTTTGTAATTAAATTGTAAAATATTTTTGAAAGTGTAATATAATTTACAATTCACCAATTGTTATGAACATTTTTAGAATTTATTTTTCACCCACAGTACATATTTTTAGACTCGATAATGATTATATAAAAGAACTGCAACATAAAAAAGAAATTAATATTCAAGTAGCTGTGCATATTATTTTCATATTTTATGTATCTGGATCATTTTGGAAACAAAACAAAAAAAAAATGGTGAGTATAAAAGAAATATTAATTCCAATGTGTAATATTAATTTAAAATATTGTTTTGAATAAACAAAACTAATAATAAATGCCAAAGAAGAATAAACAAATTTCTTAATAATGTATTTTGACATTTTGTTTTTTAACTTGCGTCTTCTACTCTACGATGATCAATTTTTCAGCAAGGAGTGTTATTATTTTTAAAAAATTTTGAATTGCCTATCACATAATAGCAAGGTATTAATAAATAATTATACTAATATAAACAAGCTCCTAATATTTCAAAATATATATACTTAACAATTTTAACAAGTCTATAAATGAATTACGGCTTTAATAAATATGTAATACATGAATTATGACTTTATTAAATATGTCATGTTTTCAGTTGTTTGCTGGATAAGTTTTTGTTATCTGCACCAAAAAGTACTGATAAAAATATATCCAGGAAACAACAAATCTGAAAACATGACTATGATAATTCACAAGTCAAATCCCTAAAGAATCATTTAAAATGAATTTACACATATCTCATATCGCTGACAATTTACCGAACTGATAAAATTATGAGCTGTATATTAAAACCATAATCCTATCAAAAAAAAATTCCAGTAAAGAATAAAACTGATTAATCATTGTAAATAAGTATAGCTGTATAAGTTAAAGTGTTAGCCTTAAAAAGACAAAGCGATTTACTATGAATGAAGACAAATCACAAACACAGCACTATAAGGCATACTAACAAAGGCATCAAAAAAAGCACAAGATAACAATTACTAAACAACACTAAAGGAATATAAACAAGAGCAGTTTTTGTTTATATCATATCGCATAAGTTAAAGCATCAAATGACATTATAGTGGCAACCACTAAAAGAAGTTAATCTACTCGCATTATAGGTATCGAGTCCATACAATATGATACTGACATCAATGTTAACAGGCTCCTGATCTGATAAACTAATATAAATATAGATACAGTAGCTCGCTATATCCATAATTTCCATATCCGTGATTTTAGTTTACAATTCAAAAAAATATTAAAAAATAAATAAATTAATATTTTACATTTTAATTTTTTAGTTTACAGCACATGTGTCATATGTACTGTACCCTTATCAAAGGAAAACTAAAATTAAAGAATCCGGCTAACTAGGATATAACTATATTATGCTACAGTCAAATAACATAAACAATGACTACTATGTCAATTAATATTAAGACTAATTAAAGATACACCACTAACATCCAGTATCTAATAAAATTAATATTTTCTAATAATTATCTATAAGAAACATATTAAATTAAAATATAATAACACTTAGGTTCACAATAAATAATTAGGGTTCCAACTAGAATACTCAACTCATTCATTTTGCTAATAAATTTAATTTATGACTAGCTCATTATTATAAATAAAATATGGTTCTATTAAAAATAATGAATACAACAAGTCATCACATAAATAGTTCGGTTTTTCATCGATCAATCAGTTGAATTCACAATCAGTTGAGTTCAATCTATCAGTTAAGATCACAATCATATTAAATCAGTTCTTCAATCAGTTCAGTCAATCAGTTTTACCAGGACAATGCAGTGCTAACAGCCACTGGAATCATACGACTTTTCTCCAGCCTGAGTCCGATGGAAACAGCCAATTTGCCCAGAAAAAGTGATGCCTGCCTAACAACTTAAAAACCGCTAGGGTTATCGAACTGTCTTAAAAAATAGTGCCACGAGATAATAAGCATAGAAACCTCCACAAAAACCTCGAATCCAACCGGTTGGAAATATTTTCACGTGAAGCAACAACCAGCAAGAAGTCAACGTTCAAATCCTATAGTTAATGAGTAACTTTTATTATTTCCATTTCTGATATTAAAGTAGCCATTGCAATAATTTGAAGCCTCCCAGAGTCAGTTAATAAATGAACTCTATAGCATGCATAAAGAACTATTGATGTGCGTGTTTTTAAATGCCATGTATTATTTAATGCTTTTGTTATATTCTATTTTAGTGTATGAATTCAGAGTGTATGCATGGTCATTATATAAAAATACCATTGTTTATGTCAGCTAAGATTTAAAAAAGTAGTTAAAATTAAAATAATAAATGTTTAGTTAAATAAATTATCTTTAAGCTTAATATTTGTCGGTCAATTCTTTTACCACTAAATAAAGTACTGTATATTATATTATCCTTTTGATTGAGCTAGTTGGAATATCTTAGGCGCTGAATTAGTTTGCCAATCATTCAAAGTGTGGAACTGACTGGCACCCGGGGTTTACTCCGAAACAAAAAAGTGCTTTGAATGATAGGTGTTGAATTCATGCAGCCGAAAAATCTGTGTCCTTCAAAAGTGGTCACAGTTATATATATAGCTCTGGCTTGGTCACAGGTGCCTTCTAGGCATTATTTTCTCTGCCTATATATAAGTTATAAGTGTATCATATTTTGTATAAAAGTTTTACAAGTTATATTTCATAAAGTTATTTTATAAAAAAATAAAAGTATATAGATTTCGTTTACTCCCTCAGTGATCAATATATATAAAACATCCCACCCCGGTTCAATATATTAGTAATATGTGGTGTATCTGAATTTTGTTCAGTCTCATATAGCTATTTAAGTTAGACAGCTGGATTTTAAGACATATAGATGTTTGAATATTTCAGATTTTCTACTTAATAGTTAAGCATATGATAAATGTTATGCTTGAGTTTGTATTTTAGATCTAGTGTCTGAATGTCCTAGTGCCTCGCTGACAAGAGCCATTAGCCAAAAACGGTTTAGGGATAGGGATAATTCTAGATAGAGATTTTACATGCTTTCTCTTGCGGCATTTATCGAAAAAGCTTGTTTAGAACAATTGGCACACTCATTATATTACATTTGTAAATACAAGCTTAGTAAATTAATTCATGTGATGTATGATTTGATTTCCTTAGTATTATAGTTTGGTTTTTGAGGCTTTGACAATCTTATATTGCTAAGGCTATTAATAAATGGTGTATATAGCTATTTAAGTATATCTGCAAATTTCAGATTTTCTACTTAATATTTAAGTATTCGATAATTGCTGAGCTTGAGTTTCTATTTTAAATTTAATGTCTGAATGTCCTAGTGCCTCACTGACGATAGTCCTTAGCTCAAAACCAGTTTGGGGATAGAGATAATTCTAAATAGAGATTTTAAATGCTTTCTCTTACAGCATTTACTGAAAAAGCTTGTTTAGAACTATTAGCATGCTCAATATATTACATTATATATATATATAGTTTTAAAAAAGTAGAAATAAACACAGACAAAAAGTTTTTTTGGTATTTTCTATATTACACTGGAACAACAGTTAAGGATTAAATAATTTTGAATTTAAAAAAATTTATTATAAATTAAACATTTTAATAAGTTTTAATATTTTATTAATTCTGATTTTGAAATTAAAATCTATTTTGATTAAGGAAATTTTTTTAATTAAACTTGTTTAATATATTTTGATAAAAATCTTACAAAGTTATTTTTGAAAGGATTAAATTGAATTTAAAAGAGACATTAACTTTTTTTCAATAAAAATAAAGAAAATTTAATTTTAATTACTGTTTTTCTCCCCACTCTGTTTATAAAAAGGTTGAAAAAAAAGATAAGGGAGAGTTTTTTAGAGTTATACAGAGTTACTATAAATAAAGGCAAGACAGTGTAAATCAGCTATTGCTAGTTCGCAATGGTAGAGTTTAGATTCACATGAAAGTAAAAGGCCTGCTTTTCTCTGTTCTCCATAGCCTATATTGTGTATTAGATAGAATGCATGAAGTCTATTAAATTCTAGACTAAATGGAGGCGATTGAACATCAGAAGTTACCTGGATTATACCTTGCCCGAAAATGACAATAAGCTAGCCTATAATTTTTGACTAAATTATTCAACTAAAACTAGAGTAATGAAAGAAAATAATAAATAACCGTTTCCAATTTATTTATTAAAAGTGAAACTCTTTAGTGAAAATAATAAATTGTTAAAATCTCTAATTTGGACATAAAACAAGTATATAATTTTTGCTTGAATTATAAGTCTAAAAACAAAAGATTGATTTATAAACTATTTTATTTTAAAAGTAAAAAAAAGTCAACTCCAAAAGTCTTTCTAAATTAGGGAACAAAAAAAACCTTCCTGGAGTATTTTTAAAGACATTTCCAATTAATTAGGGGTAACCTGAAAAAAGAAAAGAAATACTTTATAAAGGACTGTCATAGAAGTAATATTTTTTTTTTTTGGAAAAAGGAAAAAAAAAATATTTACAATTGGAAATAGTGAGCCAATGACTAAATTAGTGAAAAAATATATGCATATATATATGCATTTTTTGATAAAAAAAAGAACCGAGCAGGGCAAATTCCTAATGTCCACTCCATACGTTCTTGTCGTTGCAGCTGTTATTACTATGTGATTATTCATATAGTATACGAATATGGATGGGCTGCTCACCAACACGCATTAGCCAGCGTGGTGAGTTTATTGGCTTTTTACCTCTGAGTTTAAGATCAAGAAACACCATGGTCTTTCTTCTCAGTGCCTGATAAGGCAGAATGAATGTTTGTGTAAATGATAAATATTTTTCCAATACATATATACAATTATGACAGACAAAAATAAAGCATGGCCCTTATTCCCAGGAGGCTGTAAAGTCACCAACCAAGGCAGCGGTTGGTGGCCGAAGGCGGAGGGTGCTAAGAATCCCCTGATTGCGGACCCAGGCTGCCATTTGATGACGACTTTTTATTTAGGTACTTACAACTGCAGATCACTTTCAAGTGAAGGAAGATTGCAAGAATTAGAAGAAGAACTGTCTTATATTAAATGGGACATTATTGGACTTTGTGAAGTTAGAAGAAAAGGAGAAGAAACAATTGATTTAAAAAGTGGACATATACTCTATTATAAAGGCACACATATTGGAAATACAAGTGGAGTAGGATTCATTATAAATAAAAAGTGGAAGAACAATATTGTGGAGATTGATGGTGTATCGGACAGAGTGGCAAGATTAGTTATACAACTTAATAGCAGATACCAAATGCAGATAATTCAGGTTTATGCCCCAACAAGTTCTCATAGTGATGAAGTAGTAGAAGATTTTTATATGGATGTACAAAAGGCTTTTGATCAGAGTAAACAACATTTTAAAATTGTTATGGGAGACTTTAATGCTAGAATTGGTAGACAAATGAAAGATGAAATTGCTGTAGGTAATTTTGGTTATGGTAATAGAAATGAGAGAGGACATAGACTTGTGGAGTTTGCAGAAAAAGAAAAACTTTATATTATGAATTCATTTTTTGAGAAAAATGTTAAAAGGAAATGGACATGGAAGCATCCAAATGAAGGTACAGCAGAATTGGATTATATTTTGACTAACAGAAAATACATATTTCAAGATTGTAATGTTCTTAATAAATTTAACACAGGAAGTGATCATCGATTAGTAAGGTGTAAGTTACGTGTTAATGTAAAACTAGAGAGACAAAAATTATTAAGAAAAACAATATTTACAGTTGATATTCCTAATCTTCAGAAACATTCTAATGAATTTAAATTAGAACTTACAAATAGGTTTCAAGTGTTAGGAGATTTTGAACATGATTCAGATTTGAATGAAATTAATATGAAAATAACTGATACACTTTTAAAAACTGCAACAAACATAGCTGGTAGAAAAAAGCAGCAATTGACTAATAAAATTTCTACTGAGACTAGAGAATTTATGAAGAAAAGAAGGAATATGAAGATATACAAAAATGATGTATTAAAAAGAATTGAATATCTCGAATTTTGTAAAATGGTACGGAAAAGAGTTGAAAATGATATAAGAAAGTATAACTGTGAAATAGCAAGGCAAGCTGTAGAAGAAAATAAAAGTCTCAAAAATGTTAAACAACATTTTGGTATTGGTAGGAAATTTATATCTGCAATAAGAAAAAAAGATGGAATTATTACTAAAAAGAGAGATGACATCATGAAATTGGTAGAAGATTTTTATCAAGAATTATATAGTAATAAAGAACAAGTACCTCCTATATCTATTACATCTTCCGAATTGCCCAGAATTTTAAATGAAGAAGTGAGACATGCAATTAAATGTATGAAGAAAGGAAAGGCTCCAGGAAATGATGGAATTATAATTGATATATTAAAAGAAGCAGGTGAAGAAATAGAAACAATTTTAGCAAAGTTATATACCAAATGTCTAAATGATAAAGATGTACCGGAAGATTGGAAGAATGCAGTAATAATATTAATATTTAAAAAAGGTGATAAAGAAGATATTAGAAATTACAGACCTATCAGCCTTTTATCAGTTTTATATAAAATTTTTACCAAGATAATTACAACTCGTCTACAGAGAACTTTGGATTTCCACCAACCAAGAGAACAAGCTGGATTTAAAAGTGGTTTTAGTACAATAGATCATATCCAGGTATTGAGAGAAGTCATAGAAAGGACAAACGAATATGAGTTGTCATTATGTTTTGGATTTGTAGATTATGAAAAGGCATTCGATTCTATACACATTTCTTCAGTGATTAAAGCATTGGATCATCAAGGTATAGATCCAGGATATTGTCATATTTTAAAGAATATTTATAAAAATGCAACAGCAACAATTAGATTACATAATGATACTGGAAAAATCAACATTGAGAAAGGTGTAAGACAAGGTGACTCCATATCTCCAAAACTCTTTACAGCAGTGCTGCAAGAAGTATTTTGTGGATTAAAATGGGAAACTAAAGGAGTGAAAGTAAATGGAGAGTATTTAAGTCATTTAGATTTCGCAGATGATGTAGTTGTTTTTGCAAATAATGCTTCAGAGCTGCAGGAAATGTTGCAGGAGTTAGCAGATGAAAGTAGAAAAGTAGGACTAAAGATAAATGTTAAAAAGACTAAAGTAATGTTTAATCGATTTGCTCAAAATATGAAAATAAAGATTGATTATGAAGAATTAGAAGAAGTTAACAGTTACAAATACCTTGGTCAGATTATTAATACAGATGGAAACATAATGGAGGAAATTAATCATAGAATTAAACTTGGTTGGAGTGCTTTTGGTAGAAATAACTTGATATTAAAAGGAAATATGCCTATGTGTTTGAAAAGGATGGTTTTTAACAAATGTGTTTTACCAGTTCTTACTTATGGATCTGAGACTTGGACACTTAATAGAAGAGCAATACAGAGACTTCAGACCACTCAAAGGAGTATGGAGAGATGTATGTTGGGAGTAACAAGAAGAGATCGAAAACGCAATGTATGGGTAAGACAACAAACAGGTGTTACTGACCTTATTGAAAAAATTAAAAGATTGAAATGGAGTTGGGCTGGACATATTGCTAGAAGAGATGATAATAGATGGACAATTGAAATTTTAAACTGGATTCCAAGAGATTGTAAAAGACCCAGAAAGAGACCACATGTGAGATGGATGGATGAAATAAGAAAATGTGCAGGGGTATTGTGGAGAAGAGAAGCTAAAGATCGGAGAAGATGGATTAAACTTGGAGAGACCTTCATCCTGCAGTGGATTGATAATGGTTGATGATGATGATATATGCATTGGTTATGTATATGTTTTGATAATGTATTAATTGGTTGGTGAAAATATAATATTTTTAATAAGTTTTTTGTTAACTAAAAAATATCACTAGGATATAAATACCTGTGTGTGTTCACATGTGAATGGGTACCCAAACATATATTAAATAGATTATTACTTATGTATAATTAAAAATGAACAGAATGTTTTATACAGCACATCTGTGCTGATTTATGTAGATATGTGTCATGTAAACATCAATTGTTAAATTAATTATTATGTATTATAAAAATGAATTTCATTTAAAGATTTATGACAATTCAAATATGTTCTTATTTTATACAGATATGCCTGTATGTTGTTATATATGTTTTATGTAAACCTACTGACATATTGATAAATCACACATGTGATAGCTTATTTCTTTTTGTATTAATCAAAAATCAGAATGTCGAATTTATATTTATGACATACTCAGCAGACCTTAATTTTCAGAGGCAAAACTCTCCATATAGTAGCGCCACTCAATGCAAGTCAGAGTAATCAATGGATGCAGAAAGATTTGTGCATAAAATTCCTATCTAGTGCCTTGTGACTTTCATCAGTGAGAAGTCTTGGATCTGAGATCACTACATCTAATGCAACCCTTCAGCAGCCACCTTTTACTTTTTAGCTAACTATAAAGCTTTGAGTCCAAAATAAAAACACAATAATGTGATTACTCTGGCTTGCACTGAGTGGTGCTACTGTAATGGAATTTTGCCTCTGTGAAAAACAGATTGTATAAGCATAAAGAATGATGATTAGGTAATGATTGATCATTTAATACCAATCCTGATTGATAGGATTATAGTAACTGTGGTTATTAAAGAACCAAGGACACAAAAAGTATGGATGCTGAACTGAGTTCAGATCTATACAATTATACTAACTAAGAACATACTTAAAAACATTATTGTGTTTTCATTTTGGACTCAAAGCTTTATAGTTAGCTAAAAAAAGTAAAAGGTGGCTGCTGGAGAATTGCATTAGATCCTAAGATCTAGGTGCAGTGCTCTCAGATCCAAAGCTCCTCACTGATGAAAGCCACAAGCTAGAAACTAGTATGGGGATATTGGATGAGTAGGCACTAGATAGGGATTTTATGACAAACCTTTCTGCATCCACTGATTATTCTGGCTTGCACCGAGTGATGCTACTGTATGGAGAGTTTTGCCTCTGTGAAAAACAGCTTGTGAAGCGTAAAGAATGATGATCATGTGATGTTTGATAGTTCAGATCTTAATTTCACTTTATTATTTTTAATTAATAAATTTATATTTCATTGGTAAAGTTATTCCAGTGAATTTATTTAATCCTAAAATATGTTTGTATTATATTTCTTGATCACAGTAATAGCTATAGAGCTTTTACTCACAGAGCTCGATTCATATATAATGCTCTGTTATATAAAAGAGGTTTATGTTTAGTTTTATGGACATCCAGATGATGATGATGCTGGATGGCACAAAGAGTATATCCTTTAAAATTTATGCACTGCATTTCATTTTAATTATTTATTTAAAAATTAAGTTTATAGTTAGCCAGTGCATTAATGATACTAAGTGGCAAGAACACTGAGGATGATCAGCATGTTTTAGTATCCTAGTATGGATTAACACTTTTAAGTATGTGCATCCAAATTATTATTATATTGCTGTCATAAGTTTGGCATAGGCTAAATAATTAGCCTAGTCTATAGTAGACCCATTTCAAATCCAATCACTAAATTTACTGTTGATTTATTTTTAATTGTTGACCATTCATGATAACAAACGATTATTACTTTTGTGTAATGCTGGTGAACTTATATTTAGTTCTCTGCTAATCTCTGCCCCTCATAGATTCACCTCTATTCTTCATGTCGTTACACTATATATATTATGCTAGCATAAAACACACACATCACTACTTTTTACTATAATAATTATAACAACAAAAAAAAACTTACTTTCTGACTATGCATGCAGTCCAAAAACATGGAAGGAGGAAAACGGTATACTTCTGAAATTTGATCATCATATTTAGAATCCAGTGGAGTTTTAAACGGTATAAATTTATCTGGAAAATAAAAATACCGATTATTACTGCAATAATTAATGAACAAAAATTAATCACTATAAAAATATTCTTTGGTTTTAAATTCTCTTTACAAAGATAGATTCAGATAATTAAATAACAAAATACTACATTACAACCAAACCATAATAGTTCATCAACATTGGTGGTAGTCTGCCATTGATTGCTGCCCATTTAAAGCAATTTATTTTAATATTTCCATATTTAAAACTTGTATCACAATCTTTAATTTCATAGCAATAAAATAATTTAAAACATATACACAAATAAAAACTTTGCATTTTTCTTAACTAAAACAATGTTTTGTTTCTATGAATATTTTTTATTATATTTCAAAAATTAGATGACATGTTTGTAACATTTAAAAAAATCATCAAGATATCTAAATATCTATTGTCATATTTTAAACTGTACCTCTAAATAAACTTTATTTTCATTCAAAAAGGTGTAATGATAATTTCTACCCCTGCACCAGGAAAATTCAATCTTGTGAAATTATGATTTGAAGAGGGATATTCTTCAATACAACATATAAATTTTGTCTGTTTCCTATAAATCTAACAGTAAAATCAGGTGACAATCAAGCACCCAAGTAGCAAATTGAGAGCAATGGTTCAATTCAATTGCCAAACCGCAATCATTTTTTTACCCTATTTGGTTAAAAATGAATTCAAGAACCTTTATATCTCTCAAGTCATTACTCTATATTGCTGTACTAAATCACACAAGACAAATACATGTTTGTCTTAATATTGAGGTAGCTTCTGATTACCTGCTTAATCGTGTAAAAATGATCTCAACAAGTAAAACATACATTTTTGATAAGAAATATCTGTAAACAAAATGCACTGGTAATGACTTAAAGGTATAATGAAAGAATTTATTGTTATCTATTAACATAAAAAGATCCAGTAATCAAGCAAAATTCTCCATACAGTATTGCCACTCAGTATAAGCCAGAGTAATCAATGGATGCCAGAAGGTTTGTGCATAAAATCCTCATCTAGTGGCTACTCACCCAATATCCCCAGATTAGTTTCTGGCTTGTGGCCTTTGTCAGTGAGGAGCCTTGAATCTGATAGCACTGCACCTCGATCTTAGGATCTAATGCAACCATCCAGCAGCCACCATTTATCTCTACTTAACTATAAAACTACGAGTCTTAAATTGAAAACACAATAAAATTTTCAATACAAGCTCATTAGCTTATATAGTCATGTAGGTCTGAACCAAAGACACCAAAATGTATAGGTACTGAACTGAGTTCAGACCTATATGACTATATAAGCTAATGAGCTTGGATTGAAAATATTGTGTTTTCAATTTAAGACTCATAGTTTTGTAGTTAAGTAGAGATAAATGGTGGCTGCTGGAGGGTTGCATTAGATTCTAAGATCTAGATGCAAAAGACTTCAAAAAAGTTCCTTGACACAGTTTTCACATTTGACTTATTATTGAATCTTTTTCAATTTTAAAAAGTTCCCTAAATGCTCTCCAAAAAAAATGGTAATTTTTTTTTTTTGCAGAATCATTCGGGCATCAGGTGCAATATGAAGCAAATGTTGCCCTATTCACTTTAGTAACAATTGCTAATCTTATTTTATGCAAAATTGTTGTTTATTCAAGTCTTCTAATTCTTGTCTGCAATAATATTACAAGAATATTCTTGTAATCTGTAATTTTTTGTCATTCAACCTTGATTTTGGAAATGTGTCTGATTGACTATTATAAGATTTACCTTTCATCACAGCTTACACATTGGTCAAAAATTGAAGTTTTATTGTTATCCAACAAGAACCATTCAAAATAAGGTGTCTGATTTGCAACTTTTTTATAAATCATTTTTATTTTAAATAAATAAAAAAATATGGCACATACATTTCTCGAATTTAATCTAACTGATCAGAAGCTATCCATTTTCATTGAAAAAACTTGTAAATCAATATCTAAAAAAAAGTGTTTAAGCCAAGAAGTAAATATATTTTAGATTGAATGTAAAAATATTGAAGCTATTATCTGTATTACTACGATTTTTCTTATTAAAAAAAAAAAAAAAAAAGCTTGAAAGCATATAAAACTTCATTATTGATTTCAAATTATTTTCCTTCCAATAATGAAATAAAAATCAGAAAATAGAGCAAATATTAATTTTATTTTTATTTAACACAAAATATGAGGTAAATTGTATACGATTATTATCTCATATGAGCAAAATTTTCATTTGCTACCAAATATGAGAGTATTTGTAACAAATTTGCATAAATAATAATTGATGGACATCTGAAATATAAATTTAAAAAACACCTCAGCATCATTAAATAATAGAAAATTATGAACACTTCTCATAAAGATATTTATTAATTTATATATATACACACATTCTATTATTATAACTAAACTGCTTTTGAGACCTGAAAAACATATTTTAATATATCTGACCTGTTTAAGTTTCTCATAATCAAACTGCATCAATAATTTTTCTACTCCATACACCAGGTGAGAGATAGTTTGCAGAACTTTTCTCAAAATATGTTTTCTTTCTAAGTTTGATCAAAGAATAACTCTAGATTTGGCATAAAATACCAGAGTTGAGAAAAACAAATATTATTGCACCACATAACTTCTCAGGTAGTCAATGTTATAAATAAATAAATCATCCCAAAATTATTTTTTAAACATTGATGCATATGGCAACTTGAATATTTTCATGGAAAAAATATGTCAAATGTTCTTTTGGACTTATCAAGGTGTGAGAAAGGGCAAAAGATCATGCAGAAAACATCAATAGATGGGCAGTCTGATCATTTTTGTGACTATGCATGGTATTTAAAATAATAAAAATAATTAATGAAACATCAACAAGAAATTTTAGATACCAAATATTACTCATAACTGTGATTATTTTACCTATGGGAAAATTCAAAACCGCATTTAACATATATATATAACAATTTTTGACAAACTCACAAAACTTTTTTGGCTTCTTAAATGTGTAACGCTGATAATATAACATATCCATGGAACAATCGAATTCAAAGGCATTACTAAGCTAATTTGCAGGCCAGATCTCCAGAGAATCATTTAAATACATTTGAGGTCAGATAAAAGTGATCACTTGATGGGCATTATTTGCAAGTATATTCAAATGATTCTTTGGGGATTTGCTTTGCAAATTAAGTTTTTGGACTTCATTAGTCCACGAATACATTATACTGTCAGCGTTATATATTTGAAAACCTATATCATTAGAACTTCGTCTGAATTAATATTTGAAATTGCAAGCTGGGTTGATTAATATAACAACAAAGTTGCCATTACTAAGTTTCAGCCTTTTTCAAACTATCAACTGTTGATTTATTATTATATAACAAATTGGAAAACAGATAAAAGTAGTCATTTTTTTATCTGACAAATATATTGGTATTGACATAAGAAAAGGTGGGTGTTATTTGCAAATGTATTTAAATGATTCTTTGTGGGTTTATCTTGTGAACTGTCTTAGAAACGTTTTTGGATTTAATTACTCCATGAATAGGATACACATACAGAGAGAGTTAAAATTAGTTTTTAACTCCATGCAAAATAAAATCATTAGCTTTCCAAAAAGAAATGATGGAGAAGATTTGTTTTGCAAACAGCTTGGATGTTTTATTATTTTCCCATCCTCATTTATATACTCTAGCTAAAACAATTCAAAACTCATTTACTAGCTAGTAATTGGATCAGTACCTGGATGAGATACAAGTTGGCTAAAGTTCCTGATTTCACTAGGCCCAGGTAACAGCACAGTACGCAGATACACCAACTGTAATACAACAATATGTTTATCATATTTATCTTAATTGTTCTGAGACTGACAAAAATTTTGAAGTACAAGCCTTGGCCAAAATATTTTAACTATAACTTTAGAAACTTCACTTCCTCTGGGAAAATATTTACTTGTATTATCCAAAAATTAATAAGTATCCTGTAATTATAAAAAGAGCATCTGAAAGATTTCTGTCCAGTATAAATTATTTTACATATTCTATCATTAAATATAAATGATGGTTAATTGTAACTGTGAACTTCAAAAAACTGCGATGGTTTGGACACAACAAACAGAAAGGGCAATATTACTATTTGATAAAAGTTAGCATTATAATATTTATATCTGTAATTATGATTTATTATTTCTGATTTCACATATCTGATAATTACATTCATTAACTTGCTTTAGAGCATTTCCACAATGCCTTTAAATGATCATTATTGTAATACCAATCAATAAATAATATGGTGTGATCTACTTGAATCATTGATATAATGCTAATTTTTAACAACCAGCAAAAATATACGTGGATGAATCTAAAATATATGCTCATATCTTTTACTTATAAAAATCTTTAATCTAATATAGACATAGTTATATATAGATATGGTAAAATAACTTTTAAATAATCCATTGCAGGGAAAATATTTCTCCAACTGTCTTTCATAGAGGAATGGTAAGAGAAAGCTGTACACACCAGTTTTCAGATTGCAAGATGGTGAAGATTAAAAGCATTTCCCCGTCCTTGTTTCAACCTCTAGCTAAGCATAAATACAGGATTTTTTTAAAAATAAAGTATATAAATAAATACCACACTTGTCAAAAAAATTTACAAGTTTACTCGATCTGGATTCAAACTCAGATATAGATATGGCAGACTGATGCACTATCATCGCACTACATGATTTTTCATATATATATTAAGATAATTGTAAGAAATTTAGTCCTCCTCTAAAAAAGCATTTTTTATTCTTCACTAGAAACAACTTCAGAATCTTGCCTCAGAAATAGATCAAAGCTTCTTCACTATCAACATGTTGTTATGGATGGTTAAAGAGATTGATTGAAAGATAGATCTCAGGTATCCCGATAATTTATAATATGAATTTCTCCCACAAGTATAAAAAAAACTGACATTTTACCTTGAAAGATCTAGAGATAATACAACTGAAGAAGTTATTGTGTCTTCCCAAAAAACGATCATTACCATATATACTTTCCTTCAATTCTCACTATACGTAAAAAATTCATCATTTTGATATTTCTAATCACTGAAATCATATTAGAATGTGTCTAAGAATTTATACATCATGTATCCACATTACACAAGTACTTGTCTATATACCTGGGTCTCGTTTTATGCAGATTATTTTAATGCGATTTTGAAGTTATGCAATTCATGTTTCTTCTTAATATCTTTCATATTTCACTATATTTATTAGATATCAAGAAATTTAAATTATTAATAACTTATTTTGACTTGAAATACTTTTTTTTTTTTTCAAAAATATTACGTTATATTAGCAGCTAACGTGAATATGGCCTGAAGATGTATTTAGAACTTAGCTTCTAAGTAAATAACCTATTTATACTAATGAGTAAATAATAATAATAGATTTATACTTACATATAAAAATATCGCAATAAATATTCAAAAAATGTAAACTTTTAAAACGTTATTTTGTTATATATAACAGAAATAAATAATCTTTTAGATTTTTAAAATAAAAAACGAAGATTTTATAAATTGGAAATAATCTTTCTAATGATAATGTATAATCTTTTTGTTTTGATTGCGGTCTCATTTTTTTAATATAGAAACAGAAAACTATTAACACAGCGCAAGACTGAAAATGGCGCAAGTTATACATCACATCACAAATAAAAATAAAGTGGCTATCAGGTTTCTCTGGGCATAATTGCTGAGAAATTCTTGACTTCGTTCGTTTAAGGAGAAACCACAATACATCACATCATATCAAATCTGATTTCTTACCAGTTTACAAACGAACACTACCGCTAATGATTAAAATATGTATGAAAAATGTAAAATTAAATACTGTAGTAATAAAAAAAGTAAAAAAAGTTCGTCTTGTATTAATTTTTTTCAAATATTTGAAATTTTTTATTAGTCATACTTTATTTGCTTATTTTTTTAATGCGAATTTTAAAGAAATTTTTTTTTGTTGCTTTGCTTTTATGCGAATTCTGAAAATTACAGCACCTATTCCCATTTCAAGGTAAATTAAGTCTATTTTTGCGCGATTTTTTTTAATGTGGGGTTTTCTGTGGAACCTATCTACCGCATAAAACGAGATCCAGGTGTACATTATAAATAAGCATGTGCACACATATATATTTTGCATATATAGAAACACACTCACAATTTCATATTTAAATACACACAAACAAAAATTTTCATCTTACACCTATAAATATAATTAAGCAAATCAAGCAAAAAAAAAAAAAGTTTGTAGCCTACTTGCAATTAATTGTCCTCTTCTAGGACAGCGTAACCAACGAGGGGGGAGAGGTAATTTATTTGTATTTTTATCATCATGATGAGACATTATTTCTCAAAAAACAAAACAGAAAATATACCTTAAAAGAATAAAAAATAGTTGTAGCATTCAGTACAAAATAAACATACTATTTTGTACAATATTCCTTTTAAAACAAACATTTTAATAAGAAGAATGCAATAATAAAAATAATAAAGAAAAAATAAATAATAGCAAAATATAAATATAAAAAGATAATTCTAAATATCCTGTTTACACAGTTTAAACCAGTAATATGCAATCCTTTTTTCAAGAATAAATTCAAGTTACATTTGTTTGAAGAAAAATTAGTTTTGCCTTATCCACATCTTTTTACATAATGAATAAACATTGTCGTGATATAAATAATGTTAATACAGGATAAAATAAAGCGCTCTATCACACTTGCTGATATAAGGCTCACAGCAGCAATGCGTTTAACATTAAAATTTTAATAGAATGTTTAGAAAATTTAGAACAGAAATAAATAAAACTATAAATAAATCATTGAGGATAAATGGGGAGAATCAAAAACTAATAAATAGCAGTAGTTGGAAGAAAAGTTAAAAAGTTTTTATTTTTAAATACTTGCAAAGACAAAATATAACAGAAATAGCAACAGCAAAAAAAAAAAAATTGAATAAAAATAAGTGAATAAATAATAAAACTTTATTTTGAAAGAGACTTGTTAAATATTTTATTCAGAGTTGTTTTACAAAATGAAGAAATTTTGGGATGATCTGGAAATGGAATATGGAGACAATATTGTTATATTATATGACCTGTTTCAGATTTACCCCACCAAATTGAGTTTTTTAAAAAAAAAGGCAATGAAAAAATTAATCTGTAGGAAATTAAATGTACATACTGTATTTATTTCTCCAAAAATAAAATTACAAAACAATAAAATCTAATCCATCCCAATTTGTATGATGGTAATAAGTGTGTTAAATATAACTGATCATATCATAACAAAAGATTAACAAATATCTTCTTATTAATAAATTCAAGATCACACACACACATTTTACTATGTCATCTTTGAAGTAAAATTTCAAACATTAACTTGTTATAGATTATCTTTTTTTATTGCTTTGCGAGGGTTTTTAAAAAATAAATTCAACTATTTTTTATTGCTTTTATTTACACATTTATTGCTTTAACATTTTTGTTTGAGACCAAATGAAAAAAAAAAACACACAAATATTAAGAACTTTCCCAATCATTATTGAATCATTTATATTGGAACATTTCAAACCAAAATATAAAGAATCAAGATCTATTATTCACACTTTTCATACATGAAATTATTACTAATTTTGAATTACAATTCAAACACCTGTTACTATCATTTAACTTATTACTGATTACTTTTTATTAGTTTTGCAATTTTTCTATTTTTTTAAATATGAAAATTCACTAATGATCCAGATACCTCATCTTATCTTCAAATTTTGTATTTGGGTCAAGCCAAGAATATTGTGGAAACAGATATAATTTCAAACATTTCATATCAATATTGTAACAGTCAGAAAACGTGTGACTCGTTAACATAGTGCAGAATTCGACCACCACATAGAACTGCAGCACCATCTAGGTAGCGAAGCCACCCATAGTACTAAGTTCGAACATAGTTTATCAGTTCATTAGTAAACATTTCTTTAGGCACGGTGGTCAGGGATATGCAAGAGATTCATGATTTTATTTTCGAGTTAGCCAATAATCACACTAATATTAATTAAACATTCATATTTACCTAATCGAGGAAATATTATATAGAATGGGTATCGAATAAATAAAACGTAACTGCAGATGTAGTTTGAAATTATTTATTTAAAACATTTTAATGATAAATCATTTACTAGCAATATTTGCGAAGATTTAAAGTTTCAGTAGCGGGATTTTCCGATACTATTATATATTAAAGATATACATTTATTTATTTAGACATATTTTATATTTAAGACCTCAGTAGCGGTATTTCCGATATTGTAATGTTTACAAAAGAATACATTTATTTGATGACGTAATCTAGCTACCTAAAATTCCTGAGCAAATATTTCTAAGGCATGCCTTTAGGGATTTATGCCTTTGCAATGCAAGAGTCTAAAATAAGATTTATAATAGTAGTGGCGGACATATATTTATTTAATTATAAGATATATTTACTAATAACTAGGGGCAAACATTTATTTGAGAGCGAGTTATGTCACCAATGCAGGGACGGAGTTATATATAGAATAATCAAGTTAAGTAAAGAAACACGTGGTATGCTCTAGAAAGGCGATAGGGAATGGCAGTATATTGAAACTGCATAGCCATGAATGTTTATAAGAACAACGGGCTGGCGTTTGCCATCGGCCCAAAGAGGTAAGGTGTCACATAAGCATAACCAGGGACAAACGGTTCGTGCCGTGATTGCTTGCTGGCTGCGTGACGGTCGTCTAGCCCTATGGGAGCATTTATTATGTCCACTTGTGTAGGATGACTGGGGTTAATTTCAACCCTATAGAATCCGGAATATTCAAGGCTTATAATGGGTCATTACGTCTCCAAAATGTAACACATGTATAATGTATAGACGATTTTGGTAATATTTAAATATATTTTCTAACTGGGCCCTACATTATCAACCTTTAATAATGAACGTTTGCGACTCTCAAAGAAATGCAATTTTATGGAATTATTAATCAAGATTTAATAAAATATAAAACATATAAAAACAGCCATTTGCTAAGCAGTAGACCCCTACATTACAATAAAGGAAGCATTGAATGTGTGTCGATTTATATGAAAATATTAAGTTATTTATGAAAGTAAATATTAATGAAAATTTGACACGCATCCACTGTTTCAAGCGATCATAGATTTATATTTAGTAAATCATGAGCATGCGATAATTATATGATAAAATGTAGATTTTAGAAATATGTACCCAAGAAAGATAGAGTGAGGTAAGCTAGATTATTAGAGAAATTTACACAATAAATTAATTATTAAATTTTAGTTTTACAAATGATAATTTTACATTTTATAAGTTATATAAGTAGTATGAAGAATGAGCTATAGCATATTAGTAGAGTACTCTAGAGAATTTGGACATAGGTACCTGTTTTATGAGTTTTCCGATTCCATTGGTTAGTAGCAAATTGTTCATGATTAGCAGTTCTTTCCTGTATTTAGGTGGTTCATTTAATTTAACAGCAGCAGCAGCTTTCTCAGTATTTTAGGCAGCAGATCTTCGTGGTTGAATTTATGAAGGGCAATGGAAGGTTTGGCATCCGATAGGCCATCCCCGGGCGGAGAATAGTCTGGGCGCTTTTACTCGGTCATACCATGGCAGGAAAAATTTATTTAATATCTTGGAGACTCTCAACTGATTGAGAGCACAGCTAAAGTTAAAGTCTGTTTTTAGCAAGTCTAAGATGGCCTCCTTTCTTAGATCTTATCTTTCACATTTTTGTCATAGTTTATTTTTGGATTCCACTTAATCTGCCCTGAGGATAATCAATGCATTTTGTTACGTTTAATTATCGAGAAAACTGCCTTTCTATTGTTTACATTTACATTTTACATTTACTAATTACATTTTGGGGAATTTTTCCTTTTAATTAATCTATTATCTCTCACCGACCGATGCTTTTAAAATTTCAAAGACAAAAAGGGAACATACAATTATTTTTACTTTTAATTAAATATTACAATCTATTTCTAAAATTATTACTAAATGAAATTTAAACAAAGCAATAACTAACGAATTTTACAATTCAAAATAAATGATTAAAATTATATATTTTTATATAACTAAAAGAAGAAATCTAAATTATATTATTTATCTTTATTTATTGCCTTAAATTTGAGATCGAAATGTGTGCGTGTTTATGGTGAATTCTACATATATCTGTACATTTTTAATATTGTTACACACACAATTCGATACCAAAAAGTTTAAATTTGGGTAGGATAGACCGGTGAGTGAGAGACGATAGAAAAAGGTAAAACTTAAGATTCGAATACGAATCTGTTTCAATATATGAAATTTACACCTGGTTTACACTTTTAAAAATATTTTTCATTATTAATTTAGTCTATCCCTCTACCTCACTTAAAAATTTTTTTAAATATTTTACTACCACGTGAAAAGTTAGGTGTCCCTTAATTGTAGTCCAAATAGAGAACTGGAAAAATTTATTGCTCCTTAAAAAAAGTCAGTTCATTTTGAAATTAGTAATAAAAAAATATTAATTTTATGTTACAGATAATAAATTACATTTGTTGCATTTATTACCATTAGTCAAGGATGTGTAAATTTTTTATCATGATTTTGCTTTTTTTTTTTCTTATGGATTAATTTCTTTATTGCTTTTTAAAAGCAACATCTGGCTATTACATCATATATTAAGTACCAAAAAAAAAAAAAAGTTTTTATTTTTTTAACTGTTTAAAAACAAAAACAAAACAAAAAATGTGGTAAAGTTTATGGTAAGATGTAGAAAAACTATGAAAAAAAATGTATTTGAATAATTGGGGGGAAGGAAGATTTGAATTATGATCTTAAGGAAGAAGATAGATCTGGAATGGTGTAGAAGACTTGCTTATTGAAAAATAACTGTCTTTTTTTTCATGCTATATCATCATCGTTTTCAGTCATTATCGAACCACTGCAGGATGAAGGTTTCTCCAAATTCAATCCATTTTCTTCAATCTCTAGCCTTTCTTCTCCACAAGATCCCAGCACACTTTCTTATTTCAACCATCCATCTCACATGTGGTCTCTTTCTAGATCTTTTTCAATCTCTTCAAATATGGTTTAAGATTTCAACTGCCCATCTATTATCATCTCTTCTATCAGATATGTACATGTAAATAAAAATCTCCAATACTTTTATAATAAACAAATTTTAGATGATTGATTTATTAGATTTTATTACAATTCTAAAAAAAATATTACATAGACTTTTTTCTACTTTTTGTTCAACTTCTTGCTTGTGCCAATAAAAATAATTTGTGATAAAATTATATCAGAGATTTATTTTGTAAATTTTATTAGATTACTTGGGGTTTTTTTTTTTTTTAAAAAAAAATTATATTTCATTTACATATTTTATACATACGAAATCTTTTATTTTTAAAAAAAAAGTTCATTTCCTCAATATGAAACAGCAGATAGCCTCACAACGGATGAAAATTAATCCAAAAATTATTTAAATAGTCTTATGAAATAACAAAGCATGTGACAAATATATCAAAGTGCACAAAGTAAACATTTGCATTTTACTAAATCTAGAATCAACCAGAGACCTTTAGTACACACAGCAAGGATGCAATTATTGAACCAATAACTAAAGTCACTTTTTAAAATTTTAACTTATTTTTGTTTGGTTTGCCTATGTTAGCATGAAGAAAAATATCATTTAAAATTTATTCAGATTGAATACAGCCCAAGGATTGTATGTCAAAAATCATTAGTCTATAAGCAATACTTTATAAGAAAATACTGCAATATTCAATTTACAGTTGCTATAATTCTTAGAAGCACTGAATGAATAATCATTATCTTTAAAAATATAGGAATGATGGTAGTTTGAAAATATGATGATGTGACAATTTACTGACATTTGACACAAGTTGAGATTCAATTAATATAATGGTAAGTAGAGATGTGCATAATATACATATATATATACACGTGTGCATCATTTTGTGAAAAAGATAGAAAAGAGTTACATGGAAACAAACTTGTAGTTGACTATGATGATGATACCATTTGATCTCTTAGACAGATTGATTTCAGAGAGGATTCATTCAACCTGTAGAACATTATCTAATGTACAAAGTGCCTAACATAGTACACCTCTGCTCAGTTAGTGAGGACAAATGATTCCCAAAACTAACATAAAAAATAGGCAATTATAATGAGTTCCTATGAGAAAAAAGTTAATCTGTTACTCAAAATATAAAAAAATTTAATTAAAAAATAAATTTTAAATTGAAAAAAGTATATACTAAGTATATAATTAAAAATACTAATTTATAGATAAATATATTATACAATAATATTTTGGTATCTATAACTTAAAAAAAAAACTATATATATACTTTAAATCAGTGGTCGGCAACTGGTGGTCCGTGACATAATTTTAATGGGCCGCAAAGAAATTCAGATATTATTTAAATTTGCTAAACTCATTTAATAAAATTTTTAAATAAAAAATCAATTTTGTTTAAGCTGTATTATTATATGTAAAATAGAACAAGAATATTATATTGCTAATTGATTTGTTGCAAAATTCTACTGTGACTTGCAAAACATCTGCCTCAAAAAGATTTAATTAATCCCTACTCGGTTGGCGGTATAGAAAAAGTAGCAAAATAAGAATATCAAATTCTGTACCATTGACTAGGCATCAAATGTGACTATGACACACCCTTGGTAATTGAGTGAACTAAAACTCAAAAATTTTATTAAGAATTTTGAAGAAAAAAACATCTATAAAAATTATTAAAGAATGAAATACTATTCGTTATTAATCTTAAATAATTTTTGTAGATACAAATTAGAAAATTACACATATAAAATGTAACAAATATGTATTTATACATTCATTTATTTTTACGAAATAAAATGAACATTTTATTAACAAAGAACATAATAAAACATAATTCTTTAATCAATTATAAAACATATAAATACACACTTAGTTTTACCTCTGCACTAGATAGAAATACCATTTAGTTAACATAAAAATATTAAAATAATTAACAAAAAAAAAATAATAATAATAATAAACCCAATGTTTAATAATTTTATAGTTTAAAAAACTGTGAGATATGTATGAATACAATAAATAGATTGACTCTTAAATTCATAGTTTTTTGTTTAATGTATTTCTTAGACCTTAATCGATTTTCTTTTTCTGTCAGATTTTTTTAGTTGTGTATGTAGTTTTTAATGGGAAAAAAAAATTCTCTAATTTAACTTTATATTTTTTTAAAAATTTCATTCACTGTAAAAAATAGTCTCTTTAAATAGCAATTGACTACATATGTAATATAATAAACCTCCGGCGATGGGCTTTTCACAAATTTACATACATTCACCCATAAGCATCAGTTTAAAAAGCATAACTAAACCACTTATGCTTAGAGTTTATCATTACATAAACCAACCTTTGCTCACCATGCTGAAATAAGAGCTTTAATCTAATGTGTACCTTATATATAACTTGACAAATAATTGTACACACTTATTCATTTTATAGCAGGAGAGAAATAGAATCTCATTTTTAACCACCTGCAATAAATCATAAATTCAAAAAACAAAAATAATCTGAAAAATAAAAATAAATAATCAAAACATAAGATTTCATTTTCAGTTTTTTGGCTACACTGGCACCAGAAGAATGAGACTCATTATGCTTTCAAGTTTGAGTTTATGGGGGAAAAAGTTTGCCAAGATGTAGGTGAGTACTTGTTTTATCATTTCATCACCTTTACAAGAAATTTGAAATCAGTTTTCACTCTAAAGTATTTGAAATTATCAATCGTATCGTTCTATGCAAATGGCTGCCATTAAAAAAGGCAAAAGCCAGTACAAGGAAATCTTAGAATCATTTGAGCAAGAATAAAACTAAGGAAAAAGATTTTAAAACGAAACCAAATAAATAAAAAAAAAAAGTTACTAGAAATCCTAAGCTTAATGATAGGATTAATTGAGATATAGTTGGCGGGTCAAATTTTATTGAAAACGTTGGGAAAAAAAAAAGCTTAATAAAGATAGTCTCAAGAATTTCACAATAGCATCAGATATAGCAAGATTCTACGGCTGCAAACAAATCAGGAAAAACAGGAAATAGACCAAGAAACAAACTAGACACAAAAGTAATCATAAACCTATGGAAATTAAAAAAAAAAAAAAAAGAAATCCCAGCGTTAATTCGTTCATAAGAAAAAAGTTACGATATCATCGTGGCTGAATGCGGTAGAACAGTGCAGGAGGGGGAAATTATTTTAAATATGAATTCGATCTCAATTTTAGAATCAAACATTATAGATTATGTTTTAAGCCATCTCGCTGCACAAGAATTAATTTTTTCTGATGATTAGATCAAAGTTACTGGGCCACTTCCAGTGCGATTGGGGCACCACAAAAAGAATAGAAAACTTTCAAATTGACACAGAATTAGAACGAAGTGTTTCCTGAGCCAAAAAACAATGATTTAAAGATAAAAACAAGTTCAAATGATGGTATAGACCCAAACAAAGATATTGAAGCTGCAATTCACTCAACTCCTTTAATCCAACAATGATTAGGAATAATCCAAAGATTACAAACTTTTACACTACACAATTGAAACCTTGACTACTAATCAAGACCTAGATTTCAATTAACATAAGCAGAATTCAAATAGGATCAATACAAGAGTCCCAGTTGGGATCCTACTACAACCAAGTCCACAACATGGTTACAGAAACTAGTTACTATAACAGGTTGGTTGCCATTCAGCTCTACTGTACAACCAAACAATAAGCAAGAATCCTACAATGCTAATCACTGTTCATAATTGGAATAACCAAATGGAAATATATAAGCTAGATCATAATCCCTGGAGAACCTTGCAGTCGGATGAGTTGAACTAGTATTTAGAATATATGACACGTATCAAGAGTTAACAACAATGAAGCAGACTTTGGAGGCTGTTTCAACCCCCTGATGGCTTGTTTATTATGGCAGTGTTGATTTGAGCTAATCATTTTTTTCTTTGGTTAACTTTAAAATTAGAGAGTTTGTAAGGTGGTTGGTCTGATTTGGGCCACCTCCAAATTTTGTAACTTTGATGGAGGCTTTGCTGCAATAATTTTCCGGGCATGGGTCTGCACTCCTCTTTTCTTCCTCGGGGGTGGTGGCGGTCATTAGGAGGCTGGTTCTTTGGTGCAGGCTGTTGACAATTATTGCCGCTACCTGGAAAACCTGCTGGGAGGGTACCTGGTCAAAGTCTCAGCACCATTCCTGCTCTGGTTGGCTGCTGTGCCCCCTTGATAGGTTGGTTTTAGGCAGTGCAGATCTGTGCTCGCTATGTGTTTTTCTTAATTGGCTTTCCAATTCTGGGCAGGTAGACCGAATGCGGTCCCTGCACATTTGGACTGTTGATTGGGAGACAGGGGCATCTGGAATGGTCTTGACATGGCTCGGCTGCAGGTCGAGAATTTATTATTCAATGGACTTGAGCCTTGGACCTCGCTGCCTGTTGTGGTGGTTGGCGCAATGCTGGACTTGTCCACCTATTCAGCTGAAGCATTTGGGTCTTCGCTTCGGGGCCCCAGGGGTGGGATCATTGGGTGATGGATGGCTTCTCAGTAGCTGGGCCATGTAGATCCATGTATAGATACTCATGTTCAGATACACATTAATATCAACATTATAGCAACTCTTTAATGGACATAATTGTTATCAAGCATATTTACTTTATATAATCAATAATTGTTTTACCTTGTTTGTCACATTGAACACTTTGTAATTCTCAAGGGGTAAGTGTACCCAAAATTTTTGTAATCCTTTTACTAATAAAGGTTACTTTTGAAAGATAAAAATAGTATTTTATGAAAAAGATTATTCTCCACTAAATCTGTATGTTTAAAACAAATTTTAGTAAAATGTAAGTTCAAATAACAAAAATATTCTTTAAAATATTATAAATCAACATTTCATTACGAAAACAATAAAAAATAATAAGTTGCTGTCAATAGATGTTTACTGTTTGACATCATTAAAAATTCAGCTAAACAATTTTCTGCTTAAAAGCAAATACATTTAAATAAAAGGTAAATAAAACATAATATATTTACTAAGAAATAAATATTTAGCAATTGTATAAAAAAAAAAACAATAATAAGCAAGTAAATAAATTATATATAAACTTATTTTCTGTTATTATGACATCAAAAAGGGCCTACATTGTGCAAGTGTAGAAATGCATTTTTTCCTCAATATATTGAATATAATCTTATTTTTATTTCCTTAGATCACTGATAGCTGCTGACATTTTGATACTTTATAAATAAAATCTTAATCTATTATGCATTTTGTAACTGTTAAAATCACTCACAGCTTTCTTCTTAATTAGTTTTTACTAGCAAACAATCACAATGGATTACCATTGAGATCAATTGAACCCAACTGCAGTGTTAATTGGATGTTTACATGAAAATTTCTCTACACCAATGCATATTTCTAGTAATCATTAGTAAGCATAACTAAAAGCAATGCTGCTATTAAAAAAAAAACAGTAATGGAAACTCTTAATGTAAGATGCCACTGTATATAAAAACATATTGGTATAAAAAAAAAAAAATTCCACCAACAAGTTTTTAATTCCTTTTCAGCACAAAATTATCTTTATCAATTCAAAAATTAATAACTAGCATAATCAATGGAAAGGATTTATGGGCACAGTTTATACTAAAATAAGTAATAGATTTATCAATGCTTAAAATTCTAAATGGTCTCAAAAAGTTGTATCTATGGCTGAAGCATGATTTGGTAATCAATATCTTACACTCCAGATAATATGTAATTATGCCAGAAACATGTAACTTAAATTCAAAAGAGGCCATTGACCACATATAATGGCCACTTGCTCACTTCTATTAAATGCTATCTTTAGAACAGAATTATTCCACAAGAGTAGCATTTGTAAACAAAGATAATATCAAAATTTGATTTGGTGAATGATATAAAAACTTTGATGAATTATTAGAAAAAAGTTTTGACATTGATTACCATTTGATATTGGAATTTTTATTATTCATCTCTTGATAGTAGTAGAAAAGTGTAATAGTTTCATAATTATTATTTTTACAATTCTATATCAGTTCTTAAAATAATATCAAATATTCTAGTTTATGCTTTATATCTCTTCATTTATTTTTTATTTTCAATTATCTCTTTTTGATTTTTTTTCATTCCGCCAGCAATCTCTACTTTAATTCCACATTCAAAGTATATCTTGCACAATCATACATTAAAACAGTAAAAACACATCAATTAAATTAATTACTGCAATTTCTTTTAATACAGTACTGAGTTTACCAAACACACTAAAAAGTCATTTTTATAAATAAATATTTTATTTGTGCTATAAGTAAAATAATAATTAAGCACTTATGTGCTTAAATATTATTTTTAATACATAAAAAAAGAAAAACAACTTACACTCAAAATTCTGACTTCAATTCAGCAGTTTTTTAATCCTACATTAAAATATATATATATATATATTAATATAACTATCTAATAGTTTTGGATAATTAAAAAATACATAATTTGCTGAAAATATTTGTGCAATCAGAAATACTATATAAATAATTAAAAATATAGAAATCCTGAGTATCCACAATTTTTTTTATTTTATTTTAAAATACCTTTGTTATGATCATAAATATGAGTTGGACATATATATATATACAGCAAAATAAAGATTTCACAATACAATTGTTAGAATTTTTTTGCAATAATTGAAGATTTGCAAGCTATCTTAGGATTTTTGTTTTGAATAATGGTCCATAGTTTAATTCAGCAAGTAATCCAATTATTAGTGGGTATGACTGCCTAACTATTTTAAATAGAAAATTACACACATAAACAAAATAAACATAAAACCTTCAATTACTTAAGATTGTTATCAGCAAAATAAAACAGATAATATATATGTAGATAGGTAATATCATATGATTTTTAAATGGAAAACTCTATGCTAAAAAATTATTTTAATTAGCAGAATGATCTGTACAGAAGTTTTCTAAAAAAAAAAATAGTAATTTGTTGCATTTCTGTCCTGAGTATTTTGAAAGTGACCAAGATATGTGATAGTAAACCTGCTTAAAAAAAATTGAATAATAATAACTAATAACTCAGTAGGATCCCAACACACCTTTTCTCGAAGATTTTGTCTTCTAATGTTGTATAAATTCTAACGAAACTATATTGCCATCATTACAAAACATCAGCTATTTTTTATTATTTTATTTTTATAAAATTACATGCTTTTAAAAATAGAAAGAAAAAAAAACTTTTAGCAATATGTTAGACAAAATTATACATTTTCCTCCATTCTTTTTAATCCCTGTAATAAGATTAATATGTGCAGTATTCTTGAAACTGTAATGGAGAAGCATAAATAATTTGAGATATGCTGACAACATTTTGATTTTAGTTAGTGATGAAAAAAAACTAACAAATATTAAGAAAAACTATTAGAGAAAAGCAAACAATATGATCTTGAAATAAATACCTTAAAACCAACAACATAATTATTGACTGTACCAATAACAATTCTTCCCAAATTAGAGGTATAGTAGTTTTTTAAAGAGCTAGATAAAATTAAATATCTGAGAATTCCATTATAGTCAATAATGATTCAGTGTGATCAAGAAATATACAAAAGAATTACAACAGCAAAAACAAACAATGGCAAAACTGTCTAAAATACATATACTGAAATATTTCATAAAGCTCTCATATTAAAATTGATTAATTATCTGAGTTTATTATGTTGATACATAGACACTCAAAAAATCAAAAAGAAAAAAGATGAAAGTATTTCAGATGTGCAGCTATTGAAGAATGCTCTCGTAATTTCCAACACTGTCAGTAAGACTAATGTCTATTTTAGAGGAACCAAATTCTACCAAGTAACTATCAGTGCAAATAAGAAAATGAATAGTGATCTATTTCAGATACATAGTGGCAACACCCGACACTACAGAAAAGCATGCTATTAAAAAAAAAAGAAAGAAGTGCAATGAACAGATTAAATTAGGCAAAAAAGTGGTCACGGATTCATTGAGATGCTGTATATAATCTAAAATCATGAAATATGGAGAACAATGGAATTCTTCTACATAATATCCCTGAAGCTTTTCGTAAGTTATAGATTGAAGTAAAAATAATCAAATGGTTGCAGTTCATAAAAAGTTTGAACACCAGAAATGGCACTGGGTAGGGATCCATGGACACTGAGCCCTAGAAGCTGCCATTCTACAATTGTATTAATCTACTAAGGGCAGATTGAGATAATAATTTTGATAGAAAACTTTCTTGTTGGCTTCAATATGCACAATGAAGAAGTAGAACTTACTAACATCTCTTTCAAAAGAATTTAAGTGCAAATAGTTTTCAGCCATGTACAGGAGTTTCCCATTTAAAAGCAATACAAAGATATTTTTTATTCTGAAAATTTCAAACCAACATTTGTATATTATCAAAACAGTATAAAATATTTAACAATTGTCTCCTTATATAGTCATAGTTTAATGCACTGTTTATTTCCTACTAAAAAATGTCATTACAATCAATGTGTCAGGCAGTAACATTTGTTGAACCGATTTTTTTTTTTTCACTTTACTAATAATTATTTTAAATGTTTTCCAATGAAAAAAATGTTCCTCTTGTTGATTCATATTTCCAAGACAAATGAGAGGGTGGCACTATGGAGAATTTTGCCTTGTTTAATAACATTATTAACCAAAAATTTTATCAGAAAAATTATGAATTATCTTAAAATGCACACTATAAGAATTCTTCACAAGTCAGACTTTCTAGATGTCATTTTTAAAATAAACTTGCAAATTATTACTTCAGAAATATTATTATATATTCTCAGCACTATATATTTTATAGATGTTATTTATTTAGATGGTTCTTTAAATTGATAGAATTTCACACTGTGATCTGAAATTGTCAACTGGTTAAGTCAAGGTTTTGCTAAGATTGCCATTAAGGTAAAATATCAATGCTTAATTGAATACCCATATAAAATCTTGCCATTAGGACAAAAGTTAGCTTATTTACCACCTGGTTAGTAAATTAATACAAGAATGTTAATTGCAAGTTTATTTAAAAAATGACTTCTAGAAAGTCTGGATTGTGAATGGTTTTTATTACACATACGTGAATATTATTTCAGAAATATTATTATATAATCATAACTCTATGTAAAAAATTAACAACAGCAATACATTCTGTTATGTAAGCATGAGTTATCAAGAAATACCAGATAGTAGTGATAACTAAATCCCAAAACTAGTTTCTGGCTATGGGTGTTGATCGAATGCTTCTATCTATATAGATATTTTAGAATACAGTCATAGAATATGTTAATGGAATGTTAAAAAGTAAGCTAGATGAATCATGTGATACTTTAAATACATAAAGTAATGTAAATATTTTAAATTCATTTTTAAAATTATTTTGAACTCTTTTATTCTAAATTCCAATATTTTTGTGAATCATACCAAGTTATAGCCAATCTTCAAACTATATATACACATGCACACAAAACTGGAATTAATCCTATAAAATATTTACTTTGTTCAATTACTAAATATATATTTTAAAAAAATTAAGACATTGCCAGTTTATAGCATGTTCCCATTCTCCTTAACTGAACATTTTTAAAAGCATAAATTAAGATTTTTACATTTTGAAATGCAATAGTTATAGCCACTGGGATAACATTAATGTTTCCTAGTATGAATTTTGAGCAAAACAAGTATCTTCCATTAAGATATACCATATAATGTCTCTAAAAGTTATATTTAAAAAAACATAAAACAATCTTTAAATATAAAATAAAATTCTCTCCAACAATACTTCATAGAAAAATGGTGAAGGAAAAGATAACATTCACCAGGCTTTCTAATTTCTGAATGATGAGTGTTGGAATAACTTTTCAATTCCTGCCTTACTCTTTAATTAAGAATAGTACCCATTTACCAACCAATATTAGATGGTTAGCGGGTGGGCTACAGAATGATTAGCACACAAAAAAATCCCGTCAGCTTATAAAACATGCTATGTATTTATGTATAAGAATTATACATAAATTAATTTGACAAATGTCATATTTTTATAATTTTCAGCAGATTTATTTGAACTTTAATAAAATTTTAAATCATAATCTAAGATTAACAAATTGTAACAATTTCTAACCTAATAAAACATGATTAATAATCATTAAAAAAATGCTTATTATAAATGAGTGCTGATTAAAAGCACTGTGATTATAAAATATAATGATATAATTCATAAGAATATTATATATATATATATATAAAGTTATTCTAATGAATTTAAAGAGTACATAAATAATTTTACAGCTTATCAAGCATGTATTGCTAAGAATATAAATTTTTTCACAGAACAAGTAAGTTTGAATATTAGGATAATTCACAAGCTAGATCCCTAAAGGATCATTTAAACATAATTATAAATAACACCCAATTTTTGTTATATCAAGGATAAAAGTGATTATCTTCTTTCTGACAATTTAGCAAAAGGTGGTCATTATTTACAAGCCATTTAAAAAATTTATTAGGAATCTAGCTTGTGAATTATCTTAGTAAAGGTATTTTTTCCGTAAATAGGTTTATATTCTTATTACATATTTGATAAACCATAAAATTATTTATGTTCTAATTAAAAATCATTAGAATTTCATCTAAATTAATATTTAAAACTGTAAGTTGGCTTGATTAATATAAAAAAATAAAAATCACTGTTAAGAGAAAGTTTCAGCCTTTTCGATTATCAATACTTGATCATTTTTTGTCAGACAAAACAGATTAGCATTGATAAAACAAAAAATGGATGTTATTTATAAAGATGTTTAAATAATTCTTTAGGAATCTAGCCTGTGAAATATTTTAGTAACATATTCGGACTTGTTTGTTCTATGAATATATAAATAATTTTTTTAATTATATTTATCAACTTACTACAATAAACTATTGAAAAATTAAAATAAAAACCATTACACAAGTCGATACTTTGAAAATTAGGATAATAAAGCAATTAAAAATAAATACTAATTTAAAAAGAATTACACATAATTACAATAAATAAATGAATTTTCACAATAAGATAAATAAATAATAGAAGGGTGCAGAAGAAGGCAGTATTCAATAGGCTTTCTAATTATCAGATGATAAAAAGTTTGAGCATACTTGTTTTACCCTCAATATTAGACAGTTGAATTGGTTACCTAAAAAAAAAAAAATCCCAAACATGTTGAAAAATTTTTTAAATTTATTTAGCCTGGATTCAAACCCAGGTCTCACATGGCCCATGGATTGATCCACAAAGCCTTCAATTAATTATATTTGTAATATATAAATTTAATAATAGTAATTACAGTATATATCTTTTTGTTGCTGTTATTATAATACTCATGTTAATAAAATTATATTTAGAATATCATTGTTTATTTATAGTTATTCTAATTCTTCATTTAAATATGAATGTTTGATAGTCTTTTTTAAACAATGAAATAATCAGTATGATTCAGATAATTATAAAAGAGGTGGTTTCAAAAGCCATTATATTTCAGATGGTCAATACCTTCTCATGTAAAGAGGTAAAAATTCTAGAAAGAAATGAGACCAATAATAATATAATGCTTTAAATAATAATGCACAAATATAGACTGTTGAAAAGCAAATTAAAAAACTGGCTCACTTATGAAAGATAGATTTTTAATTCTTGAACCAATGTTTTTGCTACAAATGATATCAAAACAATATTTCTATAATCTTACCATTTTCATATACCACCATGCCACAAATTCTTACCAATTCTTTCAAACTCACTATTTTTATGCCTGTTTTAAATATAACCCCATCCCATCATTAATAATTTCTATTATTCTTTCTTCCCTTTCTTTTTCTGTGGATAAATGATTTCAAAAGATTTGTTTATTGAAATGCAAAAAGTTAAAAAAAAGACTTACCCCTGCAAAAACAAACAACACTATTCTTTACAGCTAAAGATGCCATTGAAAGTACTTCAAACTCAAATTGATCTAAAAAAAAATTTACATTTATATAAAAATACATAGATAGAAAATTGTACCAATGTATAATGTATATATTATTACAAGTGAATATTTATGCATCCTCTGTGAGCTCATTGTAAAAATAAATTCCGAATTGTTAACACATTGCATAATGTAATGAAATTTTGACCTACTGTTTTGCAAATAAACAGAAAAAATATATATACTTCAAAATGATCAAACATAAGTCCACTTAAAAAATATAAATAAGAAGCAGTTTAATGATGATTCACTGAAATTCAGCTAAATTTAAAGTATGACTTAAGCATTAGCCTTAAGTAGAATTCATATATTATAATTTCAAAACATTCCACACCTATTATTTGCAATATATATATACATAAAGTATGACAAAATTTGTAGTAAATTACGTATTAGATTTTTTCTTTAATAAATAATTTTATTTAATCTTTAATTTACTATAAAAAGTAAAAAAATAAAAATAGATATTTATTTGCTTGTAATAAATATACTGCTTCAATTATTTCTGAAAATGTTAGGGCTTTTATTAGAAAGTTTTAAATCTCTCTTTTTAAATTAAGATTTTTAATAGAAAATTGAAACAAATATCTCTTTTTTAAAATTGTTAAATATTTTAATATAAAGTTAAAAATGGAACAAAAATTTCTTTTCTAAAAATTAATGAATTATTTTTAAAGTAAAAAAGATAAAAAAAACTGATAATGTATCTCTGAATTACAAGAATTAAAAGAAAATTATTTTTAATAAAATAAAAATGATTCAAATTAAAAAAAAAAAAACTATCTGTGTGGGTAAACATAATTTATCAACAATAAATATCAATAAACCTAGTTTGAAAGAAGGCATACTTCTAAAATGAGTATTTCTATAGCTCTGAAATTATGATAAAAAAAAAAAAAATATGAAGAATATCAAAAAATAATGTATGTATAACTGATGAATCAAGATTTCATCGAATATAAAAAAACATTTCACGAAAATTCTCAACTTTCAATACATTTCTGTATAACTCACTTGATTCATGATTGCTGTATCAGCATAATTAAATTTTTTACTATAATTTTGTTAGCTTCTTATTAAAATGCTTTAACTTAGATACTTTTTTAAAAAATAATTTATTTCAATACATTTCATATTAACTGCAATGTATTTGAAATTTTTCTTTTGGTGTTGTGGCTTGATTTACAATAAGCTATATTTCCTAAAGTTCATTGTTCAAAAAAAGATTGTTTATATCTGCTTTTAAGACATCAATACCAAAGAAATATAATAATTTTCACTTCTGTTTAGCTTAAAGGATTATGCTCCAATAAAAAAATACCACAATCCTTTAAGAACCTATGTTTTCTAAGTGAGCGAGCTGACATAAATAACTTAATTATTTTATAAAATAGTTCTAAATATCATAGTTCGTTAAAGTATATATTGCAGCTAAAAATATATGCAAAAAGAAATGGCAAACTGAAAACTATAACAATTAAATGTTATTAGCTACTGCTTGCCTGCAGAATCACTTTCATTTCCTTTCAAATAAAGAACTTAATATATACTATTGCAAAACAAAATAAAAAAATATATACTATTGCAAAGCAAAACAAAACATCCTCTAAAACAAAATAACAACTAATGACCATATGGTTAAGACATTTAACAAATGCATTACAAATTAATTTGAATATGGATTATTTTAAATATTGCTTAATTCAAAGCCTAAAATATTCTCAACACATTTCATTGTAAATTTAGACATTTTTGACGATTTATATGCTGCAGTACAAAAACTTATCAACATTTATTTCCAATCCATGTCAAGGATTTCAAAATTTGCAGAAAATAGTTAACCATATAAAATGTTTTGAATACATATGTACATGTGATTTTAATGCATATAGACAATATATATACACACGTAACTATAATTTAATTTAATCATAAATAAATTAATAATACAATACACACATTTAAAAACAAAATTTAAAAAAACCAAGAATATCTATAAATTAATAAAATTAATTGCAAAGAGTTGATTAATTTTTTCTTAGCTCAATAGCGCTATTTAAGTGAAGATGGGGGGAGGGGGGAGGTCATTCACTGAGAAAACATTACATTAAATTGTTAAATGGAAAAAGAAAAAAAATCAGTGAATAAATAAAATAAAGAAGTAAAAAAATGAGAAGATAATTGTATAAAATGTAATTTTCAGATTAAAAAAAAATTCTAATAGATACTTCAAATTAAATAAGAATCTTTAATCGGTTCAGATAAGTAAAATATTATATTTATAGTTTAAAATTTTTGTTTATTATTTTTTTCTTTTTACTATCTCAGCAACATATTTTCAGATTATCTTTTTTTTTTAATAATCTTTCTAAAATTTGATTTTTTTGTATTTTGATCAAATAGCTATAAAGACAGTAATTTCATTTTCCTAAACTATGTTTTAAATATCTTAAAGACTAGCTAAATTAGTTTTATCTTAAAAAGAAAATTTATTTACAATCTGGTATACACTTATATAATTTACAAGGAAACAACTACACCTCTGGAAGTCATGTATAAATGATACTTATATGTCAATAAATGCAAAGAATAGAATGGACAACTTATTCATCAAACTTATGATGGTTGTACTAAGCATTCATTCATTAATGTTGTTGAAACCGAATAAAATTTGTATATTAGCCTGATTTAAATGTGGTCCATATCATTCTGAAATTACAATTGTTAATGCAAATATGAAATATACATACCTTACTGTATATGAAATTTAACAGAAGTAACAACATCTGCAAACTGCTATATATTCAATTATAATTTCAACAACATTTGCACTAAAAGTAAATCAGACCAATATATAAATTTCACTTTCTATTTCCAACAATGACAATGAATGAATACTTAAAACTATCATTAGCTTAGAAAAAGGATAGTCCATTCTATCTTTTGCATTTATTTAAGTATGTATGTTGTTTATATATGGTTTTTGAAAGTGTAGATTTCCATTTAAATTTCATATACATTAAGCTATTCCTATTAAATATTTACATTCACCGAATTGACATGTTATTAATATTATGAGGTTATTAAAAATGGATACCATCTTTATCCTCTAAATATTCAATTATAATTTCTGAATGATTTGCACTGGATTTAAATCAAGCTAATATACAAATTTCATTCTCTATTTCCAACATCAGTGATTAAATTCTTAATACCTTTTCATAAGCTTAATTATGTGTTATTTACATATGGCTACAGAAGTATAGACTTCAATTTAAATTTCATATACATTAAGCTTTACTATTTTATAACCAAATGTTTTATTGCTTAATCAAACTCTTTGCAATTATAAAGTCAATTTCCTAACAAATGTTTTAACATTTATTATATATATTCTCCAAACTATTGTTCTATTTATAAAAGTTTAAGGATCAACTTGTAGCATATTACCTAGCCCTTATTCTACTCTATCTTTGAGCAGACAGTTTATATACATTAGTGACACATGTCTTTAATATAAGCATCAATTATCATCTTTTATCATTAAAAGATTTAATTTCAATTTTTTTTTTTCCTTTTAAACTATATACAGAATTTAATGTAGAAGTTATACACATATATTACTAGAAGTAAAAATTATTCCACTCAGAAAAAACTGATGTACCAGCAGATACACTAATAAATAAAAGATAAAGTTGGCAAACGATCAAAAATATCACTAACAATCATTTCATATTCATGAAACTTCTTACAGCATAACCAAAAATAAAGATATACATCAGCAGTCATATGTTCAGAAGTCTACATAATTTCCTCATTATGAAAAGAAGTCCAATATACATTGGAACATGAGAATAATATGACATTTTATAACATTTACTGAGCTGATAAAATTTGAAAATATGGAAATCATCTTCTAATAATATCCAGAAAACTTAAGATTAAAAAAAGGCTTGAGGAAAGGAATTATCTAGTATAGAGCATATAGTGCAAAAGAGGAGTTGTAAGTTGACAGAAACAGCATCATGATATATTCAGTGATTCTGTCTAGTCATTGATGATCATTGAATCTAACTGGTAGTAAATTACCTGAAAGGTTAATTCAGGCATTATCAATAAACAGTAGTCTCCCAAATATTAAATGTATAGAAAACCCTCACTTATATTAACTAACTACCTCTGTTTTACATTACTCGCATATTAACTATTTGATCAGACATGGAAAAAAAACCAGTCCATCTTGTTTTCCTTCAAGAGTGGTCTTCCTATAGTTATTTATCAGCAAGGTAATGGACAGGTCTCATCTTCAAGCTACTTTCCCACTGGGAAAATAAAAAATTATATGGGCAATACTTCCAAATGTTCACTCAATCATTTCATATAAATAAACAATGAGTTGTTATACTCAACCTATAAAAACTATTCTTTAACCTTTCTATGCCACGTCATATGTTCAATAATGTTGCAAATTATAGTGATCAAATACAAGATGCTAACTTCTATAATGATGTCATTAGTTAATGTATTATTTCAGAAATTTAGTATCATTATTCCACGAGTTTTATCTCATTATAATAAGCATGTATGTAATAATGATACAATGCCCTATTACCCATTAATAAGTGTAAGCATTCTAGTTTGCAACCATGTTTTTAAGATTATACTCTATCTAATACAAATGTCATTAGATAATATTAAAAATTCTTGTTTTGCTCAGGTTGAATTGCTTTTGAATAAATATAGAAAATGTTCAAAGTTAAATTACGCTATAAAATGTTATATTGAATCGCGACAGATTTTTTAAAAAAGGTTACTTTTACTTAAAAAAAAGTAAAATTACAGTAGAAAATATTATATGTAAAATTACACTAGAAAATGTTATATTGAATAGACATATTTTTAAAAAAAGGTTACTTTTGCTTAAAAAAAGGAAATTACAGTAGAAAATGTTATATTAAATTATGCACCCAGAAAAGTTATATTCAATCGTTTTTGTCTAGCGACAACGCCATCAAATGGCGTGCAGTGGCTAATCGACTACTACCAAAATATTTTATGACATAAATTATAATTTTTTTAAAAATTTATTTCTTGCTTATTTTCTATGTGCTATAATCCTTTTACATTTTAAATTTTTCTTTTAAATTTTTATATAAAACTAGGTGTACCCTTGGCTTTGTTCATGTTAGTAAAATAAATGAATGTAATGTAGTTGATAATTAAAATATATTTACACAATATTTACAAGATTTAATAATACATGAATTATCAACAGCAGGTAAAAATGATTTACAGTATTATAAAAATGCATTACAATAGTCATTTTTAAAATGATTTACAGTATTATAAAAATGCATTACAATAGTCATTTTTACCTGCTGTTGATAACTCATGTATTATTAAGTCAAGTAAATATTATTTATATATATAATTTAATTATCAACTACATTTCATTCTTTTATTCTATTAATGTGAGCAAAGTTGTTGGTACAACTAGTTTACAATGTAAACAACCATTACATATTTAATTCCTTTATTGTTAAAACAATGCTCATACAACCATTTCTTGACAGTTAACAGTTTCGATTGTCCCTGCAATCTTCCTCAGAACTACAAAATATATACAACCATTCATATATTTCCAATCCCTTTTTTCTTTTTTAACATTTAAAAATTTATCTTTTTTTTATATATTGCAAATTATTAAAGTTTTTAAAACAGTTAAATATTATAAAGCAAAAATTTACAGCCTATAAAATTCTATGCAATATCTTTATTTCAAATTTTAAATGCTTAGATTGTTTCATATGTAAATATATATTAGATTTTTTATCTATTAAAAGCTGTTTTAATCTAGTTTTCAATTTATTTTTTATTCCTCCTAAACATAATATATTTTTATTATCTCTCTTACAATCTAAGCAATTTACAATATAAATGCCATTAAACATTTTCCAATCCCTCCTTTTTTTTAACATTTATTAATTTATCTAAATTTATTTTCTTTTTATATATTGCAAATTGTAAAAATTTTTTAAAACAGTTAAGTAGTATAAAGCAAAAATTTACAGCCTAAAGGAAGGAAAATCATTCAAGATTCATCTAGATTGATGCAATATTTGTTGAGTTATAAAATCACAAACAAACTTTCACATTTGCATATTACTACAGGTGCCTGCCCTTCATTATATAAAAAGATAAATTTAGCTAAATTGATGAATACTAAAAAAGAAACTGGAAAATATGAGTGGTATTATGTTGTAAATTGCTTCAATTGTAAGGGAGATAATAAAAAGTATTTCATATGTAGGATAAACAAAAATATAAATTAAAAGTAGATTGAAACAGCATTTAATAGATAGAAAAAAATTCTAATATATACCTACATATGAAAGAATCTAAGCATTTAAATTATGAATAAAAATGTTAGTCTTACAAAGAAAGATTAATTATGGAAAGCTTATATTGTATATAAAATTACAAACTAGTTTTGAATAAAAAGTGTTAAGAACCTGGTGTAATTATAGACATCTAATAAGTAAAAAAAAAATTGTAATTTATGTCATAAAATATTTTTATATTGTTTCCGAAAAATTTTTTTAAACATATTTGTATATATAAATATCTTGATACTCTGTCATTATTAATAATATATAAAACAAAGAGAATAAATATGTGAAATGAAATTAATTAAACCGAGTATACTTTTGACGCATATACATCATAATCAGTGTTGTTCTGTGTTTGTATATATACATTATAGAAATAAGCAATTCTTGACAATGACCATATAATATGGATGAAATATTGAAGGAAAACTGAAATTTATAAAAAAAATTTATAAAAAAAAAAAACAAGATTTGAAAAGTAAGTGTTGAATAATTTTTTTTTTTTTAATATTTGAATGGATCATATTTATAAAGAATATAGTGAAATAAATATTGGTTTTATTAAATTAAATTGTGCAGTTAGCAGAATGCCACTTAATGTGTACAGTTTTTACTTAATAGTTCATCCTGCATGAGTAAAAAAATTAAAAAATCAGTTGAAGCAGTCCAAAAGAAATGGTAGCGATAGCATCTAATGACCTTAATTTATTCACTGCATATTGTAAACAGTATTTAAAATTAGCTAGTCTTAAACACGTAACTGTTAAATATATATCAGCAAGAGTAGCAATACCATAATTCCAAAGAGAAAGAACAGAAGAAAGAGATGGGGAAAAAAAGAGAAGGATGATGATAACACACTAGAGATGAATTTTATGATAACTATACAAACCAATCCCTTAACTACAAATAAGTCCACACACAGATCATGCTAATCCATTGTTCTGTTTGTTTAGTAACGAAGCTGCCTTATGACTTTTCCTGCAGTAAATCTTAACTGTAGTTCTCCATTGATTTTTATCTTCAGTCATATCTTCGCCATTAGTGCAATCAACACAGCACTTTTCTTTGAGATGATTTTTAGAGTGTAAATAGGTCTACCTCTACCATGAAAAACCATGTGCAGCAAGTTCATTGCAAAATATTTTTGTAGGAAGTGGTGCATCATTCATTTGTTTACATGTCCAATCCAACAAAGATTTGATTTTACAATAAGACTTTATAGTATCACATCCAGTAAGATTAACAAAATATTGACTAATTTTATGATTTTGTCATTGTATTTTTGAAACTTTCCAGAATATCCTTAAATAAAATTATTTTAATATTTTTATGTTAAGATGATAAAAAGTCCAAGTTTCACTTCCATAAAATAAATAAAATAGCAGCTCTATTTTATATACTCCATACAAATATGGAAAGGTTCCATAGTATACTGTTAATAAAAAGTCAACCTTGATATAAAGTCTTAATTGAAGCGAAACTTTGAAACTTATCATTTAACTGAGGGATTTTCAAGAAAAAAAATTTTTTTTTTTTAAGTATTAGGTCCAACATCAATCCAGTAACAATCCAATCATTGGTCAGTAAATAGTTATCTACCTCAGCTTAGTTAGATGCTTAAACAAAAAAGCAAACTCTTAAAGCCTTCATCAAAGAGCAGATGCTGGGGAAACCTTTATCTTGCAATGGATTTTTTTTTTTTATGTTTATTTAAAAAAAAAATCCATTATAAAATTATTGTTTAATAGATTTTATCAGCATTCAGTTGTCTGTTTTTATATTCATCAACATATTCTGTTTCCAGTGATTGTTTACTTCTCGACAAATGTTAAGTTGTTTTGATATGCATAAAATAAAAATAATCAATTGTATAAGCTATATCTTATAATATTATGAATGAAAGCATTTAAGCATCCTCAATTAGATCATGATATAATATATATAATAGCGCCAATATGAATTATGAATTAGTGCTATGATAATTCACAACTCAAAATTTGGGTTATTGTCTAACATCTTACACCTTAATTAAATAATGACCTAATACAAAGAGCTTAAATGCTCTCATACATAATAGAAATAAAAATGAATTTCAAGTAGATAATTGGGAATAAATTACGAAACAGTAATATGGAATCTAGAATACAAAATAAAAACAAATATAACTGAAAATGATATAATTTCTACATCTTGTCAGAGTAAGTAATTTTACAGACATTAATCACAAACAATAGCAAAAGATAATTAAATATATTAACATAATGAATAAATTACTAAATGCGCAGTAAGTCGATCAATATTTTAACATGAAAATCGTTAAACCTAATGATTCTATGCAATTGTTCAGATTAAATTTTTTTCTCATTTGTTTCAAAGGAAATGGGTCAAAAAACTTTGATACATCAGTCAATCTTCAATTACAACTGAGCCAAAAGGTCAGAACGTATATTATAAATGTCTCTTAATTTACATAATCACTCTGCTCTGTAAAACATCACATAATTAGTTTTTGTATAAACCAAAAAATTATATATATCATAAAATTATACAGACCTCTTAACACATACAATATTTGGATTCCTGAAGGTCCTATGATATTATCGATCATCAACTTAATAAGATTTGAAAATAGAAAATATAGATATCACATCATTGAAATTTCCATCATCTGAGTCAACATCAGCAATCAAGCTTGCAACATGCTATAAAAATGTTCAAATATGCATTGATTAAAAAAAAAAAAAAATCAAATGTTATATTTAACATTATATAAACAATAAAAATATTAAATGACAACTTAAGTTAGACTTGTATTTCAATTTCATGCTGTTATAGTACTAAAATGAACAGGAAAAAGTCTCCTACTCATGTTTATTGACCATATCAGTCACTTTTCATCCTCATCGACTGCTATTCCCAAGTCACACTTTTCAAAAATGTATTATCTTTTAGAAAATAACATAAATCTGAGATTACATGACCTTAAATTATATAAATCAAGGAGTATCTATCAATGATAGTATTAATATTTTTAAATATAAATACAGTAAAAATAGTTTTATTTTAAATTGTGTAAGACAGTGAATACTTCAACTCAGCAATAACATCATAATATATACATTTTTAAATATGAATATCAATGAACATTTATTTTAGTTGGGCCATCTACAAGATATTATCTTGTTCAAAAATATAACACACTAAATTAAAATTTTAAAGAGAATACTTTTAATGCAAAAAGACAGCTCTTAAAATTTTATTAATTGTTATTAAAAAATTAAACAAATTAAGAAACAGAAGTGCCATGTTAAGACTTTTTTTTCACTAACAGAATGTTAAATATTATCAGCCAGAAAATTTACATCAATTTCATAAATTTTATATATAGAGCTTACAGATAAGCTCTTAACAAGCTTTGCAGAATATCCCCATCCCCAGACCAGTTTCTGCTACTGGCTTGCAGTTTCATAAATTTATGACAAATGTTGATCGTTTAAAGACTTAAAATATTGGTGCTTGATTAATCGAAATTTTAATATACCAGTGCTTGATTAGCCAAAGCGTCAATTTTCCTAAACACTTAAATTGTTTAATATTTCAAGATCAAGGTTCTAGAGGATGATAACTGTGATTATTAACATAAATACTAAAAACCTGTTAAAAATAACTGGGTAAAATTCAATGCTTGCTTATACATTAAGATCTCTGCCCAAGGTCAAGCTGTGTAAAGGGCAATAGAGTATAATCAAGGAATAAAAATATTTCACTGCTGTCAATGGTAGTATGCACTGCTTATGCTTATGAATTCCCTAATATACAATTTATTTCAGCACTTTCAATTTAACACCGTCCCCTGCAAAATCACAACAGAAAAAAATCAGATTCATCGATATATATCTGATCACTACAGTTCTATCAAAAATTTATACATATATATAAAAAGAACATTTATGGATGAACTGCCATTTAAAAATTAGTGTTCTAATGTGAATGTGGTACTGAACTGTTTTTATACTTTTTCATTCAGCACAAGGTTTTAAATGTGATCAAAAAAAAAGACTATCACCTAGACCATCTGTTTTCTTGCAACTATAAATTAAAATGATGAATCTTATTATTCTGAAAATTGTATTCTTGGTCTATCTTACATTAACGGTAGCAGATTTAAACATTTTGGAGGATCAATGTTTGTACTACAGAACAAATGGTATTACAGACAACTTTTCAGTTTCCAAGATTATACTGCTCCAATCATTAAATACAGACAGAAAAATATCAGTTTAAGGAGCATTTCTCACTTTCACCTCAATCACATAATTCAAATATTATTAAGCATTTGTGGGCCATTCTTGAAAGAGTGAGATTAATATCCCCCACCAATATTCCTCAAAATCCTGTGACTTTCCTCCAATAGGAATGTTTTATATTCCTCTAAACACTTTAATCTCAAGTACAATATAGAAAAAGCCTGAAGATATACCTTAAAAGTTGCCACAGAAGTTAAATTTATACTTCAAACCAACAATTTCAAAAGGCTTCCAAAATAGAATGCAGTCACCAAATGAAAACATGAGAATATGATACTGTTCTGTGAGAGTTGACAAAAGAAATGCAGGTTTAAAGACCAAGCTAAAAGATATGCTATTAGACCAACTGTTATGGGGCATGCAAGATGGAAAACCTAGATAAGTATCACTAAGTGAGTCGCCACGTAACAGCAGATGTTATTAAAGTAACTACATCGGTGAAAAAGATGAACAAATAGATGACTGATAGAAATACTCAAGAATGTCTATTTGATACTGCAGTAGAAAAAAAAAAATGCCACAAAAAAAAAAGGTGCAAACTTAAAAAAATGTAAAAATTGCAAAAAAAAAAACCCATGAAATTCAGCTATTGCTCATGTGAATGACTTACTAGAAAACAGTCAAAATATTAAACCTTAAGTTTAAATTTGAGTGTATAATTATTCTCCAAATATTTATTGAGTATACAGCTGGCTTAGGTGAATCTGGCCCCTATACACATCACATCCGGAGATTTTGATTTTAGATAACTCATGGATGGTGACACTAACATCTTAAGTTCAATCTGCTAAACAAATTTCTGTGAGAGAACTGTTTTTTCTGATATCAGAAAAAGAGCATGTAAAAAAGATTTAGTATTACACATTTTGGATAATTTTTTTTTGAATCTAAGTATTTCTCGTGCTATCAAAACACTTTGCTGCCTTAAAAATTAAAATGCTTAAAAATGCACAAATGATCCAACTTTTTGTTTAATTTACTCTAGCTAAACTAAATTGGAAAATAATCAACAGGTATTTATAGGAATACAAATATTCAAACTGACACACACACAAAATGCTTACAGTAGCAATTATTAATCCATATGAGTAATGGAGTACTATTCTCTAATATATTGTAATAAGTAATCGAATGGTATTAATTGAGAAGTCATGTGACATTCATAAATCAAACTGGCAGATTCAGTTTCAATCTAAAAACTTTTAGATTTCCAGTCTGTGTTAAAGTATAAAAGGCATAAACTGTAATTAAAAATAACAGTACACACTTTATTATAATATATACATAAATTTCCCAACTTGTAATAAACCAGTTTTTGCTCTTTCTTTTTATATATTGAAATTAATTAAACCAATATTGTAAATGACTTAAATTATGATAAAACAAGAAATCTCTAACTTTTAGCATAGTATTCAGTGATTACCAGATGATACTGCATTTAAATCCCTATCCCCATATTGATTTCTATCACTTGCCTTTATTAAAGAATCCGATTCAAACTTAAAACTAATGCAGTTATTCATATAGTGATCTCACTTAACTCCATTTTACTATTCAAGCTAAAAGTCTAAAAATTAAAATACTCTGAGGTTTTGAATCCATAAGAACCTGCTTAAACAGTTATATAAATTTGACCCTGTGTAAATAAGTACATATTCTAGAACTCTAAATTCTTTATTAACTGCAGCCACTTTTCTCCATTAACTAAAAATGTTAATAAAAACAAATCAATTAATTCTTTAGCTAATACATATATAAAACAAGAGTAGCTCTTTACTCTTGTATGTCTATTATAAAATTGAATAATCATTGAATACCAGACAATAATTCATCTAAATCCCCATTCCTGAATCAATTTTGGGATTTTTCCTTTATCAATTAGGCTTGTGATTCAAAGCCAGAAAGTAATACAAATGAAAAGTATATGAAATTCAAATGAACTAACTCCCCATAAGCTATGTAAAATAATCCTCACATATCACCAAACAATAAATAGTGAATCCATCTATCCTTTAAGTTTTGGCTCATTATAAGCTTTCATTTGTTGATATTGCTAGTGGAAATTATATATTGGCCCGATTTAAATATGGCATAAATCATAATTTATTTTTAAGGATTCTCGGGTGGAAAATAAAACAGAAATCAGATGTTCTTACAAGTTTCACTACTTGGAGCTCCTGATATCTGTTTTTAATGTAACTGGTCAAATATAGATTGAATTTCAATTTATTCCTAGTTCTTTTTAATTGTGTATTTTTTAAAATAAAACATGCATCTACTAAAGTTTCTTCTAAATATATTAAGTGGTAAAAAATAATGTATTTGATTATTCCAGCAACATATTTGATTATTCAAAAAATTACTTGAAATCTGATTTTAAAATTATTTTGATTAAATTTCTCAAAGCTGGATGTACTTTTATTTTCAACATAATTGCTTTTTTTTTAAAAAAAAAAAAAAGTCCAAGTAGCACAATTTTTGTGAATGTTTTATTTTCAAACAAATAATTAATATCTGAACAGTAGGTCAAAAATAGCTTTCTCATTTTACGTAAAAGAATTAAAATAGCAACATATATCATTCTATGACTAATTATATTTTCACAATTTGCTATTAACAAATATATGATACAACCTCGTAAATAGTAAACTTATTAAATAGTAGTTCAAATATACTGACATTTATATATTAGAAAAAGTGTCTTAGCAAAATGAAAAAAAAATATCTATTGGATATGCTATTACTTTCACAATTCCATATAGACTTAAACTTCAAATAAAATTTTAAAAGGATTTTAAACTTTTAACAGATCATCAAATAACTTCATCTTCTTGTTGAAAGCCTGTTTAACCATTGTGATTCTCATTCTAATTCATAGCCACTTCATCTTCTTTAAATTAACTTCCCAAGCATTTAAAAGCAATAACTTCCTGTCCAAATATTATATTTTACATTTTATTATCCTTTCCTATCCACTGCTTCAATTTTTTCATTACTAAACTTTTTATAAATGCTTTTCCATTCTAATTAAGACTCATTTATTTCAAACTTAAATTTATCATTATAATGCAGCAATTAGAATAACTGAAGAATGGGGTCTTGAATTAAGGCTCAACATGTTATTGTAGTCCCTCAAGTATTACATAACTTTCCAAGCAAATAAACATTTGACTATTTTTTTAAAGAAGCAACCATTTGTCATGCATTTAAATAAATATCCAAGAAAATAGATGGCATGTATTATCCATAGTCTACATCTATTGTTCAATAATAAAAAAATTTAATCCTATACATTCCTGCCTCTTATATACATTTCCTAATAGTAATCTTTCTAATGTATGTCTTTCCTCTTCTAACTAAACTCTAACCAGGCCTTTTCAAGATTAGTGAAACAAATCCTAATTTTTAATTCTAAATATATTCAACTATAATCCACTTTACTGCCATTGTCATCTCTCCTCCCACTTTTCTAAACTCAGCTGTTAAGATATAAACATGTTTACTCAAGACAATCAACATTTAAGGAGACACATGTTAATTGTTCTCAAATTTTATTTTGATAGTGGATTTCTTTTCTAATGAAATTGTAACTGTCATAAGAATATCCATTGGCTACTTTCTAGCATAATTACATGATCTCAAACACATTTTTACTAAAACATACTATCACTTTTTCATTTCACTTACTGCTTTAAAATAAAAATAGCTATATAGTTACTGATCAAAGGATCATATAATATTCTGCTTATGAAGCAGGTTGAATACAAGTTCCATTTTATTTTATTCTATCAAGAATCAATCTAGATAAATTTAGCTCAAGCCTATCACTTCAACCCTGTATAGGACATTTACACAGACACTAAACTCTCCATACAGTAGCACCACCAGAGTAATCAATAGATGCAATAAGGTTTGTGCATAAAATCCCTATCTACAATCCACTCATCCAATAGCCCCAGACTAATTTCCAACTTGTGGCTTTCATCAGTGAGAAGCCTTGGATCTGAGAGCACTGCACTTAGATCTTAGGATCTAATGCAACACTCCAGCAGCCACCTTTTACCTTATTAGCTAACTATAAAGCTTTGAGTTCAAAATGAAAACACAATATTTTCAATTCAAGCTCATTATTGGATGAATAGGCACTAGATTGGAATTCTATGCACAAACTTTCTTTCATCCATTGATTACTCTGACTTACACTGGTGGCGCTACTATATGGAGAGTTTAACCTGTGTAATCAGCTTCTGCAAGTGTAAGAAATCGTGATCATGTGATGTTTAGAGGTTTTATAGGACATTTATTGCTTTTAAAACTTCTTTCCTCAAATCCAAGTAATCAACATTGTTCTGATCTATCTGACTCAGCTTTTCAATTAATATTAATAATAAAAGCTTGTTGTTAATATTATATAAAGTAAAATAATATTTTTTTACCAGGTATTAATATCTGTCTCTGACCCAAAAAAAACATTTGGTGTGATTCAATGAAAGTTTATATTTAAAAACTAATAATCTAAATTTTTGAAAATTGAAAAACAACTGAGTTCATTTCTTTTTATGTTTTTATTTATACTTAAAATGGTTACATTTGCTCTTGTATAGTAAACTATTTTATGCACTTTAGTTTTCAACATTTGGACACACTGCGGGTAGCATGAGAAAAGTTTTAAGTCAAACACATTTATTAGCAATTTTTTAATTTATAGTGAATTTGTATACATCTTCATTTAGCTAATATTTATTTTTAGTCATGTTCAAGATAAAGAAATTTTAGGATGTGTGGAAATAAAAGAATAGAGTTATTGAAAATTTTGATAAAAGATTGTCTGCAGTTTATGCATTAAAAATATAACTTTAATTTACAATACTGTGCCATTAAGAAATCAAGAACTTGAATTCAATGAACAAATTCTGTATAGAGAAAAAAATCAGCATAAATAAAACAATGTAAAGTGAATTATAAGTGACAAAAAAAAACCAACGATCAATATCAGATGGTTTTACTGCAGATCCGTCTATCGAAAATACAGAAAAACTTTTACACGTGATGATTTGTTGAAAAATACTTTCATCATAACTATGGGGAACCTTTTTAAAAAAATTTGTGAATCAAAACAATAAGATTTAAAGGAATAAATAACTTTATTAAAAATTATTTATAGTCATGTGATGTTTTTACCATTGCTTTTGAAGAAATTACTGATATTATTACTATTACTTGGTTAGGCATAGCAATCTATTACGGCCAAACTACAAATCAAAGAATTATATACATTGAAACTAATATTTACTACTATCCAAGGAACTAATATCTTTCAAAAATTTATGAATTTCAAAGACTTTGTGAAGAAAAAATTAAACTCGTTTATAACGATTGACCGTCCCCTAATCATGTGTGGCAAAAATATTGGTTTATGAAAGTTAATAAAAAGGTCTAATTTTATTACTGAATAATTCGTAATGTCTGTGTGTTAAAACATCTACAAAGTAACTAAATGAATTTATGAATATTTTAGTGATTGCATTTAATTATTCTCACATCCAGATAATTCACATTTTTATCGGAAAATAAACTCAGAATATGCTGGTTATCTTTATATTCAGAAGTTCAACAATTAAGAAGAAACAAAATTTTATATCAATTTGTAATCTGTATAGATGAAATTAAAATATTTTTAAATAAATTTGGGGATTTTCTACAACTTTATAATCATGACAAGATAATAACAAAAAAGTTAGATATTAATCAATATAATGAATTACTTCAATGATTTGAAATTTTGTAGGGTAAAAATTAATCTTACAATCTTATATACATCAAAAACAGAAAAAAGTTTTATAAATAAATTTATTTAATTTAGTAGAGATATCACAACTCAAATATTTTCCCATAGTAAAAAAAAAAAAAATCATATGAAGAAGTTAAGCACCTAAAATGACAAATTAAACAATGATCCATGGAATGGACCTTCAGCTACAGATTGTCATTCTGACATTGCAACAGATAAGGTAAAGCAAGACCTAAATAATTCTTAATTAAATTTTTTATCTTCTACAATTCTTGAATGATTATACTATATTGAAAATCAATTTCAAAATATAACAAAACATAATACAATAATTAGCTTCCCAATTAAAGTTGATCTTGGTGAAACTAAAGTGGAACTGATAATTTAGAAAAACAATTGACTGAATTTACATATTCAAACATGTAGAATAAATTTAATCAAGTTACAAAAAATCAAACAAATTATAACAATATTGGGCAACAAATTCATCAACATTTATAGCAATGAAAAACAATTACATTAGCTATTCTATCCATATATATGCACAAACATTTTCTCAGATGAATTGCATTTTAAATCTACTAAAAAGCAAACTAAAGTGACAATTCTAGGTTATGTGTTTGCCTAAAAATTTCCAATTATAGGCATGTGATTCCCGATGTTTTGCTCTTTCAAATGATTATTTAAATTATAATCATATTTTAAAATTTCTATCATGTGTTTTTCTTTTTCATCCAATTTTACTTTCAGAGATATTCATTCTATTAATCCATGGACCTTATTTTCCAGTCTGATTTACAAATAGAAATCATTACAAAATATTTTTTTAAATTGGTCAATTGTGTATATTCATATACTAGTGATATGGTATTTATTTTATGATTATACAGTAAATAGTTGTTATTTTTGAAATAATAGAACATACATGTAATATTCCAGCAGTCAAACTCATTTATATAATTACCATAGTAGTCATAATCATTGATACATCTTTCTTGCTTTGAATTTATTAAAATTATAATTGAATGATTAAATGTAAACAGTTAATAATTTTAAAATAAAATCCATGTAAGTATAAATATCCATTTCTTCTAATTAATATTTGAATAGTTTTTGAGCTTTAATATAGTATTATAATCGACTCTAGTTTAAGAATGTGAATCCATTTACACAAAAATAAAAATATTTTTAATTAAATTTTATTTTGTTTATAAAACAATATTTATTCATTTTATTTTCTGTTAGCTGCATTTAAGTTTTACATCCATCTATGTTACATAATAATGTAGATTTTCTAAGATAGAAATAAATTTACAAACTAAAAAAGGTTATAAATTTATTTTCATTGGTATTCTGTCAAGAGTAAGAAACGCTTTTATGAATCAAATTTAATTTTCTGTGTAAAGATCTTTGAAATATTATTTTACTATTATTTTTGTATATAAATATATTTTTAATAATAATTGTAACAAAGGTATTTTCACAAATATGAAATTAAAACAGGCTTTATGTGCACAGGGTTATTTACTGACACTTGGAGGAGTTACTGAACCACTACCACAAATATTAAACAAAAATTGAACAAATAGTGGAATTATATTTTTTTGTTTTTGTTTACAGATGAAAATAATGTGTTATGTAAAGAAAATTAAAAATAAAATATGTAGACTTTTTAAAAAATGATACAACTATTCTGCCACATACCTAAAAAAATTTAGAAATTTAATTACACAAATAAACAGGAACAATAATTTAAAGAAAAAAAAACAGTTGCTAATAAACACAAAGAAAAAAATACAAAATGAGTAGTTCAAAGTAAATTTTTGACTAAAATATAAAAGATTATAACGAAATGTTTTATTTTTCGGATTTATCACTGCTTTCAGGTTAAGCTAGATTTTGTTAATAAGTTTTTTGCTAGGTTTTATTAATTTGTACAATTTTTCTTTCCAAGTGTTTAGCATAGCTTTCAGATCAAGCATCTGCTAGATTTTTCAACACGCTTACACAGATGACAAGTATTGAAAATTGATATGTGGTGCAGAAGAAAAAATAAATAAAACCAAAGGAAATGATAATTTTCTTTCTTGATCAAAATTAAATGAATATAATGATTTTCTCCGTGTTTCAACTGAAACAATACTTCATCGGAGATGTAGCATTTAAAGTGACAAACAGGGTTTTCTTGTGTATAAAGGAATCTAAAAAAAAAAAAAAAGTAATGGGGTTAAATGAAGTTTTTTTGCAAACAAATGAAGTTACAATAATCACAGTGCATGTTTCCTCAAAATAATAACAAGTAGTTTTAAAAACTTATAGACAATTTTAATGAACAAATAGATGACTATTTTTAAGAAGTTAGCATTGGGGGAGTGATCACAATTTCTGACTTGTTTCATCGAAATTTGCAAAACAATGCCTTAATTCAAAATTATGCATTAAATTTATTGAAAATAAATAATTTTTGTTATTTATCCAAAATCTGCATAACAACATATTCTTTCTAAAGTAGGCATCAAATTTATTGCTAATATCTTCAGTGTTTGGTCGTTCTTCCAAGTATCAACAAATGTCCCTGTGCATCTACTAAATGATTACCCTTTGGGGCATTTCTCTCCATTTCCCAAATGATTTGAACATGAAGTCAAAATTTGACTATTATGAAAAAAGTAACTAATTTCTACTCTACAAAAGAATAACATGCCCGTACTAATGTTTATTGGGAAAAAATTTTAATTCTTAAATATCTATCTTTTTAGTACACGTACTTTTTTAACTAAAAAGTCTTTTTTTTAAAAAAAAAAACTAAAAAAACCTGTAGGATTTTTAATCCATTGACTTTGTTTTTATTGACAAATTCAAAATTACTTTTTCTTTAAGACTACTCCATTTTTTTACATTATTCTTTAACTATTCTTGCCTGGATTTAATTTGATATTTCAGTTCCTTCTTGACATACTTTTCACTATTAAATTCGTCATTTTCTTCTCTACGATTTTACTATCTCATTGTAAATTCAAAATTACTGAATTTGCCTATTTGTCTCATTTCAAATTATCAAGGGTCCAATTGTTTTGGGCTCAACTAATGTTCTATCATTAAATTGTCTCTATAATTATTTCTGCTCTATGATAGACTTATACTATTCTGCACTTACTTTGAACAATACATAATCCAAATAAATCTTTTCCTATTATCCACTTTCCCAACCAATTTTTTAAAGTATAAATTCATATATGTATTATTACTAGCAACTGAATGTATTTGGAAAAGTATAAAGTTTACATTTTTCTAAAATCATTTAACAATTTAACGAGATGGAAATACAGTAGTCTAAAATGTAACAAATAAAATACTACAGCCCAAACCTTCAAACATTCACAATTGTCAGACTACTGTTGGATCAAAAAAAACTTCTCAAACTTTTTCAATTCTTACTCTTTAATACGTATTCTCTTTCAATTTTATTGTACCTGAATCAGATAATAATACAAAGCTTATTACTTAAATTCAAATATCGGCCTTTCAAGCCGATCGTGCAAACGCTTTGCGAGTGTTAATAATAAATGAATACTTTCTGACCAATACAAGATATAGCATTTATGCAGGAATAAAAGGAATCCCTCTTATTCCTACAACTCAAATATTTATATATGAGCAAATCTGTAAAAGTATTCAATTTTGTTTTATATTAAACTGAGTTTCAATAACAATATAATTTTCAAGTTTACATTAGTTATCGCTATATAGTGTATTTAATCTTTTAGATATATTTAAAAATAAACAACATATTTTATTAACAAAACCATAACAGGGAGTGTTGCTTAAATTAAAAAAACATGTCACACATCTTGTCATAATAACAAACAAGAAAATTATTTAATACTTGTTTTAATATTGACACATGAGAGAAATAAACAAACGTATGTTGGAAAACGGCTACAAATCAACTTAAAATTCAATAAATTCAAATCGTACAAATATATTGGTTATTTAATGAATTATAAAAAAAATTAGAATTTTTTTAGATGTCGGAATAAATAATGATAATGATAAACTCTGAAAATTTAAAATATTAGCTACCACTATACCTGACTAACGTGAGAAAAATGAAGATATCAATATGGAGTGTAAGGAATACTCTCGAAACAGTATTAATAATATAAAACATAAAAGTTAAAATTTCAAGAATAAAAACTAATTAGTTACATATTTAAACAACTCATTAAAGAATATATACATATATTATAATTTTTATTTGTTTGTTAATAATAATTTAATTATCACGTTTAATTTCGCAACACGAGAACTTCGTAATATAGAAGTATAAATATGTCCTCTTTCGTCAAATTAATGCCCGAAGCATGAATTTTTGTTACTGGTATGCAGTTGTAGTTTCTTTTTGTTTTTTTTGTAAAATTACTTTCAGCACGACGACATAAATTGGCAGAGGATTATCAAGGATTCATTTGATATTTTTTCATATCGTTATGTAAAATAAAATTTTATTTTTTAAAGATATTCCTTTTGCTCTGTATATACAGTAGATTACACTTTTACATATATTGAAAAAAAAAAAAGACCTTCTACTTATAAATATTTACGAATATCACAAAAACTGAACAATACAGCGAAAAGATTACACTTTCTCAGTCGTACTTATTATATTGCGTGTGTGGTGTTTTTTTTTTTTAATCTAACGTTTTGTACTATTATGAAACCCATAATAATAATTAGCAAATTATATATATGAGATGTGTTGTAAAACCACATCTAAAAAATGAAAAAATTGCACGGTCGATGCATATTTTCCATAACACTGACAAAAACAAAATAAAATACTTTTGATTCGCAACAATATCGAAAGTCATTTCTTCTACCTCTTCAAATTTGGCTCAGGTTCAAAAATATTAATATAAATTGTAGCATTTTTTTTAAATTTTAGATTATCAATAATTTGTTTAATATAATCCTTGTCAAGATAAAAACTGATAAGATATTTCAGAAATTTAATCGAAAATTGAAAATAAATCAAAACACCAACATTTAAATATAATGTAAAATGCTCAAATATTTTTTATTATTATCGATTTACTCCAAGATGAAAGTCTCCAAATTTAATCAGTTTTTCCTATCCATAACCTTTTTTCTCCACATCGTACCAGCAAACATTCTTATTTTGCATGTGATATCTTTCTAAGGTTTTTATAATTTCTTGGAATCAAATTTAAAACATCAATTATCCATCTACTATCTTTTAGCAGTATGCTAGTCCATCTCCAATTCAGTTCTAATTGTTTCAGTGATATCTGTCTATTCCCCAACCCACATATTTTGCATGTTTCCCCTCTATATTACTTCCAACATATACTTTACCATACTATAGTGAATAGTCTGAAGTCTATTGCTCTTCTGTTAAGTGTCCAATTTTCAGATCCATATATAAGAAATGGCAATACCCATTTATTAACATCTTCAAATATTTTCTTTTAATAACAAGTTATTTCTATCAAAAAACACTCCATTCAAGTACATTTCTATGATTAATTTCATCCATTATGCTTCCATCTGCATAAATAACCTAACCAATGCATTTGTAATTCATAGTTTTCAATCTTTAACCTAGAAAAGACATTTAACATTATTATAGTCATTTTTATCATTTTTTTTTTAATCTTGTTTTTATCTGGTATCTCTTGCAATATTTTCTGAAGCATTATTTACAAGTGCAATCACATAAAAACACTTTACCAGAGCAATTAATATTCAAAACTTTCATATGCATATAGTCCGCACTTGCATGAGCATTAGTTAAATAACGAATAGTGAAAAATTTTCCTACAGTTAGGATAAACAATGATGTACTTTATCTATTGCATAGTCTGTAGTCTTAAACAAAATCCTTGACGAGGCTCTTGAGGCATTTCAAAATAATAAGACTGAGATGGTCTGCTACTAGTACTATACCTAATTGGCTTGGTTACCTACAGGAATTGAGATCCTGGTAATGAAGTCCACTGATGATGATCTACACTGCACTACAACTCATGGAATCAGCAACCCCAAAAGAGCACCCTGTCCTTTTTCTTTAGCTTTTTATATCCCCCCCTCTTCTTTTGTTTTTCTTATCTTTTCTGGAGTAATGTGATTTTCACTTTAATCGGTTCTGCTTAAATAATTTACATATTACTAGATTTTGAGATTGTTATTATACAATGAAATTTCTCTTAGCCTTTTAATTACATATACTAATTGTAATGTCCACACCCACTTAAAGACAAATACTAATCAGTTTGTTTACACTTAACATTTATTTATACAATACATTTATTATATTTGATATGTGGCTGTACGTCCCTTCGTTACAGTGGGTTTTATTAGTAAGTCCAACCAAAAATGTGTTGACGCCATTACTCAAGTTCATAACTATATAATGTTCATCGCGCAGCAAAACTTTTGTGACATCTCTTAACCCAATACCTAACACCCCTTCCCCCTTAGAAAGAGACTTCATAGTCCTCGAAATATGCTGGACGTCAACGTTGACGTGAAGGGTGCTCCTCGTATGTTTTTGGAGATGGTTGGCAGAGAGGTGCTGAATTGGTGTTGTCTGTGGTTTCTGTTGCCACTAAAGGTAATGTTTTTGAAGCATCAATCAGTTCCTCTGCCGGAGTTGAGCTGGATTGGTCAGTGTCAGTCACTCTTGCTCATAATTGATCTATGTGCTTGTGTTGCACCCACGAGTCTGTCCGAACTTCATATGACAAGGGGCCTGTTCGCTGTTCTACTGTGGCAGAAATCCATGGCTCATGCAAAAACTGCATCATCTGGTTGAAATTCATGTATTGTCTGTGTATTTGGTGTGGCTCTTGGGGATCTATCCGGATGTATGAAATCCAAGCATGTACGCAGACAACTGTTGAAAAGCATTCCAGCTGGGCTTAATCCTGTGGCCGTAGATGGTGTGCCGTGTTGAGTTAATAAGTATCGAGCTAGACACTGGTTTCAATTACCACGTGTGTCACATCTCAGGCTCTCTTTTACTGACTGTACAGCCCTCTCCGCAAGACCATTACTTGCTGGGTGTTAGGGTGCAACACGTACGTATCGGACTCCATTACTGACGAGGAATGTCGAGAATTCTGATGATGTGAATCGTGGTCCATTTTCGGATACCACACATTCTGGTATTCCGTTGGTGGAAAATAATTCTCGCAGTGCCACAAGTCGTTTGGATTCTCCGCACTTCTACGCTCTTTGAGTATGCATCCACAACAATGAGGAGCATCTGTCCATTGATGGGTCCTGCAAAATCCAAGTGCAATCAAGACCATGGTGTGATGGTGCCTCCCAGTGGTGTGTCGGAGCCTGGGACTGCATGCCTTATGACTTGGCAATGCATGCATTTTCCCATCGGATGTTCTATGTCTCGATCCATCACGGCCACCATACATATGACCTTGCCAATGCCTTAGTTCTTACGATGCCCAAGTGACTCATGTGAAATTCATTTAGGATGAATTTTTGTAGTGATGAAGGTATGATGACACAAGACCCCCGCAGCAGACAATTCTTGTGTGTAGAGAGTTCTTTACATCTATTAAAAAAAGGTTGTAGTTTCATGTCTGTGGCTTTGTTTGGCCAAGTAGTGAGAATGTAGTTTTTTACAGTTGCTAACAAAAAGTCTCTGTGTGTCACTTGTGCCACTTGTTCTGCCGTCACAGGGGGAAACCTTCATCTTCGGTTGACGGAAGTGGGCATCTGCTCAATGCATCCACTTTTGCAATCTTCCTTCCTGGTTTGTATTCCAGCTTAAAAGAGTAAGATTTAGTGTGTGTGCCCATCTTTGCATTCTGGGTGATAATATTATGGGTGTTGGCTTATCTGAAGTAAATATGCCTAGCAGTGGTGGATGATCTGTATTTATTTTGAATTTGATTTCAAAGAGGAAATGATGGAAACGTTTAACTCTGAATATTATCGCCAAAGCTTCCCTGTCTATTTGCGCGTAGTTCCTTTCAGCTTTAGATAAGGTGTGTGAGGCAAAAGCAACTGGAGCAGTTGATCCATTGGGCAGTTGTGTACTTAGTATTGCCCCCATTCTGTATGGTGAAGCGTCACACATAAGCTGGACCTCCTGGTTAGGATCGAATGGCACCAATACACTATTAGAGGTCAATGCCTCCTTAAGTTTTTTAAATGTCTTTTCGTGATTCATTGTCCAGGTCCATGTGATGCTTGTTTGTAGTAAGCGATGTAGGGGTTTGGCTATGGTTGCTCGGCCTGGAAGGAAATTATTGTAGAAGTTTAAGAGTCCTAGAAATGCTTTTAGTTCTCTTTTGTTCCTTGGGGATTGGGCATTTATAATTGCATCCATTTTTCTTGGTGATGGATGGATATTATCAATTTTATATCCCAGAAAAATCCACAGTGTTTACTCTGAAGACACATTTTTCCTTGTTTGCCCTCAATTCACTGCATGACAGTCTTTCCAACACTGTGTGTAATTTTGCACATAAGTCACTCTTCGACGTGGCACAGATTAAGATATTGTCGAAGAATGGATAAACTCCAGGGATGTCTCCCAGCAAGTTGTCTATGACACATTAAAATATCCCAGGTGCCACCCAGATTCCATATTGTAAGCATTTCACATGAAAAGCTCCTTGATGAGTGATGATGACTTGTATATTTGCTGATGCCTCATCCACTGAGAGTTGAAGATAAGCCTCGGCCAAATCTATTTTTGCAAAAATAGAGCTAGGTGGAAGAGATGCCAAAAGGCGGTGGACTGCAGGTATCGGGTATGGGTGATTCTGGAGGGCCTTGTTGACAGTCACCTTGTAGTCACCACATAATCTCACTTCTCCTGTAGGCTTGAGGATTGGTACCACTGGTGTTGTCCATATTGGGTTGTTCTCTGGCTCAATGATTCCTTCCCGGAGCAGTATCTGTAATGCAAGATCTACCTTATTTTCCTTGGCAAGAGGTAATGGCCAGGCTCTCATTCTAATCGGAGGATAAGTTGGATCCACTGGCAGTGAAATGGCTGGCCCCTTATAAGTTCCTATTGATGGGTCAAATACTTGTGGATACTTGCTAATGACATCTTGGATGGATGGTTCAGTAATACTATGAACTCCTGATAGTGTAATGCCCAGAGGTCTGAACCATTCACAGTCAAATAGACTAGTGCATGGGCTCTCTGCTACCAACAATCATAAGTGGCATGTGTCCTTCCCATATTGTATAGGTACTACGCATTGTCCTTTAAATGCTATTGCATGATGTTGAAAGTCTCTCAGTATGATATCGACTGGTTGTAATTTAGGTATCAGTTCCTTACATACTTCCGTGAATGTATCATATGATATTATGGAATATTGTGACCCTGAGCCAACCTCCATTTTGCATTCTCTGCCATATATGTATATATGTGGAATAGCTTTACATGTCGAGCCATTGTGGTGCACTTCGTGGATGTGATCTACAACTTCATCTTCAAATTCTGTCACTGTCATGCACTGGTTAAGTGTCCTCAGGGTATTTCGTTGGTTTGCTCGGCAAACAGCTGTAGGTGTCCCATTCTCTGACAGAAATGGCATTTGGTTCTTTTAAAAGGACATTCTGCTCGGTTGTGCTGACCACCACATCTATCGCAAGGATTGGTTCCTGACCAAGGCGTTTCATTGTTTCTTTTGAATGCCGGTGTTTGAGAGGGTGTTAGTGACCGCAGAGGATTATTACGGTGAACTGTTGGTCTGTTCCATTGAATAAGGTCTACAGTTGTTGTGGATAAACTTGTGGCACGAATTTCACGGACCTATATTGATGCTGCCTCCGGGGCTAACCTATGCTGAACAGCCATTTCCAAGGTTAAGTTTTCTTCCGTTAATAGTTTGCGTTGGGTTGCCTTATCGCGAAGTCCACAGATAAATTGGTCCCGAAGACGCTTTGTAAGTGAAAGTCCGAATTCACAACCCTCTATCAGATGTCGGAGGTCTGCCAAGAATATGCTCACATTTTCTCCCACTTGTTGCCAACGGCGATGAAATTGGAAGCGCTGGTATATGATGGATGGCTGTGGGTTAAAATACCGTTTTAGGATTTTAATGATGTCTTGGTATTTTTCCTGGGGCAATTCTGGAGATATAAGAGAGCGCAGAATACTTAATGTTTTTTAGACCACACGCAGCAAGGAGAATTGCACACTTCCTGTCGTCCGAATTTGTTATTAGCTTCGCAAAAAAAATTCACTTGCGACGCACATGTATCCCACAGGTGTGGCGAGTCGATGTCAAATGACATGAGAGAGCCAATAGTAGCCATATAAGTGGACAATTCTAAAATTTATCTGAACGTTTGCGGTTTTTTTTTTTAAGTGAGAAGAATTGCAAGTTTATGTATGCTAGTTTTCTTATATATATATATTTATAGTGTTAATCTTGTTTGCGCATTCATTTAATATCCTGTCCTCGTCGCCAATAATGTGTCATGTCCACATCCATTTAAATACAAATACTAATCAGTTTGTTTACACTTAACATTTATTTATATAATACATTTATTATATTTGATATGTGGCTGTACGTACCTTCGTTACAGCAGACTTTATTAGTAAGTCCAACCAAAAACGTGTTGACGCCATTACTCAAGTTCATGACTATATAATGTTCATTGCACAGCCAAATTTTTATGACATCTCATAACCTACTACCTAACACTAATTCTCCATTTATCTTAGGAATTTCCGTATAATCTAAGCTTTAAGATCTACACAATAAATTAATATAATACATCCTCTTTTCAAAAGCTTTTATTTTTAAAACCTAGTTTAATTAAATATTTCTTCATCTATTTATTTTTGCAGCACTATAACTCAATTTCTTAAATATAAATTGAATATTTTACAGCTTTATCTTTGGCTTACTGCAAATAATATTTATATTAGTTTAAAGTAATGTTCTATTTGTTTTCTATCCATTCTAAATGCTATTGGAATTTATGAAGTTATAAGAAAGTTTATTAAGCATCACATGTGCTAGCATAGGAAATGTGATCATGTGATGCTTAATGGTTTAACACCAATCCTGCCTAATGGGATAGTGGTGGCTATGGTTGTAAAAGAGCCAAAGACACCAAAATGTATGGGTGCTGAACTGAGTTCAGACCCATATGACTATATAAGCTATTGAGCTTAGATTGAAAATATTTTTTGTCTTTTCAATTTCATTCTCATAGTTTTGTAGTTAAGTAGAGATAAAAGGTGTTTGCTAGAGGGTTGCATTAGATCCTAAGATCTAGATGCAGCCTCTCAGATCCAAAAGCTCCTCACTGACGAAGGCCACAAGCCAGAAACTAGTCTGGGGATATTGGATGAGTAGGCATTAGATAGGGATTTTATGCACAAGCCTTCTGGCATCCATTGATTACTCTGTTTAGCACAGGTGGCAATACTGTATGGAGAGTTTTGCTAAGAAAGTTTATTATCATTAACTTGAGCATTAGATTGTTATTCATTGATGGATATTCATTTTAGTTTAATTTATTATTTTCATTTTGTTACAAATGACACTAAAATTCATAGGCCTTATTAAATTAGTATTGTTGTTTCTTAGTTTATTATTTTTATTTTGTTACAAATTGTAATCATTAATTAGGCTATGACTCAGGATACAGCATGACCACCAGATTTATTCTGCTACAAATAGTGCCCAACTCTGTGGGGCATTAAAAGAAGAGTATACCCTCATTTACTTCATTACAATATATATAAATCAGACTGCTGGTTGAAATATTAAAACAGGTTTATAGTGAAATAATTGTGGGTTTTTTGTTAGTATACATATACATATAATCATTAGAAACCAGTCAACTACTTAGACAATCCCACTATAGATAACAATCAAGAATTTCAAACTGTTGTCAAGGCAACCTCTTTTTAGCAATATATATATATATATTGTACCGGGTTTGAATATGTGTCCTCGAAACACCGGCCTCTTAGGCAGAGAAGAACATACTCGGAGAGTATGTATGCCCAAACGATAGCTATAAAGTATATAATTAGCGTTACATTTCCAGGACATAACTTCTTCTCGACTGTTGAGTTCAACACCAAGTTCAAAGTACTTTTTGTTTCGTGTAGACACGGGCGCCAGCTATTTATTCAAGGATGAATAAATAACGCACTTTGGACAGTGGCCACTAACTCAACGCCTACGCATCCACGACTAGCTCAGTTGTTTGTAGTCACTAACAGATTATACATAATTAGTGGTTAAAAGACTTGATAAAAGAATTGTAAAAGGAATTTATAAAAGAGATTGATAAAAAGAATTGACCGACAAATAGAGTTTAATTTTAAAGACAATTTATTAACTAACATCAATTTACTACATTTAAACATCTTTATAATTTTTTAACTAATATAACACACGCACATTTTAAATTAACACATTATAATATATATCTTATGAAAAGCATAAATAATATTAGACATCGATAAATTATCTCACATTCACAAACACGCACATCAATAGTTCATTTTATGCATGCTTATAAAGTTCATATTAGACATCGATAAATTATCTCACATTCACAAACACGCACATCAATAGTTCATTTTATGCATGCTTATAAAGTTCAAATTACTTGTCTCTGGAGGCTTTATGAATTAATGCAATGCAATGCTATTACAGTATAAACGAAAATAAGCAAATGTTTTACCTAGGATTTTGAACGTAGATTTAGAACTTTGTTTCTTCTTCCATTACGCATACTTCCAGCCGGCCAGGACGCTTCCTTGATGAGTTTCCTTATTTTTCACGATTATTACTATTGGAGACAATTAGATATTGACGGCCAAGTTGTTATGCTGACATTATTTCATGGGCAGATCTTGCTGTTTTCATCGGACTTTAGGCTGTGGAGAAACGCGTGTTCCCAAAAGTTGCTCAACATTCACAAACACGCACATCAATAGTTCATTTTATGCATGCTTATAAAGTTCATATTAGACATCGATAAATTATCTCACATTCACAAACACACACATCAATAGTTCATTTTATGCATGCTTATAAAGTTCAAATTACTTATCTCTGGAGGCTTTATGAATTAATGCAATGCAATGCTATTATAGTATAAACGAAAATAAGCAAATGTTTTACCTAGGATTTTGAACGTAGATTTAGAACTTTGTTTCTTCTTCCATTACGCATACTTCCAGCCGGCCAGGACGTTTCCTTGATGAGTTTCCTTATTTTTCATGATTATTACTATTGGAGACAATTAGATATTGACGGCCAAGTTGTTATGCTGACATTATTTCATGGGCAGATCTTGCTGTTTTCATCGGACTTTAGGCTGTGGAGAAACGCGTGTTCCCAAAAGTTGCTCAACACTGCATTTTTTGTTTCTAGATACAATTAACTTAACTGATTGAATTGATTTGTGAACTGAACTCGCTCAATTAATTTGTGAACTGAACTGATTATCCGATAAAATTTTACTATTTATACCTGCGACGTGTTGTCCTTGTAATATCCTCCGGCAAAATCTGTTGTCGAAATTCCAGTGATAATCCTTTGACGTGTTTTGGAAGATTGCTTAATTAGTAATAGCCATGCAAAATGTATTGTTTTATATTTTAATTAATATCTAATCCTTTGGAGACAAGCTTTTTAATCCTGTAGTGTTATATTTTAATTAATAGCCATTGCTGTGTTTTTTAATGATAATCTTCTTTAACTTTCATTTATTTATAACAACATTTATTACGCATACATTTATTCTATTATTGACAATCACACATATATAGACACATATATTACTAGTTTTAACGGAAAAATCTGTTGTCGAAATTCCAGTGAGAATCCTTTGATGTGTTTTGGAAGATTGCTTAATTAGTAATAGCCATGCAAAATGTATTGTTTTATATTTTAATTAATATCTAATCCTTTGGAGACAAGCTTTTTAATCCTGTAGTGTTATATTTTAATTAATAGCCATTGCCATGTTTTTTAATGATAATCTTCTGTAACTTTCATTTATTTATAACATTTATTACGCATACATTTATTCTATTATTGACAATCGCACATATATACACACATATATTACTAGTTTTAAGATTATTTTTCTTTAATTCGAATGAAAAGAGATTTGTATTTTTTAAACTTTAAATTATTTATATTTTACCAATACTAATAAGAAAACTCTTTACTTCCTTTTTATAAAATCTTTAGTTTATCTTTTCTAATGAAACACCCCTCTCCCCTTCTGATTAATTAATTGTAGCTTTTTATTTCAAAACTAAAGATGGAAAACTATTTGATTCATATCTTTTCGAAAACAAACTATAATAAACTCTTACACTTTTAATTTTACTTTTGACAGCAAACTGATTTTGTTTACTTAAAGAAATCTTTTAGATTTTTATAACTTATTTATTATTTTAATAATTTTTTTTAGGCAAAATCATCATGTGCCAATTTCAGTATTGGTACAATATATATATATATATGATTGTTAATGTAAATAAAATTTTATTACAGAAAATAATTACCACATAACACATATAATTATTCTATTATTCACTGTAGAAAATTTACAAGAAATTAGCGTGGACTAAATTTAAAATATTTTTATGCAAATTAATAATATATGGAAAATTCACACTAAAATGCAGCAGCAGATGTAGTAAAGTATAGCATGCAAAAGTTCTGTTTAATTAAATGCAGATTTATAATTATTTAAACTAATGCATATAGGGGAGTATTATTCACTGCTAAAGATTTACATTAGAGATCTTCTCCTTAAAAATTAATGTTTAGTTCACTTATCTACCTATATGTATATATTTTATTTATGGTATAATAAACTCACCTTGGCTGCAGAAAGGATTTTGCTATTAACTGAAAGGAGGAGACCATTTGATTCCTCTTGGTCTTAAAGGAACTGAGCAGGGCAAATTCCTAATGTTCACTCCATAAGTTCTTGTTGTTCCAGCTGTTATTACTATGTGATTATTCATATAATATACGAACATGGATGGGCTGCTCACCAACATGCATTAGCCAGTGTGATGAGTTTATTGGCTTTTTGCCTCTCAGTTTAAGATCAAGAAACACCATGGTCTTTCTTCTCAGTTGCCCAATAAGGCAGAATGAATGTTTATGTAAATGATAAATATTTTTCCAATAGATATATACAATTATGACCAAAATAAATCATGGCGCTTATTTCAGGAGGCTGTAAAGTCACTAACCAAGGCAGCGATTGGTGACTGAAGGTGGAGGGTGCTAAGAATTCACTGATTGCAGACCCAGGCTGCCATTTAATGATGACTTTTTATTTAGGTACTTACAACTGCAGATCACTTTCAAGTGAAGGAAGATTGCAAGAATTAGAAGAACTGTCTTATATTAAAAGGGACATCATTGGACATTGTGAAGTTAGAAGAAAAGGTGAAGAGCAATTGATTTAAAAAGTGGACATGTACTCTACTATAAAAGCACAAATATTGGAAATATGAGTGGAGTAGGATTTATTATAAATAAAAAGTGAAAGAACAACATTGTGGAGATTGATGGTGCATTGGATAGAGTGGCAAGATTAGTTATACAACTTAATAGCAGATACCAAATGCAGATAATTCAGGTTTATGCCCCAACAAGTTCTCATAGTGATGAAGTAGAAGATTTTTATATGGATGTACAAAAGGGTTTTGATCAGAGTAAACAACATTTTAAAATTGTTATGGGAGACTTTAATGCTAGAATTGGTAAACAAATGAAAGAAGTGCTATAGGTAATTTTGGTTATGGTATTAGAAGCGAGAAAGGACATAGACTTGTGGAGTTTGCAGAAAAAGAAAAACTTTATATTATGAATTCTTTTTTTGAGAAAAATGTTAAAAGGAAATAGACATGGAAGCATCCAAATTAAGGTACAGCAGAATTGGATTATATTTTAACTAGCAGGAAATACATATTTCAAGATTGTAATGATCTTAATAAATTTAACACAGGAAGTGATCATTGATTAGTAAGATGTAAGATACATGTTAATGCAAAACTAGAGAGTCAAAAATTATTAAGAAAAACAATATTTACAGTTGATATTCCTAATCTTCAGAATCATTCTAATGAATTTAAATTAGAACTTATGAATCAGTTGCAGGTATTAGTAGATTTTGAACATGATTCAGATTTGAATGAAATCAATATGAAAATAACTGATACACTTTTAAAAACTGCAACAAAGATAGCTGGTAGAAAAAGGCAGCAATTGACTAATAAAATTTCTACAGAGACTAGAGAATTTATGAAGAAAAGAAGAAATGATACAAAAATGATGCATTAAAAAGGATTGAATGTCTCAAATTTTGTAAAATGGTGTGGAAAAGAGTTGAAAATGATATAAGAAAGTATAATTGTGAACTGGCAAAGAAAGCTGTAGAAGAAAATAAAAGTCTCAAGAGTGTAAAACAGCATTTTGGTATTGGTAGGAAATTTATATCTGCAATAAGAAAAAAAGATGTAATTATAACTGATAAGAGAGATGACATCATGAAATGGGTAGAAGACTTTTATCAAGAATTATATAGTAATAAAGAACAAATACCTCCTATATCTATTACATCATCTGAATTGCCCATAATTTTAAATGAAAAAGTGAGACCTGCAATTAAATGTATGAAGAAAGGAAAGACTCCAGGTAATGATGGAATTGTAAGTGTAAAACAGCATTTTGGTATTGGTAGGAAATTTATATCTGCAATAAGAAAAAAAGATGTAATTATAACTGATAAGAGAGATGACATCATGAAATGGGTAGAAGACTTTTATCAAGAATTATATAGTAATAAAGAACAAATACCTCCTATATCTATTACATCATCTGAATTGCCCATAATTTTAAATGAAAAAGTGAGACCTGCAATTAAATGTATGAAGAAAGGAAAGACTCCAGGTAATGATGGAATTGTAATTGATTTATTAAAAGAAGTAGATGAAGAAATAGAAATTTATTTAGCAATACCAAATGTCTAAATGATAAAGATGTACCAGATGATTGGAAGAAGTCAGTATTAATATTAATATTTTAAAAAGGTGATAAAGAAGATATTAGAAATTACAGACCTCTCAACCTTTTGTCAGTTTTATATAAAATTTTTACCAAGATAATTATAACTCGTCTACAGAGATCATTGGATTTCCACCAACCAAGAGAACAAGCTGGATTTAAAAGTGGTTTTAGTACAGTAAATCATGTCCAGGTATTGAGAGAAGTTATAGAAAGGACAAATGAATATGAGTTGCCATTATGCTTTGGATTTGTAGATTATGAAAAGGCATTTGATTAAAGCATTGGATCATCAGGGTGTAGATCCAGGATATTGTCCTATTTTAAAGAATATTTATAAAAATGCAACAGCAACAATTAGATTACATAAAGATACTGGGAAAGTCAACATTGAAAAGGGTGTAAGACAGGGTGACTTCATATCTCCAAAACGTTTTACAGCAGTGCTGCAAGTATTTTGTGGATTAAAATGGGAAGCTAAAGGAGTGAAAGTAAATGGAGATTATTTAAGTCATTTAGATTTTGCAGATGATGTAGTTGTTTTCACAAATAATGCTTTAAAGTCCAGGAAATGTTGCAGGAATTATCAGATGAAAGTAGGAATATAGGACTAAAGATAAATGTTAAAAACACTAAAGTAATGTTTAATCGATTTTCTCAAAATATAAAAATAAAGATTGATTATGATAAGTTAGAAGTAATTGACAGTTACAAATACCTTGGTAAGATTATTAATACAGATGGAAACATAATGGATGAAATTAATCATAGAATTAAACCTGTTTCCAAGTGCTTTTGGTAGAAATAACTTGATACTAAAAGGAAATATACCTATATGTTTGAAAAAGGTTTGTTTTACCAATTCTTAGGATGAAATTAATCATAGAATTAAACCTGGTTCCAAGTGCTTTTGGTAGAAATAACTTGATACTAAAAGGAAATATACCTATATGTTTGAAAAAGGTTTGTTTTACCAATTCTTACTTATGGATCTGAGACATGGACACTTAATAGAAGAGCAATACAGAGACTTCAGACCATTCAAAGAAGTATGGAGAGATGCATGCTGGGAGTAACAAGAAGAGATCGAAAAGGCAATATATGGGTAAGAGAACAAACAGGTGTTACTGACCTCATTAAAAAAATTAAAGGATTGGAGTTGGGCTGGACATATTGCTAGAAGAGATGATAATAGATGGTCAATTGAAACCTTAAACCGGATTCCAAGAAATTGTAAAAGACCCAGAAAGAGACTATATGTGAAATGGATGGATGAAATAAGAAAGTGTGCAGGGGTGATGTGGAGAAGAGAAGCTAAAGATCAGAGAAAATAGATTGAACTTGGAGAGACCTTCATCTTGAAATGGATTGATAATGGTTGATGATGAAACTCAGCTTTATCTTATTTGTGTTGTTTATTTTAATGTGACCTGGATGGTATGTCTATATACACCTGAGGTATATAGCAGATGGTTGCAGTCAACCTGAAGTTTAAAGGTAACAGTTAAATTAATTAAAAGAAATCTATAATTAATAGTAGCTCACCAGAGATGATTGATGTGGTCACATTAGTAATTAAAAGAATTGAGGCATTTGTATATGAATTAAATAAAGTCTCATAATGGCACTGCAAAATATTAAGGAATTTAATATCCGCAATGTTTGCATATGGAACATATAGAGAAATATGTGATCATTAATGTGATAGAGAATGATAACCTATGTGGCTGACAGGCAAGGATATTATGCAAATAGCAAAAAGCTTTTGTGAACTGAAATCTCCAGAATAAATAGTATATCTTGATCTCAAAGAAAAATTAAAAATATATTTTGTTCCAGTAACATCTAAAGGGTTGCCATGTCAACATTTTAAAAATAGGAGACAAGCACTGAATGAGAAGTATCTGCAATATGATATAGCTCTGTGGTAATTAGCAAAATGGTGCAAATTTAGTGATGAATTGGATGACATGCTCATAGGTCAGTGGCTATGGAAGATGATTGACAATAAGTTATGTTATCTTTAGTGAAATAGCTTTGATATATAAGTAGGTGGTGGATAAAAGCATAACACAAGAGTTAGTCATGGAACATGCTGCAAAATTAAAAAATGATATGGCTACACATCCAAAATGATGATGAATAAGGCTGATGTTTAGACCATATACTGTCAAAGCCTTATGAAAGCCTTCGTATGCTATTGTTCCACTGAAAAGAGTCACTTAAAGAAGACCTGAAAATTCAAAAGTAATGAATGTTACATATATAGGAAATCGATCATTTATAACATGTTTGTTGCTCAAAAAATTAAGTTAGAAAAAGAGAATTATGAGTGGATTTCAAATCATGAAGAGGAATAGAAATTGAGAATAATATTGAAATAAAAACAATAAACAGTATTGCTTAAACATGAATTCTCTGATAAAAAAACCAATATAAAAATTGACAGCAGTGCAGAGTTGTTCTTAATTTCACTAAAAATATTGGACAAATTTAATAAGGAAAGTGAGAAAGAATGTCACTATAAAAAAGCAAAAATTATAACCATGAAGGTAAATAGAAATGGGATTGATTTCGAAATAAAATAATGGTAGTACTTAAGTTGAAGACTAAAATAAAATTACTGTCATTGTATATCATGAACAGAGACTTTACACCAATAATAAACACATGAATAAAGGACCTTATGCAACAGAGAATGTTTGGGAGACAATGGCTCCATTGCAAAAAAATTTGTGAAGCTTGACTTGAAATCTGCATTCTACCAGTTTCCAGTTATGAATAGAATTGGGTTGCTGATCATTTGCACTTACCTCAGATTATTCAAATGTAATAAGTTGCTATTTAGAATTACAATAGCACCAAATCTGTCTCAAGCCAAGATGGACAGTTTGTTTCAAGGTATAGAAGGTGTTATTTATAAGAGAGACAGAAAACGAATTAGCCAAACAAGTACCAAAAGTTTATGCATGGTTTGATAAAATAGATGAAAGTTAAATGTTCTGAAATGCATTTAGTCTAGTGGGAAGTATCATAACCTGAATAAAGCTAATGATAAGAAAAAAATGCCACCCAAAAAATGTTGAAGCCCTGTAGGCATCTGTATTTATTCAATTTTGTGAGTTTTCCTAAGGGAAAAGCACATGTCAGTGAATAAAGAAGGTCATCATCAAAAGTGAACTGCACACCATGAGAATTTAAAAAACCAAAAGAACTACTTAATTCTGAAAAGTTATTTGTCTATTGTCATAACGGTCATTATTATTACTGATGCCTTGGATTATAATATGAATACTTATATCTCATTACTGTTATGAGGAGAAAGCCTTATTGCTTATCCCCCCCCCCCCCAAATTTTAACAGCTACAGAAAAAAAAATTAAACAGCTAGTCAAAGAAGCTCTGGAAATAATACCTGTATATACTATTAAAAATTTCACCAGTATATTTATGGATGCAAATTCAAAATCTATACTGATCACTGTCTTTTTAATGGGTATATTTGGAAATGCAAATAAAATTTCCGGAATATGCCAGTCAGAGAATTATGTATTTGGATTAATACATTATCCACATATGACTTAGAGTTCATATATAAAACCAGAAATTGAGGTTACCACTTAAATGTGAAACTGTCAATAAAATTTTAGAAATTACATAGATGCAATGAGAAATAAAGCACTGGGTAGCACAATAGTTACCAAATGTAGTAAATGGGATACTGACTATCAGACTTTTCAAAGATAGTTAAACATTATTGGCTGTATAAATGTTCAGAATATGTATCAAGAGCTATCTGGAACGCTCATGAAGGTTTATCTATTTGTAAAAATTGCATATTAATGAAGAATCGAATGCTTACACTGCAAGAAAGTAGGAAGAAACTTTTAAACTTGTTATATAAAGAACATCAATGAATTCTGTAAATAAAACAATTAGTACAGCCTCATGTGCAATGGTCAGAGATGAATAGCTAGATTGTACATTCTGACAAGTGTTCTAAAGACTACCAGTCTATTGCTGTGATGCCTGTGAAGAAGTTAAATCTTTGGATTAAAGCCAAAATAACATTAAGATCCTGTGAGAATCATCCTGTCCCATTTAATGCAAATATATTTATGATACTGATAGATTCTTACTAAAAATTGTTTTCAGATAACAAAAAGATTTCACTTCTGCTTCATTTAAAGATATTGTAACAACTAGCAAAATTCACCAGTATTGACACTAACATACCAATCACACTCTAATGGTCTAACAGAGAAAGCTATACAGCATTTGAAACAGGTTCTAAAGAAGATCACATAGTTACAATTATGAAGCTTTAACTGACACTAAGTTCCATCAGCATTTCATTCCATGTACATTGACTAAAAAGACATTAGTGCCTTGAAAACGCTGAACCCATCTATCTGTCCTAATGCATAATAATAGTGCATTGAGATCAATTAACTTGGATGAGGAAAATTATAAATTTGGTGATGCCATCTGGTTACGTGACATGTTAAAGTGAAAATGGTGTCTGGAAGTAATAATCAGTATTATTTCAAAACAACTTTGAGAAGTGCAAAGTACAAATAGGACAGTGAGATGACATATAAATCATTTGACAATACCATATTTGGAATTGTTAGAAGAACCAAGTGTTAGTGCTAATTCAAAGTTAAGTGATAGTATTTCAATAAAAAAATGAGTTATGGATAGATTACAAGAGTGATCAAGTTTAAATAATAAGAAACATTTATTTGCGAAACACGATTTATTAAATGAACTAGAGATTTTGTCATAAGTAGATTTATTTCCTTTAAAACAGTCTTCACAGAAAAAGAGAAAGCTACCATGCAAGAGAGAAAAGAATTTCCTTTGTCTAGACCTGATTGAGAATGTATAAAAACCTGAAAGACTGCAAGATTATTTTTTGTAAATAAATTAATTTCAAGAGTGAGGGGAGGAAATGAAATGTGAACAGTGTTATATATATTAGATATATATATATGTATAAAGTTTTATATTATACATATTACATGAACAGACTGGTCCTTCAAGCAGAGGGGAGAATACCACCGATAGCAGAGCTATCAACGATACCCACAATCAGACTGAGCTATGCCACACATAACACAATCACATTTCCAGACCATGGCCCACCATGACTGCTAGATTCAAATCCCTACTATTGAAAGCACTTTATTTGTTTTGAGGTAAACCTCAGGTGCCAGCTAATTACACGGGGTAATTAACATGCTCTGGACAGTAGGCTCATGATCCAGCACTCAAAATATCCCATGACTAGCTGAATCAAAAGTAATATAATAGCAAATTGTTGCTTCAATTAGTGGTGAAAGAATTGAGCGGAAAATATTTCGTTAAAGATAATTTATTTTTAAATAAGTACTTATTATTCTAATTTTAACTATTTTATAGAAACTTAATTAAATTAGACAATGATAATTACATATAATGACCACACATATTCTTAATTCATACAATAAACTAGAATATAAAAGCATTAAATAATACATGGCATTTAAAAACACACACATCAATAGTTCTTTATGCATGCTATAGAGTTAATTTAATTGACTCTGGAGACTTTAAGGATTGCAATGGCTACATTAATTAGAAATGGAAATAAGAAAATGTTATTTATTATCTAGGATTTCAGAACATGTATACTTCTTGCTGTTCAGTGAAATTTATTTGCAATAGGATTTTGTCTTCTTGTTGGTTGCTGCTTCACATGAAAATCTTTCCAACCAGTTGGATTTGAGGTTTTTTGTGGGGATTTAATGCTTACTGTGGCACTATTCTTTGAGACAGTTAGATATTGAAGGTGGATTTTCAAGTTGTTAGGCAGGCATCACTTTCACCAGGAAAATTGCTGTTTCATCGCACTCAGGCTGGAACAAAGCTGCAAGCTTTGAATAGCTTTTAATACTGCATTGTCAACTGATTGATTGACTGATTAAAAAACTGCTAGACTTAATTCTTAGACTGAACTGATTGTGATCTCAACTGCTTGAATGATGAAAAACCGGACTATTTATGTGATGACCTGTTGTCACTTTGGTAATTGGTTTTTATGTCCACCAGCTATATCTGTTGTTGAAATTCCTCTGCTGTTTTTGATTACATTCCTTCAATAAGACTTTAATCCTATTGTCAGTTGGTAGCCATTGCTAATTGTTGTTTATCTTTTAAATAGTAGCTATAGCAAATTCCATTCTTTTATGTAGCTTTTAATATATACAATCCTTGAGAAAATTTCTTATAACTTTCATTTATTTCTTTAATATTTAACTTGCACATATTTATTTAATCAACAAGCACACATTTTGCTATATTTCTTTATTTTTAACATCAACTTGTTATTTAGTTTTTAAGATTACTTTTTTTTCTTTAAATCAAATAAAGAGTGCCTTTAATTTTTGAGTAACATATTTATAGTTTAAACTGTTATACTTTTAACTCTTAATTTTCTTTTAAATTTTCTAAGTTAATTACCCCCCCCCCCCCTTTAATCAATCTTGAAACTTTTACAGATCACTTTCTCTTAGTGAACTGCATTTCGTTTAAACACTAATAAAAAACTTTTTAGATTTTTATAAATTTATTTATTTCAAATGAAATATTTTTATTTGTTTATAATTCAATTATTTATGGACAACTTATTGATTTTATTATTTATTATCAATTTTAAACTTGCATATTATTTATGAAAATTTTTTATTTTTAATAATTGTAACCACAATTTTAATGAATGCTCAGAAGCATTACAATATTTCACTACATTATCTAACTACCAAACTAAACAAACATTAGATTGTATTAACTCAGCATTTATGTTTTAGCTAAAACTTTTTAATTTAGAGTAAAATCTGTAGTAGATAAACATTTTTCAACTATCTATCCCACTCCTCTTATAGGAAATGGTTGCGTAATTTATGTATATGCTTGGTTAACAATTTACATATATATCATGAACTATGCACCTTAAATTATCTGCCTGGAAGCAATGGAGTATATATGGATAGGTTCTGTTAATAAGAGCCACATTTATTTGTTGTGTTTAACTTGGTTACCTGATTAGGCCAAAAGTCACAAATCTGATTTGTCAGTTGCCTGTCAAATGCACTTCTTAAGTTTCATTTGAATACATAATTTCTTCAATAGAAACATAATATTAAAGAGACAGACTAAAAACTAAGTAAGCTACTAACAATAGAAGGCAAATAATTTGAATAAACCTTAATTTAATATGTTCAATGTTAAAACAAACACATCCTTATCATCATAGGATCAGCAATTCTATTACCAACTGTACCATCCAGGAGTAAATATAAAATGGGCATTGTCATATTTTTAAAGAAATTATTGTCATGACGTTATGTTATTGACTGTTCAAAATCATTAAGTGATATTTATTATAATTTTGGAGTTATTGTAAATATACCAAAATACAAAATATTTGCAATTCATTTTTTTTAATTATTTAGGTAATATCTTAAATTGTATATCTTACTATAGAAATTTGAATGTATATTTTAATAGGTTTTACATTAATGTTTTTGTCTATCATGTATTTTAGCAACAATAGGTTTAGATAAATAACAAGTTATGCTTTTATTATATATGTGCTTTTATATTTGGTTATTGCATAAATTTGAGATTATCATATAAACTTAAAAAACCTCAAAAGGTTTTGAAATAATATTATTAAAAGTATATAAAAATATAATATTATTGTTAAATAAACAAATGTATTTTTACTTTAAAAGAAATGATAAAATTATTTTAAAATATTTCTTTTTAAAAAATTAAAATAAATTATTGGGTTCAGGAACACTGTTGCATTGTTGGAAATGATAATTATTTTTTTTTTTTGGTCAAAAGTTGTATACTTGAGTTGATCATTAGCTACAGTTTCTAGGTCAAAACTTAAAGACAAATGATATAAAACACCTGGGATTTTAAGTTCAGACATTCTCTTTATATATCTCCAACACTTTAGTTGGTATATTGTGTTTTGTAATAAAATAAAGTTTAAAACAATCTAGTTTAAAAAAGGTATTTAATATAAGTTACACAATGGAAAGCTAAGCAGTAAAGTGTTTACTCCAAAAGGACAAATTAGTTTTTTGAGAGATGACCTAAAATAACAACTAAGAAAATGGAATTTTGTTTAAGAGCATTCTGGAAAAAGATTATAAAATGCCTATAGGATTTTGCTGTATGAATTAATATATACACACCTATTGTTTGCCAACAAATGATTCATTAAGTGCTATAACTAAATGAATAATGATTTTGGATTTATTAAAATATCAATTTGATCCATTTTTTAAGGAAAATAATGCTTTTTACTCAATGTCAACTAAAATATGAATATTGCTAGAACCTACTATGGATTATTCATTTTAATAAAGTTTGAATATTTTAAAAGAAAATAAGCTTTTGAGATTATTGTATCTTTGAAAAATATCATTTCATGGTTTTTCACATGAATTTAATAAAGGAACTTTTAAGATAGTGAACTTTATATGGGTGGACTTTGTTTAATATTTATTATTCAAGTGATAGATCACATGTCATATATGTTAATTATTCTATAGTTATTTGTATTATTATTGTTGTAAGGGCATTTAATGTATATATGTGTAGAGGTGGATATATATAAATAACCAAAAAGAAAATCTTATTAATTCTTAAGATAAAATTTAAACAATTCTAGTAAAATTTACTTAATGACATGTTTTTGTTCATTTATAGATAATCATAAGCAATGAGTTGTTCGTAAAATAACAATTATAATAATTTGATTATCATATTAGTAATATAAATGATCAGTAACAGAACTAAAATAGATTAGCATCTTCTTATGTATAATTAACACACACACACACACATATATATATTGTGTATTCCAAATAAATCAATATTTTCTTGTAGTCAAAATGTGCAATGTCTCAGCATCATCTTACAGTTAAACAAGCATAATATTTTATATTAAACTGATCCAAGCTATTACACACATTAATCAATAATTTGTTTATTTGTAAATAAAAGTATTATTTAGTAAATTTGAGTTAATAGTTTTATTTGATTTGGTAGGTATATAATATAATAATAATAATTTAAAGTCTCTATGCAAAAACAAACATTTGAAGTTTAATTAGTCAAAATAATATAATTTTATTACTTTATTAGAACTCAGTTATTATCAAAGGTGAAAACAATATTTTTATTGACATCAATTGGTATTATTGACACTTAAAAGCTAGTTGATAAATTATTGGTACAAACTTAGTATATAATCATTAAGCTTAAATAATTTTATTCATCCTTTAACACTATTAAAAATGATAATACATAATAATATAAACGGGTTATTTTGTGAATTAATCCAGATATAAATTATTACCTAATATATCAGTTGTGAATTCCCAATTGCATTATTTTGTTTTGGGTATTACAATTTTGGTGTCCAGTTAGGTTATTGTTTGCTTAATAAATATTATAAATATATTCTAAACTTTATTCTAATATAGATTTTGGGATTACTTTATTAAAAGGGCTTAAATAAAACTATTGCTTAAATTTATTCCATTACAGATTTGGCTTGCTCATTTTGTATAGCTCTATTAATTTTAGCTAGCCCATTTATATTGTTGTTATAGATTTGATGTACTCAAAGACTTGGGGCATCTATAAGTAGACTTGTACAATTTATACTGTTACAGATTTTGGCTTGCCCACTTCATGGGGCACATAAAAATAAACATCCCTTTTGCCCAATTTATACTGTTACACTATATTTACTATAAACTAGTATTATGTCTATACATGGGCAGCCTATTTGAGAACATATGGATGTAAACAAATATTATAACTCTATACTAATTTTAGTTATGGCACTCTTGCACAGAATAGTCTAGTGTTCTAATTCCTATTTTGTCAAAGTCCTTCTCTAAATTGCATATAGATACAGATATTCATATAAGGTTAGCAGTGTCATTCATACTACAATATAAGTCCTTCTTTAGTTGCATATAAACATACATATAATATAGAGGCTAGTATTTCAAGTTATACTATCTTTATCATGAGTTTGCATAGTCAAATGGCCATTGAGGCTTACACAAATAAATATAAAGATTAAGGTGATCTTTTTAGTTTAGTTGACTTTCTGACCTATAAAGGCTGAATCCCTGAGAAAAGACATTCCTCAACTAATTTTTCTGATGCTTCATAGCACAGTTTTTCAGGAAGTTCAGACAAGACAAAAGATAATGGCAACTACTTTAATTTGCTAGTTTACATATATTAATTTTATTTTGGGGAGGGGGATAAATATCTTTAAATTATTAACTGGATTTAATCAGCTCCATCTATCTTCTGTAAAGCAAAATCTGCATTTCCTATTTTATTGTTAATTGCAACAATTTCTCTGGATAAAATTGCTTTCTCATTTTTCAATTATATTTAATTAGATATTTCTCCAGTTATTTAGCTTTGCTTTTAATTGCATTTTACTTAGCAGAGTTTTAATTACACATAACTGAATCTAGATATTTTTATTTAAAGTTTACTTGTACTTTTTAGTATCAACATTCCACCCCTCTGTTGATGCCAAGGATAGTTATTTTCATACATAATCTTGCAGTTTCTTTGGCCTTTGCAGTGTCTGCATAATCCTTACCATTTCCATCTGTTTCATCACTCATTCTTTGTGACATCCACTTATTTCTTTTCTCTTAACAAAAATCATTTGTCTAGTTATCTTGATTGTTTCATTTTTTCCTGCAAGTTTTTATTTCTTCAAAAGTTCATTATATTTTGGAGTATTTGGCTTCCTCTGTCATTGAATATGATTTATATGTCTATAGTAATTCATCTCATTATTCATTATCATCATTATTACTTATCCCTGTGATTATCACTTCTAACCACTTTTTGTCTATTCAGTCTAAAATCTTCAACTTTGTGCTTATTGAATACTCATTTCCCTTGTAATTACATCATTGATGTTCCTTTCCTTCGGCATTGTTAATTTAATTCACATTTTTCTGCCCACCAGAAGTTTTTCTGGAGATTTTCTTGTAACTAAAGATAGTGGTAAATGTTGATGTAGCATTGTGATATTGTCTTCCTGCAATTTCATATTATTCATCTTTTTGTCTTTATTTGTTGAACGACATTTTCCATCAAATCAAATGACTCCAGATAGCATTGTACAAACATATTTACTGCTTCATTCTCAAAAATCACATCCCTTTATCTGCAACAATCACTTCCAGCAATACATGACATGAAAATATTTATTTCAATTTCTCTATTTCATTATTGCACAGTTTCCATTTTATATGGGTTTCTTCGTATCTTTCACTTTGTAATTTTTTCCAAATGGTTTCACATTAACCTTGTTATGTATAAAGCTTTCAAAATAATTCACCAGACCAAGAAATGACTGAAGCTTTATAATGTTGTAAGGCTTTATTATATATTGTACTACTCACAGTTTCTCCAGTGATAGATATTTATCTGAAATTATGTGCTCTAGAAAAGACAATTATTTTGTGTTTCAAACATTTTTCTATGCCTTTAATTTCATCCCAAATTTCTCTAGTTTATCACAAACATTATGCAGTCTTTGACATAACATTGCTTTGGACCTAGCTGTGATAAATATGGTGTTGTTACATCTAATCTTTGTAATAAAGCATTAACCTTTGCCTGAAATATGTTCAGTACCATCAAAAAATTGAATAGTAGTCTGTTATCCTTAAATACTCCAACTCACTGGTATTTGGTGGATGGTGAAGTTAAAATCCAATTTAGATTAGTATTGCACTTTTTGGAAGCTATTATTTTATATGTCTTTTACATTTAGCATTGAATATGCAACTTTGAATACTTATTGACCATTATTTTATAATTTTTACATATCTGTATCTGGCTATTAGGTTTGATTATCATTACTATAGACACTTTCCATTCTGACATTTCGAATGGCATCAGAACTCCCTTAACAACCAGCCCTCAAATTTTTCTCTTCAATTTTAATTTGTACAAAGGGAACTTTACTTGGTTTACTAAACATCAGATAAACATTCTCATGCAGTTTCATTTTCTATTGGGATTGTTAATATTATAATTGCTTACTCATTAAATAGATTTGGATATATCTTTTTGATTTCCTGTTCTAATAATATTTATTCACAATATTAATGTGGATTCTTATTACTTGAAACCAATCCTTGCCAATAATAGAACTCATTTTCTCTTTTACTGTATATAATGGTGTATTACTTTTTCACAGTATTCAACCAATGCATATACTCTGTCATCTAATTTCAACATGTATACATTTACATCGAGGGCTTTAATGCTTTTCTTTCATAAAGGGATCTTTGTGCAGTTGACTGGCAGTATTCCATTCTTTTTCAGACACTATTTCTACATTGTTTTTCTTGCAGAACTGCAACTCCACCATAAATTGCTTTGCTCCAGTAATATCCATGCTTTTAACAAATTAGTTAACTAGTGTTTAACCTTCCACATTGTTTTTTGTTTGTCTCTCCTTGTATTTAAATTTCCTACATACATGCTAAAACATTTTTTAATTCCATACTTAAAACATTTTTTATCTTTCCAACTGCAGCCTTTCTTTTTGAGTCATGTTTTCTCACAACAATAACAAGTGGGTTTGCCATTTTCTCTTTGGGTATAGATTTTCGTGAGTTATTGGTCTATTTAAATATTACAATATTCTGGTCACTGTCTGCTTTCTGTTGAAAATCATGGTCATGCAAGCATTAATTCATAGGTCATTCCTTTCTTGAGAGCCATCTTTTATATTAATCTGCTTCAATTAAGAATTATTGCCAGAGTCTATTGTCAGATATATTTTGTAGCAGCTGATAAGGATTTCCTCTAAATATTCCCATACTCAGTCTTTACTCAATTTTCAAAGATCTGTGTTATATTATTTGACACATACCCCCCCCCCCCTGCTTGCGTTATATTCCTCACAAGATATCTCAGCCAATAAAGCAGGCTGGCGTTATCTGTTTATTATTCCAATAATGTTTTTACCTTAAAAACATAATAAATGGTGCTGCTTTTTGCATCTTAATTATATTAAGTGGAAAAAAACAAATGCCACTTGCTATATATGTAATGGTCTCTCATTAGTATTGCTTAAACATCCAGCTCTGCAATGCCCATCTGACCCAATGATGATATTCTGTACTTGTTTCTACAGTTTTCTTGACACACTCAAAATTTGATTGTGCTAACATTGCATTTGGCACTGATGATTAGCCAAAAGTTATGGACTCAACTCACACCTGCACTTATTAAGTTATGCCTGAGTTCCCAATATCTTAATTAGAAAAGTAGTCGTGAGGAGATGGACTAATAACCAAATAATCTACTAACAAGTAAATTAATACAGAACACAAATAACCTTAATAAATACTAATTGAATATGTTTAATATTCATGCATATTATATCTTACTGTTGTTACAGGCTTAACAATTCCATTCCCTGCATTCATTAAAAACTACTATTATTACTTTACACAATTCACAGTCCATTCAAGGATATATAGATGTAGAATATTATAACTCTATGATAATTGCAGCAATAGTACTCTGAGAAATAAACTAGTGTTTTAATTCCTTCTTCATAAAAGTTCTCTAAATTGTATATAGATATATAAAGGCTAATATTTTAAGTTAAAATGATAAAAATAAATCAAATTATTAAACAGTTTAAAAGTAATAAAAATATAAAAAAATATGTATTAAAAATATAAAAGTTTATATAAAAGAAATCAATTAAAAATAAGAGATAATATTAACTAAATGTTTATAAGAATATACAGTTATCGGAATCATTAAAAAAGTATATTATCTTTTAAAATCCATAATATAGCATATTGTTTATGGTTTTTTTTTTTATATATAACAGAAATTGTTGATTGTTATTGATATTGTCTAAATGTTGACTGGTTTTTAATTACTTGTAAACCCATTGGCTTTGAACATTATTACACTTATTATTTAAGTAATACTTTGGGTCCAATTTGAAATTTATAATTGGAGTTTGTAATGTTATAATTGACTATTTATTAGTCTGCATTCAGAATAGGTTTTATTTATCTGTTTAAAGAGGTTTATTTAAACTTCTTTGTATCAATAATTTCAACCTCTGTAGTCAAGTTGCAATCTAGACCATTAAGAAGGGTGAGATTCCACCCTTATTTTTAAAAAGAGGTTGCCTTGACAACAATAAGAAATTGTTGATTGTTATTGTCTAAATGTTAACTGGTTTTTAATGATATAAGTTTGTATACAAAAGGTACAAGTACCAATGACGATACAGGTGTACCAATATATTTTCAGTGTATATTCTACCTGAAATAAATATCCCCTCAAATGTTAAGACATTTTCAGCTATGTCCTCTACAAAATTTCTTAATGTTTGAAGTGATTTGATATAAGTATGTACTTGAATATTGTAGTTCAGATGATGACTGCCAGGTAGCTGAAATCTTAAGCAAGAAGGAATAAATTCTATTTTATATTATATATTGCATTGTAAAGTATTTATTTAAAGTGTATATGGTATTTTGTTTTATTTAGCTTAAACTTTTAGTTACTTAATTGACTCTAACTATTTTTATTTAAACTTTACTTATATTTTTTAAAATTAACATTTCAAATATTTTTCATATATTTTTGAATATGCAAGACACAGTTCTTTGATAAAAACATGTATGATTAAGAGTAGCAGACAACATTACTTTAAAATTAGAAACAATAAAAAATACAACCGTAAAATGTAAAAAAAGTTTCTACTAACCAAATATGATAATAAAATCCATGTTAACAACTCTTTTGACTGGTATCATTTAAAATCTAAAAATTTAAAGTGTCAAAATGTTTTTTTGGTATTGTTCTATTAGCGTTTTCATACTGCTTGATGGTGTTGTTTCTATGCAAATACACACAAATCTAATGTTACTGGGCCCACCTCGTTATTTGTAAAATAATAATCATACAGGTTAACATAATTCTTTATTTCCTTAATAAATTACTATAATTTACTTTTTTTTTTGTAACTTTTCGAAAGGAAAATTATTTATTTATTACAATACCTATCCTTGAAAGAATATGGGACTAAAGTATGGTGGATATTAATGGCGCCCCTATCAATAACGATTAATAATTTCCAACTTGATTCGTTCAGACATTTTATTATATGGGTTAACATAATTCATTTATTTCCTTAACAAATTAAACAGGCAAAATTCTCCATACAGTAGTACCACTCAGTCATATGCCTTCGCTATATCTATAAAAACATATATAACTGTCTACCTGTATTTACAAATAAACTATCTCCTATAAGCCTATCTGATCAAAAATCTCCCTGCATTTCTCCCACTATATTATTTTCTTCCATCCATTTTGCGACCCTTCGAGCCATCATATATGCAAAAACTTTATATAGCACTGACGTTACTGATATTAGCCTATAATTGCTTAACTTTCTATACTTATCCTTTCCTTTAAATAGTAGCCTTACTCTTATATTACTCCATCTACCTGGAAAATCTCTATTCTGTGTCATTTTATTAAAAACGGATGTTTTAATTTTGCCCTATGTCCTAAATTCATATCATTTCTGCTACCCATCCATCCCAACCTCTTGCCTTTTCAATTTTTTCCCTGCCTCATTCAGTTCATTTTCTATAAACTTAATATTTCCATTACTATATGCTTTCATGTTTGTTATCTCTGTCCTTCACATCTAACATCTTTTCTATATCAATTACATACTTATTTAAGATTTCTCTAATTCTTCCCTAGAGCTACACTCTATTCCCTCATCATCTAGTAACACTATTTCTCTCTCTCCTACATTCCTTCTAATGTATTTCCAAAATTTTTTATTCATATCTCTTCCACTTTTAATAAACAGGCAAAAACTCTCCATATAGTAGTGCCACCTTGTGCTAACCTGAGTAATCAATGGATGCCAGAAGGCTTGTGCATAAAATCCTTATCTAGTGCCTACTCATCCAATATCCCCAGACTAGTTTCTGGCTTGTGGCCTTCATCAGTAAGGAGCCTTGGATCTGAGAGCACTGCACCTAGATCTAATGCAACCCTCCAGCAGCCACCTTTTATCTCTACTTCACTACAAAACCATGAGAATGAAATTGAAAACACAATAACATTTTCAATCTAAGCTATAGTCATATGGATCTGAACTCAATTCAGTACCCATATATTTTGGTGACTTTGGCTCTTTAACAACCACAGCCTCTTCCACTTTTATTAATAACATCCAACAATTTATTAATCAATTTCATTCTCTCTATATATAATTATCTATTTGAGCCAACTTTTTTTAAAAAAAAAAAACTTTCTGCCATTTAACATGAAAAACATCTTTTTCACTTTCTTTGTTCTTAATAGCACTTATATTCTCTGCATGCTTCCCCCCTCTCTTTTACTAGTGTCTGAAATATGCTAGCATCTCACTGAAGTTTCCCAAAGCATGAAACCGATAGAGGATTGGGAATAATTTCTAGATAGAGAGATTTTTAAGTGCTTTCTCTTGGGGCATTTATCAATAAAGCATATTAGAATACTTACTATTACTACTTTAACAAAAAATTGATCAAACAAGATTATATAAATAATATGGCGAATATTCTCAAAAGAATGTGAATTTCATAAAACTTATTAAATATATATATATATATCAGGCGGGTCTAATACGATAGTACGAATCTTTTCAATTTATATATACAAATATTTTAATGAGAATTTTTTTTTTTTTTTAATATATTTTTGAAATCTCGCGAGCGTTTAATGAAACGTGAGTAATTTCATTGGATTACAAAAATAAAATGTCTGCCTCCATAGATATAAAATGCGTACTGTCGTATGGTTGTCTAAATTGCTATAACTCTTAAGATTCAAGTGTATCTTTTTTTTTTTTTTTGCTTTGATTGGAAATTTTACAATAATTATGAGAAAGCGAGATAGAAACCGTAAGGAAAATACGTTTATGTCAAAAAGCAATAATAGACTGAAAAAAATTTTTAAAGCTCGTACTAAAATTAATAATTACAAAGAAAGTAAATTTAAAACAAAAGATGACTTTAAATATAAAAAACATAAACGCAAAACTTCAACATCCAATGAACAATCTGAAGATGGATCAAGTTGTAAAAAAAAAGAAAAAAACTTCAAAAAGAAAAAGTGGAACAAGTCTAAAAAGCAAGCAACAGATATAAGTAATGACATAGAATTTGAAATCGTTCCTGAAAGTGGCGTAAGTTGAAATTTATTTTTAGTTGTTTTGCGGATTACTAAATACTTGTTTCATGTTTATTACAGTTGGACATAAATATTTATTTATTTAAGTTCACGGGGGTGGTGATGGCATGTCCTGTGTGTACATACAACACCATCCATGTACATAGAGTTTCTGATCAGAAAATAAGCACAAGTAAAAAATATAAATTCTTTGCGATTAAAAAATATTTCATTACAAAGTTATATTTACAAAAATATATTAGCCGTAAATTGTGTGTACAATGTATAATATATATTACATTTTTATGTAATTTTTTTGCATTTATATGATTCTTATAAGTTCACAAATAGGTCACAATTATAGTAAAAGAATAAGTATTGAACCATGAAATAAGTTGCAAAGTATATTGAGAAAAATCATCGGATTAACAGTAATTGATTAACACGATAAAGTTGCTTAAATGTAGCGATATATATTTGCCACATTTTCATATTTTAATAACGAATTAAAATATATTTTTCTATATATATGTAAAATTCCAGCACTATCTTGTTGAGTTTTCTTTTGGGAAAAAAATATGGAAATCAGAAAGTCATATGCATAAAATACACGAGCAGTATAATAGTTGCATCTCAAAAAAAATTGAATTTTTTTAAAAATATAGAATGAAATTATGCTACAAAGATCTAACATCACATGATCACCATTTCTTATGCCTGTTTTAACTACAAAGATCTATCTTATTTGGTACATTATCATTTAAAATTGATTAATTTTTTTTAATTATAAAAACACCTTTATTAGTATAACTTAAAAAAAAAAGCACCTGTAATTACTTCCTAACTTTTTACAAATTTATTATATTTAAATTCTATTATGAAGAGGAATATATAATTAAAAATCAGGACCTTTAAATTCTAGCATAAAAAAACTCCAAACTAAATATAATTACTATTAAGAGTAGGTATATAAAGTTTCTTTTTAATCAATCAACTTTTTTGTCAAATTAAAATATTCTAAATAGTGGATAGACCAACATTTGATTTAAAAAGCTGTAAAATTAATTTTGAAAAGATGGTAAGTATATGCTAGATGGAAAACAATATTGAGGAAGTCTGTCTTATAGTGTTTGATTTTTTGATGTGATTTGACAATTGCTGCTTAAGATGAAAGCAAGTTGAAGAAATTCATAAATAGGATTCATAAAATTTGTAATGAATTTTGGTATGAGAATAAAAGCTATAAATAAAAGTTCTGAAGATTAAAAAAAATGTGTTGAGACAAATTTTATAGATACTAAAATATTTAGAAAGATGATTAAATGACTTTGGTAGAAGTACAAAAATAATTATACTAAGAAGAATAGCAGTGTTTCAATATGTATGTAATTCTTGAATAAGATTGTTTTGCAAATCATGAATTATAATTTTAAAGTCAATGGCTTTTATGCTATTTCTGTGCATATAAGAATTCTGTGGAAATGACTTTTATGCATAAAATCATGCAAAAGAAAAAACAATTTGCTGACAAGATTCATTCTAAGAATAGTATCAATGTATAAAAGATAAATAAAATTCTTAAGATAAGTAAATAAAATTTTTCTATTTGATAATTCTTTTGCTTAAAGGATCAATATTATCAATTTTTTGAAATTTCCTTATAACTGTTATAATGTAGATCTTAAATATTTATCTAAAAATGTTTGACAGTCTAATTAAAAAATTGTTGAAATGGGTGCAATTATGTTGATTAAATTAGTGTTAGTTTATGATATTCTTGGTGTTATCTATTATATTGTACAATTACGTTTTTATAAAGCAATTGGTGGTATGTGTTGCATATATCAACTATATAATTTACAAATGTACCAAAATTATAGCATTTTATACTGTATATATTGAAACCTTATGCACTAGCAATGCAATCTGCATGAGAGGATGAAGGGCTAACACAAGGATGGTGCTGATAATGTACCGGTCAAAACATGTTTATCCATCTAACATGGAACTCACAAAATGTACTTCAAACCCAGTCAAGTCTGAGATTTAGATCAAGAACCAAGCTGGATTCGAACCCACTTTCTAAGTCCCAGATCAACACCTAATAGATAACATAACAATGATGGCACATGAGAATTAATTTTAAATCCGGCCCACTAGCAGAGCGGAGGAGATAATGAGACATCTATTAACTATGACTTAACTAAAATATGTATACACATGGCTATACATTTGGAAGTGGAGAAAAAGGAAATCCAACTACTCAAATAAGTTAGACAATAAAAATATAGTTTAATATAATGACAAATTAGTATATATTTATAAATTAATTGCATACATTAGTATGTGCGTGAATGATCAAGCGGTCTACCAAACGATAGATAATTATATATTGTCATTCATGCTATATTTTTCATATGCTCTTTTATTAGCTAAATAATATATTATAAATAAACACACATCTTTGGTGGGTCCAATATTAAGATGCCAATCAATTATTAGAAAGAATTTACATAAAATTGCTATTAACGCTTTGGGTTATGGTTCTGAAACATGGTGACTAACATTATTTCGGGGAGTGTTCTGAGATTCATTACAGATATAATATAAACTATTTTCACGCCATTACGGTCATGAAAATAAATAAAATACATTTGAAAACATATTTGATTATATGATACAATACTTAATGAAAATTCTTTTAATTAGTGCTGGTAAGAAGAACGCTTTATTTTCCCCAAGGCAAATACTCTTAAATAGATAAATAACAAATTACGATGATGGGATTGTATAATAAAACTAAAATAATATTAGTAATTAATCTGGCTAGTAATATTTGGCATTTATATATATTTTGAGCAGAGCGCAATTTTAATATTATTACAGCACTAAAATTAGGTCATAAGCAAAAGAAATAACAACATGAATAATTGCGGTACTAACATAGGCAGAGAACTCAAAGATAAGGTCGTGCTTCTGGACGAAAAACGAAATCTAACACCCCCTTTTCTAGGGCAGTGCTTAGAGAAAAGTGGATAGGCATGGCGTGGCCCAGACTTTTACTGGTATAACCGACGCGAGAGGCCTTTTTATACGGAGAAAGTGGATATGCATAGCGTGTGCCAGACTTACAGGAATCACCACAAGAGGCCTTTTTATACGGAATAAGTCCCTGTGGGACAGGACATAATGAGAAATCTATGGGTTCGATCTTGTCGCAACCCCCAGATTAGATTAGAAGCACATATATATATAATTCACGAAGATGAGCTGAATGTCGGTAACGCTGTATGGATGAATGTCACTAACGACATGAAATATAATTTACTGCTTTAAAATAGATGACCCTAGTTTGAATGCCATAACTTATATAAATAATATGCTATGCCACTAGAATATATATAGAGAGATTTAGATTTTATTTAATAAAATATACGTTAAGATTTGACTCCCTCCTTTTCTGCTATTTAAAATAAATCAACCTTCATTGATTTTATAATAACTGGAATATTTAAGTACTGTATTTGATATTTTAAGAATATAAAAAAAACTAGCAGTTATATAGAAAACAAATAATAAATCAGCCTTTCAGAATTGAATAAATAATTATAAAATAAATAAGTTTCAGAGCGTTAATTAGCTTGAGTTCTGGATTTTCCCCGGGTAGAGTCCAGAATTAAATAAACAAATTTTTATACTAAAACATAAAAAATGATGACTCGTAAAACAATCTGGCGAGCGTATTAATTAACAATACATTATATTTTAAGGGAATGTTAATAGCCTTAATTCATGAAGGTTTACTTAAAAGAAGAAAGAAAAAATTTTAGAAATTCAACTCGTTAGATTGCTTGAGATTGGCATAATAATAATAACTAAAATAGATATATAAAATCAAGTAATAAATACATATAAAGAAATGACCATACTAACATTAAAAGAGTTAGAGCATATGAGAGAGAATTAAATTTATAGAAATTAATTGAGAGCAATTTACATATTAGAAAAGTTACAAAGTGAAGTTATACATTAGGAGGAATTGATAGTTGAGTTTGAGACTAGTTAGGCAAGTTAGATTTAGTTTCAATGGTGGCGGTTTGAAATAATTTACCTTGCACCATTTTAAGAGTCCATTTTTCAAAGTACGGCATTTAATGGATCCAATGAATTCTTGGTGACAGCCAGCTTCTGATCAGCATTCCAAAGTTCTTTTTTTAGGTCTTTCTTCATTTCAGGGCAGCAGGATATTACGGCAGCGGAAGATGATCTTCACGAAATGGGCTTACTACTCTATCATTATTTTTTTTTAAACTTTCAAACCAACTTGGGTTATGTTCACTGCAGTTCTGTCAATAGTAGCTAATCTGTTCTGATTTAAAATCCGGCCATTTTATACTCCTGCTCAGGTATTTGAAGAATGCTTTCCATTTCTTATCTCTAGCTCAAACGTAATCTTTAATCTAACAGAAATTTTACATTTCTTTGTCCATTGTTTTTGAAAGATGCAACTGTTAGATAACATTCCAAAAATATATTCAAATCTATTTCCAGATTGGAAATAGATTTGACAAAATGTTTATAACAAAAGTACAATCGTTAATCTTAATCCCCATTTTATTTTAAGTAAAAACTTTAATTAAAAATACCTTCCCCAGATTAAAACAATAGTGTTTCCAACCCTTTAATTATTTTTGGACAATTAACAGTTGCATCTTCTATCTTGGATTTTATAAAATACAGTTTAATAGGAAAAAAAAGTACTTTAAAAAGAAAAAGTTGTATAAATGACATATAATAAAATATTTTTAAAAAATCAATATTTTGTTAATATTTTGCTCCTATATGTATATTTGAGCTGCACCTATGTACTTTAATAAAAGAATTAATAATAATAAAATTAATAATAATAAAATATTATTGAAAGTTAAAATTTATAAATTTTTAGGGGCGCATCTCAAATATATACATAAAATATATATACACGACAAAAGGAGCGGGATGGGATATAGGGTTTTTGAACACAGGTTAGTAGATGGAACTATGAAGCTCAATCTTAAGCTAAGATTGACTGCTTCAATACTGGGAGGAGCAGTAATAAGAACTAAGTAGTATACTATACTATCATCACACATAAACATCATGTGATAGGTATAGAAAGCTTTGTCTGTTTTTATCATCACACATATTATAAAGAAGCTTAGCTCAGTTTATTGTATAAAATAATATAATTACTAAAATATTATAATAATAATAATAATATCATCATCATCATCATCATCTAATCATGAGACTGGGTGCTGTTACTTGTAAATAGATTTCAAAATTAAAATGCACTTAAGTACACACTTAATTGCATTGAGCCATTATAAGATTCCAATAATAATAATAATAATAATAATAATAATAATAATATCATCATCATCATCTAATCATGAGACTGGGTGCTGTTACTTGTAAATAGATTTCAAAATTAAAATGCACTTAAGTACACACTTAATTGCATTGAGCCATTATAAGATTCCAATAATAATAATAATAATAATAATATCATCATCATCATCTAATCATGAGACTGGGTGCTGTTACTTGTAGATTTCAAAATTAAAATGCACTTAAGTACACACTTAATTGCATTGAGCCATTATAAGATAATAATAATAATATCATCATCATCATCATCATCATCTAATCATGAGACTGGGTGCTGTTACTTGCAAATAGATTTCAAAATTAAAATGCACTTAAGTACACACTTAATTGCATTGAGCCATTATAAGATTCCAATAATGATGATGATGATGATGATGATGATGATGATCTAATCATGAGACTGGGTGCTGTTACTTGTAAATAGATTTCAAAATTAAAATGCACTTAAGTACACACTTAATTGCATTGAGCCATTATAAGATTCCAATAATGATGATGATGATGATGATGATGATGATGATTTAAATCATAAATAATATCTTGATGACTAACAATAATAAGGAAAATTTATTTAACTTGTTATATAATAATTTCTAAATCGGAAAGTAATAATATTATAATAATATTGAGGTGTGAGTTTTAATAACTACATATTATTTATTAACTGTAATTTTTTATGATTTCTTTTAAATAATTTCTCAGGATAAATTCTCTATTACTAAAATAATGCTTGAGAACCAGATAATTTGATAGCAAAGGGATTTTATTGGTATCCAACTATTCAGAATTAATAGAAGAGTAATCCTTAAATAATAATAATCTGAATGTAATAATAAAGATTATATAGTTATAATGTAAATAATAATTATATTATAAAATTGTAAATAATAATTTGTATAGCTTTTTCTTACTGTGCAAATAATAATGATGTCAGTAAAATAATTTTATTGTATTTAAACTAATAATAGTAATAATCATACTTCATAGTTTAATAACATTAATCCTGCTAATAATAAATCATTTCATATGATGGTATAATAATGTAATAATACTAATAATATTTGAATCTATGATAACATTAGTGATATCATGTAAAGCTTACTTTTACATCTCTGAATAAGTACAACCGAGTTCAAAATACCACATTTAACAGTATTTGTGTCACTTAAGACTTTAAAGTGGTATTATGAAAGTTTATTCTATATCTTAAAGTAATAATAAATTCCGACAATAATAATCTCATCATATATGATCTATTAAAGGGTATGCTCTTACGAGGATAAATTATTCAATGTTGAGATAATAATACCTTTCTAAAATACTTTAAATACAATAAATAAATTGTATCTTAAATATATGGCAACATTTGAATCATTAAATAATAATACATTTAATCAGTGTTTTACTCTTCCATAAATTCATTTACGTAAGCTTATGGCTAAGACCTGTAGAGGTCCCTACCTTCAAATTTTTCAGACACTTATTTATAAGGTTACAGCCTTAGTAAATATTACTTAATATAATAATGTGCGTTTAATAAAATTTATAACTGCAACTTTATTAATGTGAAATCAAAATAAAAAATGTGCTTTCTGATTGAACTGATGATGACAAAATAACATCGAATAAGAAATGATGGTACATGACAACTAAAGTTTCAATTGTAGTTATGACAATTTATTCTTACAGTATATAAAATTATTTATTATAATATGTTATTTAATACATTTAATAGCTCCAAAATGATATTAAAAATTTTTTACAAGTCAAAAACCAAAAAATTTAAAAAAATTGTGAGCGGTTTATTTACGTAATCCATTTCTTTTACATGTGTGAAATATATTACTTTGGCTCACCAATAACATTAATTGGACATGAATTTTTTCCATGCTTACAAAAATATATTAGTCTAATTCAATTTTAACAAGTACTCAAAAATACCTTGGAATATTAATTATAAAAATTAACATAACTTATCATAAATATCTTATATCAATGATACACTGTAATATCCCATGATCATTAAATATTTTCTAGAATTTCTTACTTTTAGAAGTGGTATAGTCTTAACATTAATTAATATTAAAATAGCTAACCTTTAGTTCTCTTGATTATATGGCATATAAAACATTTATATCAATGAATTTCATCAGCATTTGTATTTAAGACGTGCTCTATTTGAAATTATTCTTACCTATTGCATACATTATTCACCAATTTTGATCCCACAAAATAACAAGAACAAAACTATTTGATTATATAGATAAATTACCTGTTTGTTTTGTCTTATCATTTCAACTTTCTATTAATTTATAGCAGATATACATTAGAGTGTAAAAGTCGTAATTCTAAAACCAGGCAATCAAAAGATATGTGACATATATAATTCAGATGCTGAGAATTGCTATGTCTGTGGGGGTAGTGTTGGTAATGAAATTCCAAATAATGGAACAGTGAATAAACCAAGGCCTAAACTATATTATAAACTGAAATGGCAATAAATTCTGGCATTTTTCTAAATGCACTTATGGATATAAAACAGTTTAACTACCCACGGAAAATCTAAATATAATTATCAGACAAAATATTGGTGTAACCCAGGAACTAACCAAGCACACCAGACTAAAATAATCAAGGTTAAATATCTATCTTTCCTGTTGCAATTTAAAATAACTGAGAACACTAATGAAAAAAAAACCATAACATTGCATTATATGTTTAATATTGGGACATTGAAACTTAATGATACTTAGTCTAAGATATAATTATATTACAAAAGAAAATGGACAATGGCAAAGCAAATAATATTGTCATGATAAACATCATAGCATAATATAGTCTTATGTTTACTAATATGAGATCAAATGGCGATAAAAGCATTCATTAAAACATGTATCTAGTATCATGAATCAATTCATTTAATAATAAAATGAACGTTAAATTGTTACCCTTTATCCAAGTTTATACTAATTTAAGACATATAATCATATTTAATAACTAAACATAGTAATAATAAACTAAATACTACCCTTTTTTAACTATTAATTATTGGTTAATTACCACATACACTTTTGAATACCAAAGTATTAATGGTATGTAGAATCCATATCGATTTAGATTTTTAATTTAAACAGTAAAAATTAAATATTTCTTTCTTCTAAACATGTAAGATATTCTTTTTTTAAAAAACACATTTATACTATTCAAGAGAAACGAACTCCTTGACAACAAAGGGAGTGAAAGAACACACAAGAGCAAAGAGATTTTTTCTTTTTTTTTTCGTTTGCGCATCGTCGTCCATTGGAATCACGAGAAACTTTCTTGTCACAATAATGAAGAAAATACATTTAATTAACCAGCGTTGTTCAAATACAGAATTCCTAATAATTATTAAATTTGGTTGGGTGCACATATAATTATTTTAATAAGGATTGAAAAAATTTTTCCATCTTTTATAAGTTGCATTTTAAGCTTAAAGATGACTTTAAAATAGGCAAGAACAGAGAATAGAAATATTTTTATTAGATATTTCATCATTTTATACGTAGGACTTATTTCTATAAAGTTCTAAATTTTATTAATGGAATAATAATTAATTTTCCAGTGGACATTATATATATCTATATGCTTAAATACAAATACTTTTATCTTAATTATTTTATTTTCAGACTTCACTTATTTGTAAATAACAAGTAGCATAACACAATTTATCAATTATTCATAAGAATATTATATAAATGAGAAATCTTCAAACTTCAATCTCTTTTTGAAGATATCCAATTCTTGTACAAAACAATTTGTAATAATAATTATCAATTTCAAAATTATTATAAAGGAGCTATGTCCTCGTGAATAAAGAATCTTTTTAAAATATTCAGCTTTTAAAATATCTTATGGTTAAACAAAAATGATAATTTTGTAATGCATTTAAATAAATTAGTCAGATAACTTGTTTAACAGATTAGAGTTTCAAACAAAAGTATTTATATTTAATGATAAAGTTCTAAAATGCTTGTAATGAATGCCTAAGTTTAATTATACTGTTAATTAAATTATTGCATAATTTATAGTTCATATGATGGTAATTAAGATTAAAGTAGAATGACAAACACATTCTTACATTATTTGTTGAGTTTCTTATGAATGACTTTTTATTAATAAGAGGTATTTTTTCTAGTAAGGTATATAATTTATGTCCTGTTGAAGATATATAACCAGTGTAGAATTATCCTTGGATGGAAAATGTTGTCTCTTACTCCATTCTTTTTAACATACTAATTAAACATTCTTCATAATGATATTTATTTGCCATTCAATTGTTTTAACCTTTTAAAAATAAATTTTTAACATATTCAGCAATATTTAAATAGCAAAATTACTTTAATTAAAATAATAATAAGAATGAATGTGTAAATGAATATACTCCAGACATACGTATTTCACATGATGTCTAGCAAATTGAAAACCAATTCTTATTAGTTAATCAAGATAAAATTGATTTGAAAATAAAATAATTAATTCTATCATATAATTGCTGTAAAATAATAACTAGTATTTAATAAACACTTAATCATTATAATATTTATTTTTAAAGTAATAAACATGCTATATTCATTAAATAGAGGTTTATATTATATGTTCCCATTTTTATTATCTTCTAATTTTAAATATTATAGTAATATTATTTTATTAACTTTTATAATAAAATTAATTTTGAACACAGAAGTAAAATGATTTATTCTCTAAGTCATTCAAACACATATATTTGCACCACATCTAAAATAACACTGTCTTCCAATTAATCAAAGTGTTTGTTATATTTTGAATATTATAAAATTCTATTTTTTTAAATGATAGAATAAGATACAATTTATTCTAATAATTTATTACTAACTATTTAATCAACATATATACTTAACTTTAATTTTGATTTATATTATTTTAGCATTAAGATTACTCATTATTCGACTTACAAAGTTATGGTTGAAGTATAAAATTAACTGATGTTATCTTAACTTTTGCTTATAATATGTGACTTAAATATTTAAATTTTATTTTAATATAAGATTGAAACATAGCTTTGCAAAATTACCGACATATGTCATCCCATTTCAATACTTCTAAATTAAAAGGTATAGATAAGTGACACTACACAAAAATTTAAATTTTTATAAATAAAACATAATATTTCCCTCTGAAGCAAATGCAATTAATAGATTACAATATATATAAAATAGAAAATCATATAACATTACAGTACTAGCCAAAAAAAAAAAACTAAAATTTTATTAAAATTATTCTTATTATTATTTTTAAAAATATATTACATTATTTGAAACAAATTGTGTTAATAATTCTATACAGTTTATTAGTAAATTAAAAGTTTTTTTAGATGATAAGGATTTTAAAAATTTGTTTTTTTAAAGTTAGATATAGTTAGTATATATACTAACATTGATCCAGAGATTGCTATTTGTAATATTATGGATTTATATATAAAGGATAAAGGAGTAAAATTAAAAATTGAGGGTTTTCTTTTATATGAGATATTAGTGATTTTGGGACCTTATTTTTAAATATGGGGATGGATTTTATAAACAAAAAGGTTTTAAATATGAATAATAATCTAAGTGTTTTTTGGCAGGAATATATATGCTATAGGTTTGAAGAGCAATTTTTTAATTATAATAGGAATAAACCAGTTTTTTATGTTAGATACGCTGATGACTATTTTATGTTTTTCAATGGTAATAAAAGAAATGCAGATAATTTTTTGAATTATATTAATGGTAGAGTTGAAAAAATAAAATTTACTATGGAAAAAGAATACATTAATGTTATTGAAAATATGGATGTTAGAATTTGTAAAAAAATTGGTAGGAATTGTAATGTAATTATAGAAACATCTGTGTTGAGGAAAAAAAAACATTTTTTGGATTGTCAAATAATTGGGTGTTCAGATATTAATAACCACAGTAAAATTAATATTGTTAATAATAAAATTGTTAGAGCAATTAAGTTATGTTCAAGTAATTGTTTAAGAATGAGGTTGATATTATTAGGAGTGAATGTTTTTTGAATGATTTCCCTAGAGGTGTAGTTAAACATTTATTTTCTAATAAAAATATAAATAAAATAAAAAATAGAATGGGTTTAATTAGGGATAGGAATAGAGAAAAAGTTATTTATGTTGGTTTTGATATATCCAAAGATTTATTTATTAAAGTTAAGAAATTAATTAAAATGATTAATAGGAAATATAATGTTTCAATTTGTCCAGTTTATAAAAAGAAAGCAAGTTTAAATTTTTAAATTAATAATAATGGGGACTATAATAGGTTAGAGATTATGAATTCAGTTTTTTTGATAAAATGTTTGGATTGTTTTAGAAAGAATGTAGAAATGACATATGTTGGGATTAGTAAGAATAAATTAAAAACTAGACCAAAACAGCATTTAGGTGATAAAAATTCTGCTGTTTACATTCACATGAATAAATTTAAGCATAGGGATTTTGAAATGAAGCCTTTGGAATGTGTTAAGTCATACAATGAAAGAATGATAAAGGAAGGTATGTACATTAATGAAATAAAACCAGAGTTAAATAGAATGGTAATGGGAAAAGAGAAAAGAAAATAATAGGTTATTAATTGAATGTTTTTAAAGGATTTTTTTTTTAAAAAAAAAAAAGGTTTTTGTGATTATGTTGTGATTGTTTGCAATAGGAAAGGGAGGGGAGTGAGACAAGGTGAATTTTTGATTGTGAATATTTTTAATTAAAATTTTTTTTTTTTTTTTGGAATATATGATATTTATTACTATGTATATATATTTTTTTAGTGTGCCTTGAAAAAGACTATATAAAATAGTCGAAACGTTGGATTTTTTTTATTGATGATTATAGTTATATAAAAATCAAGTTTTTAAAAGGAGTTTATTTATTTATATATAAAATAATTTTTGGAAGATTTTTGTAAGTGGAAATATTATATACAATATTTCATATGCTGTTGGTTTGGTTTATTATCTTATGTAAATATTAGGCTTACAACTTAACACATTGATCCTGAAGTGTGATTCTTATAAAGCTCTCTCCATAAGTAATTGTTCAAATAATTTTTTATTTCAAAAGCCTACAATCTGTCACTCAGATTTATTTTCTTCAGGCTAATAGTTGGCTGTGAAAATTTATGTCTCATATAAGATCAACTTCAATCCCAATTGATGATCACTGCTTTCAATATATGTAAGTGAATGGAAATGACAATTTTTTTTTTTTTTCAGATGCCATTTGTCAATGTTTCTGCTCCAGTTTCTGATGATTCTGAAGATGAGAAAGAGTTACACAAGTTGCTTGTTCAGCAAAATCGTAAACAAAAAAAAGCAGGAGGATTTCAATCCATGGGTATGTAAAATTATAAGTGTAAATTGAGTTATATATGTTTAAAAGTTTTATATACTGCATGTGTAATTTTTTTGTTCATAATTACAATTTAATTGTATATATATATTGCAAGAAAATCAAGTCATATATCATGTGACTTAATTTAATAAGCTTGTATTATGAATGTTATATAATGAATTATTGATACACTCATTATATAATATATATATTTATAATTAACAGCTTATTTTTATATTTTAAATATACAGACAGATGAACCAAAAAGTTTTTTTTTTTAAAAAAAAGAATATTGTAATGCACATATACAGGTATATACACATCTTAATTAAATTTGAAGTTTATATTTAAAATTAAGTGAAATGGAATAATTGCTAATCTAATAAAGAATGTTTAATAATTATTACTAATTAACTACTTAATATAATTTCACTCCTCTATCATACTTCTTTTTTTTTTGTAAATTTTAGAGGTCAAAAAATAGGATAGTGATAAAAAAGTCTGAACATCGGATTTTTCATTACACATATAATATATTTCTAATTTAAAAAAAAAAAAAATTGAAATTATTATTGCAAAAATTGGTTGTGTTTTATGCATGTGTGAGTATATACACAAAATTATGATATTTATTAATAAATAAGCACTTATAAAATTATTTTGTATATCCTTTCTCTCTCTATATATGTTAAATTAAATATTTATCTGGATTGTTATTATAATAAATAGAAATGAGGATATAATACCCATTAAATAGAGATAAACTACTTTAACTTTTGATGTTATTAAGAAATGATCAATTACTACTAATTAACAGTTCCTGAGACTAAATAAGTTTTTCTCATGAAGCTATAATAGTTCGTTTTTTGGGAATCTTTGTAGTAAAAGGGGTCCAAGGATCTTCTTTCATTTGGAACCCAAGTTCTTATATGGATTTAAACCCAGAAAGCTATTTTTTATAGGTGTGAGAATGTGAAAGAATATCATCTTTCTTGACCTGCAAATAATATTTTTAACTTCTCCAGAGGGTTGTATATTATACCGGTTCATCCCTACCCTGGTAAGATGAGCATGCGCACATATCGAACATGAAACAAATATGGCGGCACGCCAGGATAGGAAGTAATTTCAAATCTTTTTTATGATCGGTTTGATACAGTCATCGGTACGTTTATAAAGTATTGACTCTTACATACCTTTGAAAGATTTCTTTAATTTAAATCCTTCGCGCCACTCCCAGAAAGAAAAAGATTAATTCCCCCTCCTGAAAGGATATGTAAGGCCAATAATAATATGAAATAAAATGAATCAAACGAAATCTAATGGAAATAAACACCCGATGACCAAAGATTTAAATCCCGATAAGGGAGTATCCCATGTGCTAGCTCATCGTTCTCTTTATCTCAGGTAAAGAAATGGGATAACTAAAACTCGCGCAATTATCTAAGTGTCTTATTATTTTAGAGAAAGAAATATGAATAAATTCTCAGAACAGTAAAATAGTTTTATAAATATTAAATAAATGTTTATTGAATCCCTTCACCAATTCCCAAAATAAATATAATAATAATAAACCCTAATGCATAATAAATAATAATAAAAAAAATGTATATGAGAGTATTATAGTTATTTTGCTTAAGAAATATAATATTTAAGCATAAAAAAAAAAAAGAATCAATTAGTGAGAAATTGGTCTGAGGTTCATAAACTCGCACATGAATACATTTTGTAAACCCTGAATGGTAAATAAAATATTATCTTAAGGAGTGAAATACATTAATAAAAGAATTATTACACTGATATTACTAGAATAAATAAATAAATAACATTAAGAAGGGTACCACATAAAGTCTCTATCGTACCTCTAGGGGTTCTGAGTAGGCCAAGTATCTGTTCATCCAGGACGGCAGGGACGTTTCTTTAACATGGCATCATTCAGCTGGATCTAGGAGACATTTCTGGTATTGTTCAACAGCTCTCACGATCGTTCGATGACTGGATTCAGGAGACCTTTCTGGTGCTGTTCCATGGCTCTCACGATCATTTGATGGCTGGATTCAGGAGACCTTGCTGATGGCAGGAGCGGAGCGGGGCGGGCGAGCTGACTGGGGGTTCCTACCCATGATCATTTCACTGAGGCAAGTACCTTTGTGCTTGAAGTTTAATTATAAATTTCTTCTTTGGTTAGCGATTATCAACTAACAGTAATGTTTCGTTTTGTTTTCTACAGCACTGGTAATGATTCCTTTACTTTTGGTTTTCAAATACAAACACCTTCCCGCAAACACAGTTCTCTACAGCACTAATATGAATTGTCTAATTGGAAAACATCTTGAAGTTTATATCAGCATGATTTAAGAAAAATAATTAGAACTGGGAATTCTATAAGTTCAAACAAGCAAGTTCAGAGAAATCCAAAAAGTTAGCATAAGTGAGTCAGTGATTGACTTAGTGATTGCTTGACTGCTTGTGTCCGATTGAATGCCTGTGCCCAATTGATTGCCACTAAACTGGTGAACAGCATTTAGTCCTCCTCATTAGAATCTCAATCTAGTTACCCCTCTGAAACACATTTAATTAATTAATTTTGACCTTTGTTAGTGGATTCATACAATGCACGAAGCATTCCTATGAAATCCACTAATTAATCTCAAGAATTTATTTATTTTTAATTCAATTGATTATCTAAGTTATTTTCTGATAATCAGATATCCTTCACCACCCGCATTAACAGAAATTTTAACGAACTCTTTTGTTGAGTTGAAATATTTGATAATTAAAACAAAAGAAGGATGAAACAAAATTACTTATCGATTAAAATGTACTTGCCTTTAGGCTTTTCTTAAATTTAAAACAATGGGTTTGTAGAGAAAGATATCTAGCACAACTTTTTATTTAAAATTACCTATATGTTAGATTTTTTTAAATATTATCATTTCTCTTTCTTTTCATAAGCATTTAACAAAAAAAAATTATACATACCAATTACGCATACACATCTTTGCGTTTATAAAAAAAAAAAAATGAACATAAAATAATAATAAAAATAAATTATAAGCATATAGCTAATATGCTAATACTTCACATTATAAGCTTTAACTATTGGCTTTTCTTATGTGTGCGAGTATATGACATAACCACAGACATCTCTCACTTATTTTATAATTTGACTTGATTAAAATTTATATAGATGGCATACACACACGTTTAATGGCTTTATTACATATTTTAGGCCATTTTATTATGTAATGCCATTTTATGCATGGCCATACGAAGTGTGCCTGTCATAATATGTTGAATTAAATGTTTATAGGATTGTTATTATAATAATGAATAGAAATGAGGACCCCATTTACTTCAAAGATTCCCAACAAAAGAATTATTATAGGTTTATGAGAAAAACTTGCTTAGCCTCATGAATATAGTTAATTAATAGTAATTGATAATTTTTAAGTAACATCAAAAAAAAGTTAAAGTTTATCTCTATTTAATGGTATCTCCTTATTTCTATTTATTATATATAAAGGAGTTTGCTATTCACTGAAAGGAGACCAATGTCCACTTCATACGTTCTTGTCATTGCAGCTGTTATTATTATGTGATTATTCATATAGTATATGAACATGGATGGGCTGCTCACCAACACGCATTAGCCAGCGTGCTGAGTTTATTGGCTTTTTATCTCTGAGTTTAAGGTCAAGAAACACTCATGGTCTTTCTTCTCAGTTGCCTGATAAGGCAGAATGAATGTTTGTGTAAATGATAAATATTTTTCCAATAGATATATACAATTATGACAGCCAAAAATAAATCATGGCCTTTATTCCCAAGAGAGTCACCAACCAAGGCAGCGGTTGGTGGCCGAAGGTGGAGGGTGCTAATGACGACTTTTTATTTAAGTACTTACAACTGCAGATCACTTTCAAATGAAGGAAGATTGCAAGAATTAGAAGAACTGTCTTATATTAAATGGGACATTATTGGACTTTGTAAAGTTAGAAGAAAAGATGAAGAGGCAATTGATTTAATAATGGCACAAATATTGGAAATACAAATGGAGTAGGATTCATTATAAATAGAAAGTGGAAAACAACATTGTGGAGATTGATGATGTATCGGACAGAGTGACAAGATTAATTATACAACTTAATAGCAGATACGATATGCAGATAATTCAGATTTATGCCCCAACAAGTTCTCATAGGGATGAAGTAGTAGAAGATTTTTATATGGATGTACAAAAAAAGACTTTTGATCAGAGTAAACAACATTTTAAAATTGTTATGGGCGACTTTAATGCTAGAATTGGTAAACAAATGAAAGATGAAAGTGCTGTAAGTAATTTTGGTTATGGTAATAGAAATGAGAGGACATAGACTTGTGAAGTTTGCAGAAAAAGAAAAACTTTATATTATGAATTCTTTTTTTGAGAAAAATGTTAAAAGAAAATGGACATGGAAGCATCCAAATGAAGGTAGGTACAGCAGAATTGGATTATATTTTGACTAACAGAAAATACATATTTCAAGATTGTAATGTTCTTAATAAATTTAATACAGGAAGTGATCATCGATTAGTAAGATGTAAGATAAGTATTAATGCAAAACTAGAGTGACAAAAATTATTAAGAAAAACAATATTTACAGTTGATATTCCTAATCTTTAGAAACATTCTAATGAATTTAAATTAGAACTTACAAATCGGTTTCAAGTATTAGTAGATTTTGAACATGATTCAAATTTGAATGAAATTAATATGAAAATGACGGATACACTTAGAAACTGCAAGAAAGATAGCTGGTAGAAAAAAGCAGCAATTGACCAATGAAATTTCTACTAAGACTAGAGAATTTATGAAGAAAAGAAGGAATATGAAGATATACAAAAATGATGTATTAAAAAGAATTGAATATCTCGAATTTTGTAAAATGGTACGGAAAAGAGTTGAAAATGATATAAGAAAGTATAACTGTGAAATAGCAAGGAAAGCTGTAGAAGAAAATAAAAGTCTCAAAAATGTTAAACAACATTTTGGTATTGGTAGGAAATTTATATCTGCAATAAGAAAAAAAGATGGAATTATTACTAAAAAGAGAGATGACATCATCAAATTGGTAGAAGATTTTTATCAAGAATTATATAGTAATAAAGAACAAGTACCTCCTATATCTATTACATCTTCTGAATTTCCCAGAATTTTAAATGAAGAAGTGAGACATGCAATTAAATGTATGAAGAAAGGAAAGGTTCCAGGTAATGATGGAATTATAATTGATATATTAAAAGAACCAGGTGAAGCAATAGAATTTTTTTTAGCAAAGTTATATGCCAAATGTCTAAATCAGTGTCTTTAGTCCTTGGTTCGCGGACCGGCATCGGGCCGCAGAAGTTTTTTGCCGGTCCGCGCTAGACTGGCAGGAAAGTTTGTAATAAAATAATATTTTAAACTTTTAATTAATATAAACAATTTTTATTTATTTTGTCATCACATCTGCTTAAATAAAATTAATTATAAATCAAAATTTTATTTAAATTATTAGATAATACTATAATTACTAAATAATAATCGAAGGAATTTATCTGAAAATGCAATCTTTAAAAGACAAAGCATCAATCTCATGATAATTGCACCACTCCTTACACATCAATTTCTATACCTAGTAGGCATTTCTGTATTGCATCAGCTCATTTATTGGTCACATATAGCAAAAATTTTTATTGCATTTGTATCATCTTTTTATTTTGTGTGTGACATTTCTTTTTGAAATTGTAAACTTCACAAAATGGAGACAAAAAAAGTCAAACAGCAAAACCTTTTGGCCTTCTTAAGAAGAGACAAGGATAATATTCCAGTAAAAAGTGATGCTGATACTGAAAGTATGCCAAGTACTAGTGTTTCAACTCTTGAAGAAATGAGGAAAAAGAGATATGTCAATACTTCAGAATGTGCAGGAAAAAACAAAAAAGGTCATTTTATTAGAAATTACAGTAAGGAGTATTTAAAACCCGGTTTCATAGTTGCTCCTGACAGTGAACTATCACCATGGCCTTTGTGTGTAGTATGTTCCAAAATTTTGTCAAATGAAGCTATGTGACACTTTACCAAAACAACTTTTCAGCTCAATTTTCCAGTGGCTTTACAGGTGGTCCTCAGGTGACTTCAAGAGTAAACAACTAATGCAATCTGGTGTTATTTTAATCTCATTTTTACCCAATTAAAAAAAAAAGAAACAGAACGAAAACAAAATCTAATCAATCATACATAAATTAATTTGTTTTTCTAGTTATCACAGATGTTTATGGGGGGGGGGGGTAGAATTAAATTTTTTATTATTTTTCTAAAAAAATTCAAAATTAAAAAAAAAAAAAGTTTTTTATTATACAAACTCTATATATATATATAAATTCATCTTGTATATTTAACATTAAATACAGATATTACATTTATCATAATCATTGTCATGGAATTACACTAGCTGTGATATTTCCCAACATTCAGGTGAATAACATTTTATTCTTGCATGTTTTAACAATGAAATAATAAATGTAGCAATGCAGGCACATTAATGAGAATTGTTATTGTACTGTTTTCTGTAGCAGTATGACTGCGCAACTCGAGAAAGAGTGTTCAGCATGTGAAGGTAAGCAACACCATTACAATACACAGTAACTAGTGTGTTGTTTTGGTCAGTTATAACAATTATGCTCATCTAAGGCTAAGCAGTTTAAATCTTTAAGAAAATTTATCTGTAGACTTCTGCCAGTCCATGAAATCTTATTCTTATTTTTGCCGGTCAGCAAATGTGAAAAGGTTGAAGACCACTGGTCTAAATGATAAAGATGTACCAGATGATTGGAAGAATGCAGTATTAATATTAATATTTAAAAAAGGTGATAAAGAAGATATTAGAAATTACAGACCTATCAGTCTTTTATCAGTTTTATACAAAATTTTTACCAAGATAATTACAACTCATCTACAGAGATCATTGGATTTCCACCAACCAAGAGAACAAGCTGGATTTAAAAGTGGTTTTAGTACAGTAGATCATATCCAGGTATTGAGAGAAGTTATAGAAAGGACAAATGAATATGAGTTGCCATTATGCTTTGGATTTGTAGATTATGAAAAAGCATTTGATTCTATAAACATTTCTTCAACGATTAAAGCATTGGATCATCAAGATATAGATCCAGTATATTGTCATGTTTTAAAGAATATTTATAAAAATGTAACAGCAACAATTTAGATTACATAATGATACTGGGAAAGTCAACATTGAGAAAGGTGTAAGACAAGGTGACTCCATATCTCCAAAAACTTATTATAGCAGTGCTGCAAGAAGTATTTTGTGGATTAAAATGGGAAGCTAAAGGAGTGAAAGTAAATGAAGATTATTTAAGTCATTTAGATTTTGCAGATGATGTAGTTGTTTTTTGCAAATAATGCTTTAGAGCTGCAGGAAATGTTGCAGGAGATATCATATGAAAGTAGGATTAAAGATAAATGTTGAAAAGACTAAAGTAATGTTTAATGGATTTTCTCAAAATATGAAAATAAAGATTGATTATGATAAGTTAGAAGAAGTTAACAGTTACAAATACCTTGGTCAGATTATTAATACAGATGGAAACTTAATGCATGAAATTAATCATAGAATTAAACTTGGTTGGAGTGCTTTTGGTAGAAATAACTTGATACTAGAAGGAAATATGCCTATGTGTTTGAAAAGGAAGGTTTTTATTAAATATGTTTTGCCAGTTCTTACTTATAGATCTGAGACTTGGACACTTAATAGAAGAGCAATAGAGACTTCAGACCACTCAAAGAAGTATGGAGAGATGCATGATGGGAGTAACAAGAAGAGATCGTAAACGCAAAATATGGGTAAGAGAACAAACAGGTGTTACTGACCTCATTGAAAAAATTAAATGACTGGAGTTGGGCTGGACATATTGCTAGAAGAGATGATAATAGATGAACAACTGAAATCTGAAACTGGATTCCAAGAGATTGTAAAAGTCCCAGAAAGAGAAGATGGAAGATGGATGGATGATACAAGAAAGTGTGTAGGAGTGATGTGGAGAAGAGAAGCTAAAGATCGGAAAAGATAAATTGAACTTGGAGAGACCTTCATCCTGCAGTGGATTGATAATGGTTGATGATGATGATGATGATAGGACAACACAAAGGTATCTGGTTTTTGAGTAACAAATCAGCCATAATTGTAAGTGTTGACTAGCACTTAGAAGTTGAGGGATTTATTAATCTTACACATTTAATAGTTTGTTCTTTGTTTACAGGGTTATTAAAGTGGATAGAAATTAACTATCTCGTCAATTTAGATTTTAGACATATTTGAGTGAAGCTGTGGGAGTGAGAGCATCATCGCTGAATTGAGACATCTTAATAAAAGTAATTGTTTAATCTCTGTTTATATAAGAGCTTGGAAGGTGGATAAAAGTGAATTCACTTTTCATTTATAATATAGATTGTGCTGATTCTAGAGAGCATTGTATGAATATTGATAGTGCTTAAAAGGAGGAAGATTTATTGCTGTAATTGTTATTTATATATAAATACACACACATTCATATATACTATATATATGTACTTTTAGGATTGAGTTTTCCTGTATTTAAAGGGATAAGAAACAAGGGGTATAAAATACCTACTCCTATCCAACGAAAGGTAAGCTTGAAAAAATTAGTAAATAATGATTATTTGTTTTAATTTTTTTTAGCACTTATAAATGCTAAAAAAATTAAATGTATATATATATAATAATCTTTATTTTGTGTAAATATTATTCACTGATTTAGTCTTTGATAGGCAACGACTATATCTGCAGGGTTTTTTTTATAATAAAACATTGACCAATTTAAAATCGATGCAAAAAAATAATTTGACGTAAATTTATCTTACAATTTTATTTTTGTATATAAAAAAGAGTATTTTAGATATATTTGAACTTTTAAATATTTATTAAACAGTTATTTTGTGAATAAGTTTTTACCAATAAATACCTTCTTTTGTCTAATAATACAAAAACAATGTAGTGTGTGGGAAGCTATATGAGGTGCTTGATCTAATTGAAGTGATGTGATTGGTAAAAATGTATTTTAATGATCATTTGTTTATTTTTTTTTGCCCAATGTCTATAACCATTTATAATGTAAACGTGATGTTGATCATAAATTTTTAGTGAATGCATACACCTGTTGATTATTATCATTGCTGTATATGATATAAACGGTACTTTTTGCTATTTTATATATAATAACTCATCAAACTAACTTAAGCAGTATAATAACCACTGATTATTTAAGCTTATGCTAGATGATGTTAAAGTGAATGGCTTTAGTTTTTTCATATGTAATAGCATCGGCCGGGACGCGAACCCACACCTGTCTGCAACCAACTACTTGCTTACAAGGCGAGTGTGATGACCTCTCGGCTAACAACGCTTGACTCGGCTTTAGTTTTGTTTTATATATATAAATAAAATTATTTTTTAATATCAGAAGTAAACTGCAGACTTTTTTTCTTTTTTCAGCCTAATAGCAAATATACAAATACAAAGCTTTTTTTATAAGAGAATAATAAATTAAATATATTTATTAATCTCTTTCATTGCTCATACATTTTGTTTTGTTTTTTAAAAAATGTTTAAATATTTTAACATGTATTAAAATAACAATAATAATTTAAATACTAATAAGGGTATGCGATGCAATGCACTGTGGCTTCTTTTTCAGAGTCAGGAATCTCGGCCACTATGCCCAGAATAACCTGTTAGCCAAGTACCAAACTCTCCATACAGTAGTGCCACCAAGAGCAAGAACTTTGTAATCAATGGATGCAGGAAGGTTTATGTATAAAATTCATAGACTAGTTTTTAGCTTGTGACTTTCATCAGCGAGGAGCCTTAGATTTGAGAGCACTGCACCTAGATCTTGGGATCTAATGAAACCAAATCAGTAAAAGGTGGCTGCTGGAGGATTGCAGTAGATCTTAAAATCTAAATGCAATGCTCTCAAATTCATGGCTCTTCACTGATGAAAGCCACAAGCTAGAAACTATGCACAAATCTTCTTGTATTCATTAATTACAAAGGCTTGCACTTGCTGGCACTACTATATGGAGAGTTTTAGTACTCTTATTAATAGAATGTGTAAGCATATGAAATGGTGATCATGTGAAATTTAAATACTTCTAAGCTGTTCAGCACTTTTTCATTCTATATTTTAAATAAAAGCCGAAAATGATCTGAAGTAGCCTGCTAAGTTCTATCAAACATTTTAATTAAAAGCATTGTGAAAAATGCATATTTTAAGGAAATCTTATATTTATGCTAAATATCATTAAGAAATATCCTGTTTTTAGATATAATAATTTAAATTCTTCTAAGATATTTGATATTTTTTCATTCCAAATTTTAAATAAAAGCTTAAAATAAAGAAGTCTGCTAGAAAGTTGAAACTGTCAAATATTTTATTTAAAAGCATTGTATAGAGTATATGAGCACAGACTTTCAGATGACCAATCACTCTCCACTCTATCTAATAACACTGATTCACTCAAGCACATATATGCTGAAAAGATAAATATGTGCTTGAGTGTATCAGTGTTATTAGATAGAATGGAGAGTGATGGGTCATCTGAAAGTCTGTGCTCATATACCCTATATATTACATATATAGACACAGGTATAGAATAAGCCCGTGTTTCAGTTATTAAAAGCATTGTGAAAAGTGCTTAAAGAAATCTTATATTTATGCTAAATGTCATTAAGAAATATTATATTTTTAGATATAAAACTTTTTTTTTTTTTCTTAATACCATTTTTTATTTGTTATTATAGTGTATTCCATTGATAATGGAAGGTAAAGATGTTGTAGCCATGGCCCGGACAGGTAGTGGCAAAACTGCAGCATTTCTCATTCCGATGTTTGAGAAATTAAAAGTTCATGTCAGTCAAGAGAGTATACGAGCTTTAATTTTATCACCATCGAGAGAGCTGGCATTGCAGACTCACAAGTTTTGCAGGGAGGTAAGATTTTATGATTATCTAAAATGTAAATATCATGTACACATTTCAAAAGGTTCTGGTGGTAATGTAGTGATTAAAACATCAGATTGCCATTCTCACGATCTGAGAGTCAAATCTGTGATAATGCAAGGAGATTTCTCTTAGAGCCATATTGAAGTTAACTTAACTAATCTCTAATATTGACTAGCAAAGGAATATTAATTGAGGGTAAAGATAATAATTAATTGGAAATCCATACGGGTTTTAATGAACTATTTCAAAAATTAAAATACCATTGTGATATAAACAACAATATCACATAACTTGTTCAGTATTTTTATATGCTTTCAAGAATAGTTTTTTTACCCTACTGCATATAATACCACCTCCCCCCCCCTCCCCCATAAGGAAAAAATAATAAATGTAAACCCGGGCTTTGCTTTTGCCTATTAATTATTATTTTTTGCAAAAGGAACAAAAATTAACATCTCTCTTAACGAAATTAATAGTGACATATTAAATTCAAATATATAAAGTTCTCCCCCTTATTAAAAAGCATCCTTTTCAAAGTTATTGGAAAAATTTAACACTATCTTCACAAAGTGCTTGGTATGTGTCTATTGAAATAACGACACTTGTAATATATTATTTTATCAAATTATTTAATGAATTAACTAATTAATTTGAAGAATTCTGAACTGGTTATATTTTATAATAATAATATATATTTTTCATAAATAATTCATATTTAATTTTCTGAATAAAGGATTTTATCAAGGAAAAACACAAAACTTTGTTTTCCATCATATTCCTTGTTTGAAATTAAAAATTGATAAAAAAAGGATAATAACAATCTTATTCAAGTTTCCTCTTTAATATAAAAGAATAATCCAAGGGAGAATGGATGCAAGAATAAATGAAAAAAAAAATTATAGAGAAATCAATGAAACAATGGAAGATAGTGAACTTGGACAATGTTTTAAATTTTAATAAGTAATGGGCGATTATGTGATGTAACGATCAATTTTTAACAATTTTAAAAATTAAATAAAATAAACATTAAATTTTGCAAACTAAATAATATACTTATAAAAAGTAATATAGGAAAAGTTTTGAATTTTGATTCAGGAAAAGATATAGTAGAAAATAAATAAGTGAATTCTTTGATTATATTACATCTGAACTGGTACAGAAATTGATCTCTTTTGGTCATATCAGTACATGATTTAATTATTAGAAAATTATATAATATTCAAAAAGATTGGTTGTGAAAGTAGAAAAGAATAACAAGAAATGATGTGGGTGGAGTCCATCTTTCAATTACAAATTTATCTTTAAGAGCCCAATAAACTAAACATGATAGATCATTCTGGAAACTCATCAGGAGTCTATATTGACTTGATGGATCATCGTAATAATATTAACATTGTTTTTTAATTTCTTTCTGTAGTTTATGTCACTATACTATTAAACAATGATTATTTACAAATACAATATAAATTTTGTTTAAACATAATGTTTTATTGTCTTAATATTACTTATAAGCATAGTACTTTGCGTAATCTTCATATATGATATTTATAAGTTGGCATATGCAAGCTTTTTTTTTTTTTGACTTGTGATCTCTGTGTTTTTTCTAATTTCAACTGTCATATTTTTCTTTATATTAATTATAGTAAGCATTTAAGAGCAAGATCTCCCATTTCATCCCTTCATATTCTCAATAATGTCTTTTTTTATTATGGTTGTTGCTATTTCAAATTTTATAACAATAAAAAATAAATAAAAGTTTTTGATATTGCTGAAAGTTAAAAGTTTTTGTATAAATCGTGTTCTAAAGGTATACTATATCAATTAAGCACAGATTTCAATTATATCCATTCAATTTCCTTTCTTGTCAAAAAAACAGCATCCATACATGTATTCTTTAGGATTATTTCTTCATCCTTTTTTTAAAAAAAAAAAAAATTATAATTTTAACCATTTTTTTATTATTATTTAATTTTTTTTTTCCACATCCACTATTTTTTATAATTTTTTCTTGCCAAATATAAGTATATATGATAAGGTATTTATCTGAAGACAATTAGGGATACTAAGAAGGAATATTAAGATTAAGTAATAACACTCGATCATTGTTTGCTCATTCCTTAATATTATTTATTCTGGCATTTCAAATTTAGAGCATATATATATATATGAAATTCCTAAGAAAAATAATAAATTTAATGGTAATAAACTATTATAAACAGTCTTTAAATCTGCAGAAATACTTTCAGTTAATTTCTTAAACTTGCCTCAGCTGCCATTAAATTAAAAAAAAAAACAATGCGGAAGCAAACATCATCAATTCAAATCCCATGAATTCCATATTTTAATATTAGCAGCTTGTCTATTTATTAAATGCATTTTATTCCTATTTCTAAAAATTGCCTACTTGATTTTTCTTTTATTATGGTTTCTCTCTTCATGAAGAATTTGAAACATTAAACACATTCTTATATATATCTTTAAAACATTTTACTTGTGGATTTGAAATAAATGGAATAGATATATATAAGAATATGTTCAATGTTTCATTCTTTGTTCCAAACAATGTTAATAAATTAGTTAATAATTCTAAGGATGTCATACCTTTCAAGCAGAAAAGTAATATCATATATCAAATTTTTTGTGACTGTATATTATCATATAAGGTGAATTGAAGTGCAGTATTGAGAAGAGATTAAATGAGCATGAATTGTTATATAAGCATGTAAAAAATAAGGTTAATGGTGATTTAACGATTGCTTCAGTTTTCTTTGATCATGAAAAAACATGTAAATATAAACTTAAATTTGATTTTGAAAGTGTGAAAATTCTTCATGAAGAGAGAAACCATAATAAAAGAAAAATTAAGGAGGCAATTTTTATAAATAGGAATAAAGTGCATTTAATAAATAGACAAACTGCTAACATTAAAATACGGGATTCATGGATTTTGAATTGATGACATTTGCTTCCGCTTTGTTTTTTTGTTTTTTGCAATTTAATGGCAGTTGAGGCAGGTTTAAGAAATTAACCGAATGTACTTCTGCAGATTTAAAGACTGTTTATAATAATTTGTTACCGTTAAATTTATTTTTATTAGGATTACAATTTTGTTTTAATTAACGGACATTTTATTTATATTATATATGAAGTTCTTATATCATACAAGTATAATTAAAATGGAAGTAACTGCATCTCCCAATAAACTATGTAAACATCAATCAGTTCTGAAATACCAATTTATTCTTTAGTTTTATTGGTATGTAAGCTTAGTTCATTAACATTCTAAATAAGAGAGTGAAATCTATCTATTTTAATTTATGTACAGAATAAATAACCTGTAATCACTAACTATTCAATGAATCAAGGCAGAGCCCCAGGTTAAATTTCAAATGAAATATTAATATTAATAAATAGCATTGGAAGGTGCAGTTATTTATCTTTCTATTATGTATTGTTAGGCTATGATTATTTATTGTTACATTTATTAAAACTTGTTTTATTTGATATTTTGAGAATGTTAAAACTGGGACTTTACCTTAATCCTCTGAACAGTTGAACTGATTTCAAATTATTTATTTTTTACATAAATTGCAATACTAGATAGATTTTACTTACTTGTTTAGAACAATATCAATGAACTAAGCTTAAATATCAACAAAGCTAAAGAATAGATTGGTATCATTCTATCTTTTCATAGTTGATTGATGTTTATACAACTCATTGGGAACTTCCATATCAAAACAGACAAAACTCTCTATACATATTGCCACTCAGTGCAAGGCAGAGTAAGAAATGGTGATCATGTGATGTTTATTAACTTCCATATCAATTATATATTGTTAACTTGTGGTTATTGTTACAATTAGGCATAAATATATGTTTAGTCTATTTTACTTCAATAAAGATTTGGTAGGAAGAGCTGATTGCAGTGTAATAATAATAAATGAATGACTTATTGCTCGGGAATTCGTAAGAAGTTCATGCACTGAAAGTGAGCAAAACCATAATACATAGACTTGAAATCTGGAGTTTGTCATTCTACTACTGCACCAAACCATTTTACTAATAAAATCATGTTTGCATATTGTGTATGGTTTCTATAATGGATGCATTTTGTTAAAAAATTATGCGATTCTTTTTATATTGTGCTAACTGCAACCTATCAAAAATCATGAGAATAAAAGTAAGCCTACTGCTTGCTTTATTAAAATGAAAGTTTAATTTTTTTAAAAATTATTTCATTTGCAAATATTCCAAATAATTCATTACAAAATGAGAAAAATACATGTTTGCAAATGTAAATAGTGCAAACATTAGAATTTCATTAAGAACTATAATAATTTTTATCTGTTTGACAAGTAAATATTGCAGATAATAACATTTTTTAGGGAAATAAAAGCTACCATAAACCTGCAAATGTATAACAAGAAAAATATACTAAACCATCAAATATCACACAATCACCATTCTTTATGCTTACACAAGCTGTTTTTTACAGTAGCAAAACTCTCCATACAGTAGCGTAACTCAGTACTAGATAGAGTAATCAATGGATGCAGGAAGGTTTGTGCTTAAAATCCCTTTCTAGTGCCTATTCATTCAACTTCCCCAAACTAGTTTCTAGCTTTTGTGGCTTTCATCAATGAGGAGCTTTGGATCTCTAGATGCACTCTCACATCCAAGACTCCTCACTGATGAAACCATAAGCTAGAAACTAGTTTAGGGAAATTGGTTGAGTAGGCTCTATATAGTGATTTTATGCACAAACCTTCTTGCATCCATTGATTACTCTGGCTTCACTGAGTGGCACTACTATTTGAGAGTTTTGCCACTGAAAAAAAAAAAAAATGTTAATTCATTTAATTGTAACATATTTTAGTAGTTAAAAAAAGCCAGTTATATATTATTCCTGATCTAATCTTCTATTCTATGGTATACAATTAAATACCTCAACCAGTGTTTAAAATTCTGGGTTTATGGATATTATCTTTACACAAAATATATTTTTTCTTGACTTGAACTGCATATGGATACATAATTTGATTATTCCTTGATATTTATAATATTGAAACTTTGTTGATTTTCAAATCTTATTAGGATTTTTAATATATGAAGTGAATCTTTACTCTTAATTTTTGGAATGTTTTTATATTAAGATGAACAAAAAACTTTTATTTTTATTTATTTCTATCTGCACTTAATCCAGGTATCTTGCACATAATCAATGATTTTTCTGGAGATACTTTATCTAATTAACAAAAAAAATCCTTGGTTACGTTGAGCTTTCAAAATGTTTTATAATTGCCATTAAATTTTTTCTTTTTTTTTTTTTCACAGTTTGAATAATATACTTACATTATTCTATCAAATTATTAATTGTTAACCAATGGTTAATGGGTAAAATATTTTGTTGGTATAACAAAATCGATTTTGTGATTTTCACAAAGTAATGAAATACTGTGTTGCACTTGACTATAATAAACGTGTACATCTTGATCATCAATTAATGTAAATTTGGATTATCATATAGACCCTATAGTTGAGAGGTAATTTTATTCTGTCTCAATAATTTCAATCATCATATTTTTTTGAAGATCATTTTAGTGGTAGATTTGTATTTTTTTACATGAAGCTTTTTTTGTTTTTTTAAAAAAAATCACTTAGTTTTGCATTGCTTTCTCAATTTTGTTTTCTTTAATTATTCTTTTTGCAGTAATTTTATTTCTTTATATATTAGTCTCATATATGAATGATCTGTGGTTACTGATATTGGAGCTTGTATACCTGATTAAGAGAATTCCTTAGAACTCAGTTCTATGACTATTTTATTGTCATAGTTTATAATTTATAATTTGGTTGTTATTTAACATTTTGTATTTTAATTTAATAATATGCTAATAATAATGTTCTCATTTATAATATGAAAGTGATTTTCAACTTGAGATATATATTCCAAGGAGTATGAATGGGAAAAATATAAAAAAATGGAAAAAATCCATACTTCTATAATATAAAACAATATCAGACTAAAAGTTATTTCTATTTAATTTATTAACTTCTAAAAGCTCATCAATTTCTAAATATTAATGTAATTACCTTATTATACTTGAATATGGGACAATTTTTTCCAAATTTGAGATATTGGACTTTATTCAATATACATTTTAATTAAATTTAAAAGATTAAATAAATCACATAATTAAGAAATCATTCAAGTGCCAAATCTTAATGTATTTTCTTTAAGTCATGCTTCTATTTTGAACAAAGTTTTTTAAAGAAACTGGTTTAGTCAAAATATGTGCTGTAGGACCATTTGTTATTTTCCAAAGTCTTTCATTGATTGTTTATGGAAGTAAAGATGAGTGCTAACATAGTTAATTTAAAAAAAAAACAAATTGAACTTTATAATGGAGGAGGAATCCGTTCCTTCATTATTTAAACTAGATAACTTTGATAAATGATATATAAATGGTATATTCTCCTTATATTAATGTGTTGAAAATATACTGGCAGAATACCCTTACAGGTTCAGCTTTGTGAATATTCGAGTGCTAATAAATATAAGCAGACACTTGAGTCACTCTTGTGAGCAGTATTCAATAATTTAAGTTTTGCATTTTTTTCTACGGCACTTCTTTGACATTATTTTGAATTAATAATTATTTCATTGCTTTTTAGTACCATTATTTGAAGTAATAGCAGCTATATTAATTATAAATATTTTGCTAATACAAAGGGTACAATTTATGAAAATAGTCTTCCAGGAAGATACACAAAGAAAGGAAAAAATTGAAATCACCATTATAAGATAGATTTTTTAATGTATGTTAATTTATATATTTTTTAGCATTTAATTGTCTATATTATATCTATACGGATGTTTTCGCTTGTCTTTTGAGGTGAATTTCTTGTCAGTACAGTCTTATTTTTTATTCATGTAAATAACCAACATTTGTTTTAATAATATATATATGTAACAAATTTTTTTAATTTAGTCTTGATATAAATAAATGTCAAAAGCAAACATCTCAATAACTTAAGTGTGATTGATGTGACTGATTTGTATATTTAGCTCATATTGACAAAGTATAAACAAATATATATGGATATTATAACAAATTATACTTTTTATGTTGTCAACTCTAGTTTTATTATTGAAATGTTAAAAAATAAGATAGATACACAGGTATGACTTTTTGAGCTCCCTATTTTCATACAGTTGAATTAAACTCACGACTTGTGTATGTTAGAAGGGAGAAATTAATTACCCTTGTAGTTCTATAAAGATCTAGCTGCTATTAAATTTATAATGGGAACTTATCATGGTTCATTTAGAGCTGGTAACCCTTGAAACTGTAAGTCTTTTAACTTTGTAGTAGTTAACTGGAATAGAAGCTTAGAGATTTTATGATGTTTGCTTATATTTCACATTTTAACTGTTCCTTATTATATTTTGGGCACTATCATGATATATATATATATTTAAAAAAATAAAAAGATTTTCAAGTAAAAATCTTTTCAGTATTTGAGCACACAGAAATAGTAAAGAAGATAATAATCATGCTTAGCAACTACTCTGAGAGAGTTTAAAAGTTTTCTTCATTGATTGATAATAGCATGGTCTCTATTTACCAGTTAGTAATTAGATGATTACTGGCTTGGATTTGGACTGACCATGTAAAAAAAAATTCTAGATTTGTTTAGAAATTTTTCTTTAACTGAAAAAAAAAAAAATATTTTATCATGATTTGAATTGTCCATGACAAATGGATGCTTTAACCACACATATAAGATCATTCATAAATATGAGTCCATATAAATGCGAAATTTATATAGACATTGTTATTATTGTTTAGCTGTTGACATTTTAATGTTTTATACTAATGTGTTTGTAGATTAGGTTTGATCTGCTCATATTATTAGCAACTATATGCATGTGTACATAAATTTTAATGTGATTTTATGTATATATATATATTAAATATAATTTATGTGTAATATACAGTATTATTAAGAGTGCAAATTTCATATGCAACATGTCTTTTATATACAAATGAATACTTGTGTACTTTTATGTATAAAAATATATGTGAATTTTCAATTAATCACTTAAATTCTCATTTGAATTTTTTTTTTTTTAATCAGCTTGGCAAATATGTTGGTATGAAGTCTGTATTAATTTTGGGAGGTGACAGGTATTGTATTTTTTTTTTTTTTTAAAAAAATAAAAAAAAAAACAATATTTTTATACAATGATAGTTATAACAATGCATTAATTTTCACGAAACTTTAAACTGATCTAACGAATTTTATTAATTCATTCATATTCCTTTCTTGGTATTTTTAAGTGGGAGTATAATTTAAATGATAAGCAAATATAAGTTTGTAGGGTTAAAACGAATATTTGAATAGCAATTTTTTTTTTAATAAAGTTAATTGTTTTTTAGTTTAATATTGCCATGAATATAAACTTTTATCAATCATGAATAATCTAAATTAAGAGCTTCTACCAATTTTCTAATGAGAAGAATAAGAAAAAAGAAAAAAAATTCTCATTTGATTGGAATTGTTGTGCTTATCCGGCCATTTTGATATTTAAACATTACTTGAATTTGTGTGCAATACTAATTAGTCAAATGTTTTTTTATTATGAATAGTTAATAGATCATTTGCTGCCACTCAACATTTAAACACTATATTTGCTGTGGCAAAATGTTATTCCATTAATTAATAAATACTCATTAGCTGTGATATGAAAATAATAAATTATTAATAGATTTGCTGAGCCCCAAAATATTTGCTTTCACCTGAGTTTTTTTATTGTGCACCAAGCTTAATACAGCTAGATGTAAATTTAAATAGATGAGTTTGTTACTCATAAAAAAATTGAATAATGTTTGAAATCTAAATAAGTTGTGTTAATATTACTTCTTTTCTTTTCCTGTGTGAGCTTATTAAATGTGACAGATTTGATTATTCTAGACAACCATTTTTAATCTATAAAATTATGAAATATAGCATGTAAATACTCTCTATTAATTAGCTCATTATTTAAGAGAGATGTAAGACATATAAAAATCAAATTCTGAATTTTGAACTGTGAGTATACATAGGACTCAGGATAGAGGGGAACTCCCTTTATGAGCTGTGCCAAGTCTCTTTACATTAACAACCAATCAGAATAAGTTTGAATCTTATTTGGATTAAGTAGATTTCATTTACTTTATTTCAGAATGAAAGAACTGAAAGTCAAATATATTAAATGTGATGAATTTTATTAATATTGAGTAGATTTCACTTATTTTTATATTTTAAAAATATGACAGCCTCTATGGTTAATGGGCATAATGTAACAGTCTCTGTAGTTAATGAACATACATATAATTATATTTTGGACAATTAGAATAATCAATTTCATTTTTGTAAACAAATCTTGCTATTAATATATATATATATTGTACCATATATATATGGTACAAGAGAGTTGGCATTTGGTAATATTTAAAAGCTAAAAAAATAAAATTAAAATCTTTCAATAAACACTGTTTAGTTTTTTTAAAGAATAATTTATTTTTGTATACGCATAATGAAAGTTATTTGTGTGTTTCGTATTATCTATTTAATTAAAATAGAGTTAAAATTGGAAGGAATAGAAATACATGCAGATTGTTAATCCAGATAAACAAAAGAAAGAAATCCCATATGCAAATGATTATGATCAGAGTTTTATCGATAATTAAATATGGTTCCACAGGAATTTATAGAAGAAAAAAAAAGACTTTGCAGCTAAAAAGCAAAAAGGAATGTACAAGATTATCAACTTGTAAACCCAATAAGAAAACAAAAGATGAAAATATAACATGCACAGATCATTTTAAAAATGGTCTAAATATAAAAGTAGTGAACAATTAGTCTTGTCTCTTACTAGTGGTTTTCTTGGGTTCTGGATGGAGAGAGAGGAGCTAATTATGATTTTCTTATCCTCATAGCCACAATAAAGTGCCTCCAACCAGGACTACTCATATGCGGACCCATTCATCAGGCATGAGTAAAAACCAGAGCATTTGCAGACATTTTCTCTCATAAAAAGGTCACCTTAAAAGCTTCGAGTCTAGCCTTACCTTACTATGGACCAGAAACGTGAAAATGTTGACAGCCTTTTGTATATTTTCTAAACAGTATTTTGAATCAAAGTATGATAGATAACAATATGTATATCAGAATTTTAATTAATTTATACATAAATGTTATCACCATTATGTATTAATAAGTTTGTCAGTAGACGTATAGTCTTAAGCCGAATGAATATGTGTGTGTACAAGTTGAATAAATTATTCATATTATTATTATTATTAGCTCCATGCTTTTTATTATTATTAGTATTTTGAGGTAATTTTAAGTGGATATTATATTCTTGTATGATGTGTGTTTAGGACTTTCATAAGAGAGAGAGAGGGTGTGGCTTATTTATATTAGATTACTTTTATACATATTTAGTCACTCCATGCATTTAGTTTAGTACTTAAGCCAATAAACATCACATGACCACCTCTTATGCTTGTGTATAACTGTTGTTAAAACAGGCAAAACTCACTATATATATATTGCCACACACAGCAAGCTAGAGTAATACAATGGATGCCAGAAGGCTTGTGCATAAAATCCCCATCTAGTGCCTACTCATCCAATATCCCCAGATTAGTTTCTGGCTTATGGCCTTCGTCAGTGAGAAGCCTTGGATCTGAGAGCACTGCATCTAGATCTTAAGATCTAATGCAACTCTCAAGCAAACAACTTTTATCTTCATTTAACTACAAAACTATGAATCTTAAACTGAAAACATCTTAATGTTTTCAATCCAAGCCCATTAGCTAATATAGTCATATGGGTCTGAACTCAGTTCAGTACCCATACATTTTGGTGTCTTTGGTTCTTTTAGTAACCATAGTCACCACTATCCTATTAGGCAGGATTGGCTTTAAGCCAATAAACATCACATGACCACCTCTTATGCTTGTGTATAACTCTTGTTAAAACAGGCAAAACTCACTATATATATATATATATTGCCACACACAGCAAGCTTGAGTAATCAATGAATGCCAGAAGGCTTGTGCATAAAACCCTCATCTAATGCCTACTCATCCAATATCCCCAGACTAGTTTCTGGCTTATGGCCTTGAATCTGAGAGCACTGCATCTAGATCTTAGAATCTAATGCAACACTCCAGCAACCACCTTTTATCTCCATTTAACTACAAAACTATGAGTCTTAAACTCATATATATATATATATAGTGAGTTTTGCCTGTTTTAACAACAGTTATACATAAGCATAAGAGGAGGTGGTCATGTGATGTTTATTGGCTTAAAACCAATTCTGCCTAATAGGATAGTGGTGGCTATGGTTATTAAAGAACCAAAGACATCAAAATGTATGGGTACTGAACTGGGTTCAGACCCATATGACTATATAAGCTAATGGGCTTGGATTGAAAACATTTAGGTGTTTTCAGTTTAAGACTCATAGTTTTGTAGTTAAATGGAGTTAAAAGGTGGTTGCTGGAGGGTTGCATTAGATCCTAAGATCTAGATGCAGTGCTCTCAGATCCAAGGCTCCTATACTGACAAAGGCCATAAGCCAGAAACTAGTCTGGGGATATTGGAATAGTAGGCACTAGATGGGGATTTTATGCACAAGCCTTCTGGCATCCATTGATTACTCTAGCTTGCTGTGTGTGGCAATATATATAGTGAGTGTTGCCTGTTTTAGTTTAGTACTGTGTGTTCAGTCGTATTTTTGCTAGCTTATATTTCCTTTATCCACTATGCCTAGAATTTTAATGTTAGAATATATTTTGGTGTATATCCACAGGCATTTGCAGCTTTACAGTTTATTATTAGTTCCATTATAATTTTATTAATTTCATATATACTTTCAGTGTTGAGCATTGTTGTTTCCTCGCCCAATATAGGTATTGTTAAGGTTATTGGTTGTCACTGCATTAACATTTGTTAAGTGTCTCCACACTGATATTTTAATACTGTTTTGATTAAGTAAAGTGTATAATATCTCGTAGTAGCATGGATAAAGGTATAGAGATATATTGTTTTACATTATTGGTACTGGATTTTTGAAATAAAGATTTATTTTGTGAATAAGAGAACTATTGGGTAGTAAATATCACTTATATAATAAAATTGTAGAAGTGTTTTTTAAGAAAAGTATACCAATGTATTAGTTAATAAAATCTGTAAATTATAAATATTAAATTAAAAGAAATAATCATAATTATTGTGAATAAATATTTTATTATATGGATTATTATATTATATTATTAATTAAACAAATTTTTGTTTCATTGCCATTATAATGTCATTGCATAAGCACATCTATTTTTCCAAAAATCTACTTTAATAATATTTGCATTAATGATTATCTTAAGAGTACATTTTAATGGTCACATAGTGTTTATATATTCATTTTACTTGGTAATTATTTAATTATTTTACCTGTATATTTAAAAGATAAATGCTATATTATTTGTTTCATTTCAAATGCACCTGTTGAGTAGTTGGCAGCATAAAAGATGTTGTTACTGCCTTCTACATTATTTTGATATTGCTTATTCAAATTTACACCAGGAAATACAAGATTTCTGCATTTTATAGTCAGTATATATGAAATCATTATATTTTAATAATTGTAAAATATTTAAATGTTTTTCAAGTTATCAATTATATATTAGTTCAGTATTTGAGTATTCTATTCTTCTGTAATTTCATTTCTATTCTTAAAATATTAAGATTCCAAAAATAAACTAAAAGAAATGTCAATATTTCATGTTTAGTTTAATAATAATAATCATCATCATATTTTGTTAAAAAGTTAAAATATTATTATTAATATTTTGTTCCAAGTGCATTTTATTTTACGTTTGAAAAGAATCTATATTTAAGATAAATATGTTTTTTAAAATTTGATATTAAGATATTTTAAATTTGTAAAATAACCTATATTTGAGATAAAGATATCTTAAGAATTAAGACAAAACATTTTGAATTATAAAAAAGAACCTTGTATTTTAATAAATATATTTAGCCATAGTATTATCTACAAGAGGGCTCATATTCTGGAGTGGTGTGTGCCTGTGTGTAACCTGTGATTGTTAATTAGCTTATAACCTGCCTTATGGATTTGCATAGGTTACATAGTTGGTTTTCGGCAACCAACGTGGTGGGCTTGATTGTAAGGTTTCTGATGTGTGTTCCACTCCTCTTCATTTGGTTGGTCGTTTGGTTAGATTGTAATTTTGGCTTGCCCAATGTGTTAGCTTTTGATCGGTCATAGGGTACTATTTGTTTGGTCAGTTGTTTAGTTAGATTACAATACATATATATGATTATTAAATTGATAATGAAACAGTAAGGTTTGCTTTGCAGATTTTCGTTTCACCTTTTCTCACCTACTTCCTACCCTCATACCTTAGTTTGAACTCCAATCTATCGTAGTGTGTCTGCAATACACTTATATACCGAAAATCCCGCCTAATTTTAAACCACGAGCACAATGCTCGTATTATATATATAACTTATTCCCAAATAAAATAAAATATTATGAATTATGTATTTGTTCACATAATTTACATTTATTTAAAAGTAGGTTATATAAGTTGTAATTGCGCACACACTATGATATGCATTTTAAAACATATCAAAATTATAAATTGTTAAAGTTATTTTGTTTGAATCTATTTACAAATATATTACTGTCGTAATATATTTTGATTTAAAATAAAATTCATTTAGTAAATATTCGTTTAGTAAATAGATTCAAATATTGCAATTTAAAAAGTAAAATCATTTTCTTTAATTTAATAAAAGTTATTCCAAATATTTCTGTTTAAATAAATCAGGGACAATAGTTTAATTAGTTAATGTTCTATAAGTTTATCTAAAAACAGCAGATGTCCACTTAAGGGTTTCTTTAATTAGTAAAAGTAATTTTTAATTAAATCTAGTTTGTAATCCGAATGTCGACAGGGAAATTAACAAAAGAAATTAATTAATGTTGAATTCCTTTAGACATTCGGATAGATTTAATTACAGCTGATAAGTCCGATATATTTTTGTAATGCTCCAGGGCAGTTCTATTGTTAACGACTACTATAAAAAGAAGGGTTTTCTTTTGTTCTCCAGTTTTTCTTCTAATGCTTCTAAGAGAAATCATTCTGAGGTCTAATGTTTCTAACCAAAATTATAGTAGTAATTTGTAAATCTTGATATGACAGAGTAGAGTGCAAGAAGGCTATTTCTCTCCGAAATGGTCATATGCTGCCGTAGACCATCGGAAGTTATCACACAAGGAACCCCGGAACTGCTGCCGCTGCCAAAAATATGAACATTTCCAGATTTTGCTGCTGAATTATAAAACCTGCCGAACATCTACCTGAAAATGCTTCTCCCAAGGTAACCCCAAATTAACCCAAGAGCTCTTGTGATTCCTAACTAACATGCTATAGCTATTCTAAATTGTTTTTCTTTTATTTCACATAACTTTATTATGTACTTCTTTAAAGTGTTCAAATATAATCAACCGTTTTGCTCTCTCCTTGGGTTAATATTTTCTATTTATAAAGCTTTCTTTTATTTTATTATGATAATGTGTCAGAATCGTCTTTGACCGAATGAACTATTCCCTTTATTGAAAGTAAGACGCCGCTATTAAGGCATATTTTAAATTTCTTATTTTCCAATTTTATTATCTTGCAAATCACTCGTTCGAGGGCGATTCTATTCTTTAATATATAATATAATCACATAGTTTAAAATCTACATGTTATTGATTTTAATCTAATATGAGAGTATGTGCAAGGTCAATGATTAAATGTGTCCCCTAATGCATGATTGCGTATATAAATCTATACTTACTTTTCAAACCTGCAAGCATGCATTTTCCTATTTTAATTACCGTGTTCTACTTTAATTACAAAGTTCATCATTGACGTCGAGAATGTGCCGACCCTTTTAAATGAATTTCTGGGAATTTGATTGGGCATTTCTCTTAATCCAAGTAAAACCCATTCAGTATGTTTTATATACACTAGTCTCGTATTGCTGGTAAGTGAATTGGTTGTTGAGACCGCTTTGTTTTACTTTTCCAAGGATTCTTTACACGGCCAAAGTCTGTTCTCTTTGCAATTTCCAAGCAGAGTGTGTCCCCAAGTGACACACCTGGGAATTAAACGCAATCGTCACCCAGTCGCTAAGTTTCGGCTGTTCATCAAAATACTTTCCTACGGGTTAGCGGCGAGACGCCCTCCGTAATCATTCCGGATATTCGATATTGTTTTATTTTATATTTATTTTACAAAGCATCCGTGACTTAAACGTGTCACACCCTCCAACTTTAATAAATTCATTATCAGCAATACTGACCTCCCAATGTAACTTTATTATTATTATCAAATAAATGCTTTGATCACATTCCCACTTTGTTGCTTATTAAGCTTTTGTCCGTGCTATTCTCGAAATCAATAAATATTTTAGAACACTTAATTTTCAAATATTTTCTTAAACTTGTATAATTGCTCAAAGCACCTCGCACATGTTCCTATTTCATCAAGCACATTATCGTAATGCTATTAACCCGAGGAATAGAATATATCACTTTGCTTTAAAACCTTTTTGTCATTTATTGAAATATAATGCCCACAATTATTTAATACGCGTCCCTGTCTCATATAAGCAGACAGTGGCGTTATATCTATAATTTATATAAATAAATTTTGTGAAATTATTTAAAACTAAATTTGATCTCTTATTTTATTTGATTCCTATCACTGTCTCTGTCTATATATATATATTTTCTGCATTTCTTTTGTAAATCCATAGACGTTAATTAGCCACCCAAACTTCTTTTAGTATAGAGTCTTTTGTTTCTCCCTGACCACCAGGCACCGGTCAAAGGTCATACTAGTAGTGGCATCAGATGCGTTGTCACGTAGATGGCGCTGTGAAATTTGGGCTTTAGATTCGAACTTAGTATATCTAGAAGGCAACCCCTCCTAGAATGTTCAGTTTCGTGTCTAGGGTTTGAATTCTGCAGTGTGTTAGCGAGATAGACGATTCTGACTGTTACAATAAGAATGTATACATTTTGTATTTTTACAAATTTATTATTTTTTTTAATTTTTTTTTTTTTTATATACTTATTCATGAACCAGAGATAAGCAAAATTAGAATGATTGCATTATTCTTTGTAGAATTAAACAGAGATGTGACTACATAAGGTCAACTAATGAAATTATGGTGCTTAGTATTATTTACCATCCTTTTGCCAAAAATTAAGACACTTGCAGATAGCCGGATTGTGGGAATCACTAAAATATATTTGTTTCTGATGAACAAACTGGCTTGTGTTAATAATCTCAACTGTTTAAAAGTTTTAAACCAACAAGTTGAATTGCAGGTTAGGAAAAAATGGTAGTCCTTTTAGTTGAGTACAGCAAAAACTATTGTTCTGTCTTACTTGCTTTTTATTTCAATTCTAAGGGTTATATTGATTTTGTGTGTAATCAACATGATGTGTATTTAAAAAAAAAAAAGGTTAGTTGTTGGGGATATCGTATAACGTTTGAATTCCAGTATAACATGTTGCCTTTGATCCAAGAGCCTTTATTTTTCAAGTTCATCATCATGCCATACGAGCATAATTCTATCCCAATATTGAAGATACTGTTATTATTAGTTTATAATTAAAAAGATAATTTCTATTGATCAACTTCACACTGTTTTTTATACATTTCTTTTTATTGTTATAAACATCACTACCACTTTTTAAATTGTCATTTTCTCTTCCTCTATATTTCTCCACATATCTTTCTAACATATCCAAATTCTGTCTTATTTCATAATTTGGCTTTGGAACTAGGTTGCCTATATGAGTAGGATATTTTAGGAAGGCTTAAAGGAAAGGTGATATGATTTTAATTCATTATCTGACTTATTTAGGTTATAATAGGAAATTCAGAATGTGATAGTAGAGGTAAATAAACTAGGCAGAGAACAAATGATGAAATTATGGAATGTATATAAGTAAAAGTAGAGCTATAATAAAACTGAAGAAAATAAAAGGATTTTTAAGGAAATGGATAGGAGAAAGAAGAAATAGTCATAGAGAAGTATATATATATATACACTAACTTATTACAGCTAATTGTTTCATAAGATATATTTGATATGAAATAACATTGTTGAATCATATTATTTTTCAATATTTATGTAATACTAATTTACCATTGATATTGTTGATTGCACTCATGTTGTACAACGTCTATGATATGATTCCAAAGGAAGAAAAACCTGGTTATATCTAAAATAATGCAGTTTTCTCTGCTCTATTTGCATCTGGAGATAATGGTAGCTCAGAAGTTGAAGCTTTTAGTTTGCATTTAAATATCTGCCTGAATTGGAAGTTAATCCTAAAAGTTTTTTTTTTTTGTCATTACAAGCTTATGCTTTTATGATAGAATGTGATTATCTTTAATTTTTCCATCTACCATTGAGTGTCACTTTAGCAATCAAAGCAATGAAGAAATTAATCATATAAAATTAATATGTATTTACTTCTCTAAAAAATAAAATTGCAAACTACTTAAAAAAAGTAATCCATAACAATTTATAAGATTTAAAATATTTTAAGGATTACTTTTTTTATTGCTATCAATTATTTTTTTTAATGGATTACATATTGTATTGTTTTGCTTGCTAAAAGATTGTTTAATAAATTCAGTAATAATACATATGTTTAATTTTTTTTATTGTTTTGATCGCTAGTGCTATTTAATGGTGGATTGCATACAATAAACAGTATCCAATATGCACCTTTACAACTTAAACATAATTTAAGATATATAATTATAATATTAAAAAATATATAATTATATTGTAAATGGTTATATCAATTTGTATTAATTTGCTTATATGTTTAGATCAGTCATTGCTTTATTTTTTTTTTTTTTTTGCAAAAATTGGATGCTTTAAATTAATAAAAAATACACTGTCTGTCATGAAGATATGACTAGTGTCCTTCTCCAAGTTGCCTGTAGAGACGTAATTTAGTTATTTATCACAAAAATTTTAAGCATAAGGGCATATTTGAATCATAAGTTATGGCATAAATCTTAACCCATGACAGAATAATCCACTGACATTAAATTTTGGTTTGAATTGGACAAGAACTACTACTGAAACATTTGAAATAATTATAACTATATATAGCAGTCAAGCCATGAATGGCAAGAAAGTTTTCAAGTGGTGGTAAGGGGAGCATAGGGTATGCATTATGTGCACTCTCTAGATCAGCATACAATGATCCAATTTGTATTATTTTTATTTTTATATTTCTGACAGATAGAAATACTGCAATAAAATTGGAAAACAAATGTATGATTTCATTCCTAGTTTATTTATCTAATTGTTTCATTTCTCATGTGTGTCTTTTTTACCTGTCTCTTTATATATAAAAATAGTGTTAATTCCAATTTTTTATATCAAATTGATTAATGTGTGTAATCTTATGTTATGTTATAAATTGTATATATTTATTTATTTACTCATGGTTGCTTTATATTATATATTTATATAGGATGGAGGACCATTTTGCTGCAATACATGAAAATCCAGATATGTAAGTCAAAATGTTTTTATATGAATGCTTGTGTCTGTCTATGGATATATATGTTAAATTACAGTTATTAACATAAAATAGGTGAATTTAGAAAACTTTAAAAAGTCAATATCAAATTACCATAAAGATGCTAAGAATACAGCAGACAGATATCTTATCATGACATATTTTGCCTCAGAACTGAGGACTCACTATAAATAAAAATGTCTACACTAAATTTTTGCACGGACTGTGTGATAAATTAAATTTCAAGAAAGAGGAAATTAACATTTTTGAAAATGCAAATTAATTTTTTTTAATAATATAAATAAAAATCTTGTGAGAAAAATCCTTTAAACAAACTATATTAACAAGCCACAAATATATAAATCAATTAAACACATAAGGCTAAATCAGAGATTATAATAAATTAGCACCTACTAATGTTAAATACGCTAGCCAAATAATAGATTTTTGTAAATTTATTTCACCATAATGATACAAAATATAAAACAATAAAATATCTCATCCTGACAAGTCTTTCACTTTGAAACTGAGGATTAAATCAAATGATTAGAATATTAGTAGGTGTCATTTAATTTCTTTTAATCTCTTGTTTAGCTTTATACACATAATTGATTTATATATTTATGAGTTGTTTAATATTGTTCGCATAAAGGATTTTCCCCCTGATTTAAGAAAATTGAAGTTTGCAATTTCAAGAGTTCTAAGTTTCTCTCTAGAAATTTAAGTTATCATGTGTTTCTTTTTAAAAAACTTGATGCTACATCTGTATAAATATTAAGGGTGAATTTTTACCCTCTAGGATTAATTGATTGAGTTCTTGATTCTAAAATGAAACATGTTCAGATAAAATACATGTTGTATTTGATTCATTGCATCACTACAGTAATTATATATATATGTAGCAATATTATAATTCAATGTCTGTATTTCTCTAAATCAATATATGTAATCTTATAATTTAATATTTATAAATACAGTAATTAGATATATGTAAAGTATAACTTTAAAAATTGTATATATTGTAACGTTTTCGTTTTGCTAGGCCTCTTACACGCTAATATAAACTGCGCGTGAGTTGATCAAGCTATGTCAAAAAAGAAGAAAGTTATATTTCTATTCTAAAAACATAGCTATATTTCCTGATCAACTCACGCGCAGTTTATATTAGCGTGTAAGAGGCCTAGCAAAACGAAAACGTTACAATGGCGACCCAACTCGGGCTTCGATTTAACAACTACAACCTGAGATGAGTTGTAATGATAAAGAACATTACAATGATGACTCAAAGAAACTCATAGCCGGAAAATAAATTATGATTTTTTTGAAAAAAGAAAAAAATTATAAAAAAAAAAACTAACTAATTAAACCCTGATTATTAAAATATGAAAGAAGATATTTTTTTAATATGACTTCCAGAAAGAAAAAATATATATGTATATTTTTTTATATATGTCTAAAAACACGATCGTGGCTGATGTAGACATAAGTCACAAGTATTTGACCGGGTAGGCGGTTACTGAAGAGGGGAATAACATAGCCCCGAGTCCTTATCCGCAGTTTATGAACATAAGACCGTCTTTAAATGCTCGTCAGACTATTTCTAGCAGAGATCCCAATAAAGGGGAAGGCGGATCAAGTTGGACCAAGTTGCCACGAGCCTGTAAGACTCAGAACGATGAGCAACGCTCGTTTGTGCTTATAACTTGGGCTTCTTATCATTAATATTACACTAAAGCAGATAGGACACAGATGAATGTTGAAATATTTTCCATTCCCGCCGTGTTAGACCTAAAAGTGGGCGTTAAAGCCGAACGTCGCTTGTGAATGAGTCTTCACAATATATCAGCACGCTACTACAGAAAAAAAAAATACGAATATGAATTTAAAAAACTTAAGAATAAAATTAGTGTAAACCCCTATTTTATTCTCATCTCCTGGCACTGGTGGTATTGTAACGTTTATTTATATACGTTACAAATATATTGGCATTTGGTAAAAGCTAAAAAAGTAAATTTAGATTTTTTTTTGATTAGTATAATTTTTGTTAAAACGTGCAATGAAGGTTAAAATTGTCATTCTTATTTTTTTTTATCTAATTGGAAAGAATAAATGACATACAGATTACTAATCCAGATAAATTAAAAGAATTCCAAAAGTATAAGCTAAAAGAAAAATATTTTAGCTAATTAAAGATGGAAGAATAATGCTAAAAAAAAAGAGAACTTTGTAACTTAAATTTAAGAGAGAGTGTATAAGATTATTATCTTATACGCTGATAAAAAGACAAAAGAGTGCGCAGAAGTTCCAAAAATGGAGCGCGATATAAAAAGGAGATGACAACTTCAATCTGGGTCTTCTCTTTAACTTCTAAGTACGTCTCTGAAAGTTGGAGGTTTCCGCGAGGATAACCTGTGGTAAGAAATATACTTCTACACAGATATGCCCCTTGCTGTACCAAGCTGTCATGCAAGCATGGAAACAGGACTTGTGAAGACCGCTTTTTGCAATAAAAGGGTCACTACAACCGTGCCTTTTCTCCAGCTATAGAACGGAACAATAATGGAAGGTGCCGGCAGGAGAGACCAATGGAAATTTTCATGATCTGGGACCCCATAAACCTACATGAACTTACCGGTAAGTTAAGAGTAAATTTTCCTGATAGTGACTTAAAAGTTTGCAAACAATTATTTATCTAAGCTTAGACTACCATCCTGATATAGACTTTTCGTATTCAAGGGACTTTCTAATAAAGAATTTTATACAAGATCTTGGGACATTATTAAATTGCTTTAATTGCTTAATCTGTTTTTGTTAATCGATTCATTATCTGGATTGGTGTGTGTGTACTTTCCTGTTTAGTTAATTCGTAATTTAACTTATAAATATGTTTAGTTTGTTAGAATAAAAGAGATTTTACTTTTATCAACCTTTTCATTGTGCGTTATTAATAATAGTTGTTTTTTTTTTTAGTATTAAATTTATTATTAGTTTAGTGGGATTTAAAACGGAATTTACCTTGCCAATGTATTTAAACAAGCCCAGAAATAATAATCAAAAAGGAGAAAATAGTTCTCGTTACGGTATGATGCAATACCGATTAGTTTAAAAGCACTTTTTTTCTGTTTAGTTTACGAGTTACAATATGTTTGACGCCGACTCAGTGGGTCTAACGACTCTGGCGCCCTCATGTAGAAATTAAAAACTGAGTCAGCTCACGATTGTACTTAGCAACAATTAATAGGCCGAGTTGATCAGGAAATATAGCTATGTTTTTAGAATAGAAATATAACTTTCTTCTTTTTTGACATAGCTTGATCAACTCACGCGCAGTTTATATTAGCGTGTAGAGGCCTAGCAAAACAAAAAACGTTACAATATATATATTGCAATTTAAAAACCTATTATGTTAAAGTATTGTCATTTAATTTATTATAATTTCTGGTTAGCTTTATGCATTTAATGTGTGTAAATATAAATATTAAAAGCCTAAAACTAAACTAGTCAATAAAATAATCAAAATTACTCCAAATTCACAACTCAACTAGACTAGCCAAGCAAATAATTCTAAAACACAACCAATGGTTTCACTGCTACAAGCAGACTTCTCAAGTGTAAAGAACTACAAGATAACAACATATTTATACTAAACATTGTCCACAATTCCATTTACACCCTATACACCTTTATTAAAAGAACTTTTAAATAACTTAATTGCTTCAGAATCATAAATTTTTAATAATAAAGATTCCTCTTTTTTTTTCATTTCTCTCAAAGATGACAACCTTAGCCTGTATTCTTTTCATAGATATATAAAGTAGAACTGAGATATTTATTTCTAACTCTATTTTTATGTACCTTTATTCTTTCATTTAAGCTCAAACAACTCTGACCTATCTATATATACATTCTTCCTTTGTTTTTGTAAGAAGGTATATATAGATCAGAGTAATTTGAGCTTAAATGAAAGAATAAAGTTAGATAAAAGTAGGATTAGAAATATAAATACCTCAGTTCTGGTTTATATATCAATGAAAAAGATACAGGCTACACTATTAATTTTGATGAGGCTAAAGTTGTCTTCTTTCAGAGAAATGAGAAAAAAAATGAATTAAAGAAGCTTTATTATTAAAAATTTATGTTTCTGAAGCAATTAACTTATTTAAAAGTTCTTTTAATATTACGGGTATACGGAATGTAAGTGGGATTGTGGGTAATGTTTAGTATAAATATGTTATTATCTTGTAGTCCTTTATACTTGAGAAGTCTGCTTGTAGTAGTAAAACCATTGGTTGTGTTTTAGAGTTTATTTTCTTTGGCTAGTCTGGTTGATTTACGAATTTGGGGTAATTTTGATTTTATATATATATACATATAAGTACGTACATATTTTGTATAATTTATATGATTCTCATGGAATAATAAGATTAGTTCTTTCATCTGTCATACAGGTGTTTTTTTTTTAGGTAGGCTAGCCAACTTAACTAGCTATAAATGGATAACTAATTATTCTTAGCCAGTAGGTAAAATAAGGAAGGAAAATCCTTACCCAGCTTTGGAATAGTCGGTGGATGTTGTCTCGTTTGCTGTTTCTTTACAGAGAATACCTGGAGACATGTTTTTCCTGTAGTGGGCTATTTCAATACTGTTTTACATTTTCTTAAATTTACTTATACATACATAATTGTATATATTTTACATTTGAATAAAGTATCTTTATTTTTTTTTTCAGTATAAAATTATGTCACATCTTCATTTATTTATTTTTTTTTAATTTCTATGCTGTTTTTACAAATTATTTATTATTTTGTCTGCAATTTTTTATCTAGGAGAATCTTCTCATTGTAGATTAACTTTATTAATAATTTGTGACTTTTTAATGCATTACTTATATTTTTTTAGCATAATTGCTACACCAGGCCGCTTTCTTCACGTTTTAGTTGAAATGTCGTTGAAATTAAATAGCGTCGAATATGTAGTCTTTGATGAAGCAGACAGGTAAATTAAAATTTCACTTTGAAATAATCTGTATTTATGTATGTTGTTTGTTGTTTTTTTTTAAATATAATTTTAATTTTCAGACTAGTTATCAGTAAAAAAGAGAAACCAAGAGGAAGAAACAAACATTTTTTGTTTATTAAGCACATAAAATTTTAAAAAAATTTAGTCAGAATGAAGAGGTTGGGAGTTTAGGGATCTAGCATGCATACTTGAGTGAAGTTTGAGAATTTTCCTAAGTAGTTGAGGCTTTAATCCACCAAATTAAATTTTTTTTTTTTAGATAACTGTCCCAAAACCAATCTAATTAGCCCTATGTAGTTAAATAGATATCTGTTGCTAAAAGGTTATGTTTTCCCAATAATTAGTTTTTATGGGCTAAAGTGTAAATGAAAAACTTTATATAGCCTTTGTTTTCAATCACCAAAACTCTTAAAAATATTTTAGGAAAATATGAAATTGAAATGTGTGATATAAATTCAAAATAAATGCTTGCTATTCTTTCATTCAATTTTTGTGGTATTTACTTTTTTTTAAATTTCTCCAGTCAGTCTGCATTTATAGTAGTACCTTTAGTCTTATATTACGGAAGCATTCTAGAGCTGTTTTATCTGGAATTTTTTGTATTCCTGAATATTTTTGACATATTATTTAAAATTTGTTTTTTTTTTTAACCATAACATTCTGGGTGTGATTGGTGTTTTATTTTTTTATATGCTTCAGTTTGTGTTTTTCCTTGCCTTTATTAATACTTTATCTTTTTAATAGTTTCATAAGAAACAAAAACCATAGCATGAACAGTGGTAATATTTTGTTGTGGTGGTAGCATTTAAGCAATCCTCATGGGTTATTTTTTTTATTGTGGTAATTGTTTCAATTCTTTCTCATTTTATTTTTATATATTGTATTATATAAGAATGATGAATTGGGAAAAATTTGAAATAAGAATGGACGCAATATATCTAAAGCAATAAATGTATATTAGTGAAATGAAAGCATTATAATAGTGCTGATTCATGCTTTTAAATATTTGGGAAATGATAAGAAAATTAAGAGTAAGAATAAAATTTAAGCTAGAGGTTTGGTAAATATGTGGACAGTTGAGAAAGAGAAAAGTTTGATTATTTTAGAGATGTGGATTTGGAGATTAACACTGTAGAACTATTGCAAAGAGTAAATGAAAAAAAGATTACCATGGAAAATATGAATACAAAAAAAATTTGGATTAGGCATTTATTTCAAAGCGAAGAACATGTGAAAGATACTCAGATTCAATAAAAGAAAGAGGTAGGAAGAAAAAACCGTTAGCAGAGATTTTAAGGAGGGGAATAGTTATGAGTATTTAAAGAATAGAGCCAGGATTAGAAAGATTTGGTCTGTTTTGGAGTGTGAGACCTGCCTTTTAATGTGATAATTCATTTAGCTGTTATTTGATTTTCATCTTTATTGCACTTCAATTTATATAGATTATTAATATAAGATAATCCTGTAATAATTTTTTTCTTTTTTTAGATTGTTTGAAATGGGTTTTCAAGAGCAGTTGAATGCTATTATTAGACATTTACCAGAATCACGGCAAACTTTACTGTTTTCAGCAACTCTTCCAGCTCTTTTGGTGGATTTTGCTAAAGCTGGATTGCAAGACCCAGTACTCATTCGTCTTGATGTAGATAGCAAACTCAGTCAGCAACTTAAGGTGTGTGTGAATGTCTGTGTAAAAAAGTAATAGTTAAAAAACCATAGACCTTATCTTAGAAGTGTATAAACATAAGACAAAAATAACTTTCCATAGTTTTCGCCTTTATCATTGGAATTCAAAGCTGGAAGAAATGTAGTTACACATCTAGCAATCTCTCTCTATTTAAGCTAAAAGTCTAAAATTAAAAAAAACTTTTAAGGCCTTGAACCCAAGTCAACTAGTTATGTAGATCTGACCCAATATTAATAAGTGGCCAGAGAAAAAAGATGTCTTATAATAAGGAAAAAGATTGAGTTATTAAAATATATAGTTACTGATCCAGGCTCAGATTTATAGAACTATTCAAGAAGGTTGGCTTGTGTTCAGAACCTGAGATTTTTTTAAAATTCTAAGTATTTTGATTTAATAGAAAAATTGGAATTAAAGTTGATTGATAAATACATAACTGGCTTAGCTACAGCTCTGAATCCAAGTTTTCATTGATAAAAGCAAAAGTCAGGAATTGGTCTGGTGATTTAAATGCACTGCCATCTGGTATTCACTAATTACTCCCAAGTTTTCTATAGAGGGCACTAGGGGAAGAAACTGCTTTTAACACATTGTGTGAGCTAAAGAATCTACAGTGTGTTAGTGTATGAATATATCCCAAAAGGTAGAAGTTGCAATATATTTTAAAGAAAAGAATAAACCATGGCTCGATGCGTATATATGAATGGTATTCGACTACACAAGATTAAAATATTTTAATCTTTTTTTTTTTTGTTAAATGTGTGCAAACCTTATTTGAATTATCTATTCTTCAGTTAAGATAGCTAAATACTCATTTACCAAATAGTATTAGATGATTAATCTCAGTTGATTATGTACTGACTACCTGAAAAAATCTTGATTCTAGCTTATCACAGACATAACTGATTGATGCATTGCGCATGGAGGATTGTTGGATTTATGTGTACATATGTTATTTATTTAAATGTGGTTTATAATGTTTTTTAAATATTTTGAAAGAGAATGAAAAAAAAAATTATTTTCATTGTACCTTTAAGTTTATATTGTAATTGTTTATCAAGGTAAAATATATGTAGTTTGGTGTGAGATAGTGGATGACTTTGAAGCTCAAGGTTGAAACAGTAAGATTCGTTTCGAATCTTAAGTTTCACCTTTTTCTGTCGTCTCTCACTGACCGGTCTATCCCACCCAAATTTAAACTTTTTGGTATCGAATTGTGTGTGTAGCAATATTAAAATGTATAAATATATGTAGAATTCAGCATAAACACGCACACATTTCGATCTCAAATTAAACGCAATAAATAGGGATAAAATAATATAATTTAGATTTCTTTTAGTTATATAATTTTGTATAATTTTAATCATTTATTTTGGATTATAAAGTTCGTATTTATTGCTTTGTTTAAATTTCGTTTAATAATAATTCTAAAAAAATCTGATGTAATATTTAATTAAAAGTTAAAATAATCTTATGTTCCCTTTTTGTCTTTGAAATTTAAAAGCATCGGTCAGTGATAGATAATAGATTAATTAAAGAAAAATTCCCCAAAGTATAATTAGTAAATGTAAAATGTAAACAATAGAACGGCAGCTTTCTTTAATTAAAAACCAACAAAATGCATTGATTATCCTCAGGGCAGATTAAGTAGAACCTAAAAATATCTTAACAAAAATGTGAAAGATCAAGATAAAAAAAAAAAGGGCCATCTTAGACTTGCTGGAGACATTCACTTAAACTTTAGCTTTGCTCTCGATCACTGAGAGTCTCCAAAAATATAAAAATAATTTGTTCCTGCCAAGGTATGACCGAGTAAAGCACCTAGATTATTCTCCATCGGGAGATGGCCTATCGGATGCCGAACTTTCCATTGCCCGTCATAAATTCACCATGAAGATCTGCTGCCTGAAATGAATGAGAAAGCTGCTGCTGCCATGAAATTAAATGAAATATCTAAATACAAGAAAGAATTGCCACTCATGAACTTTTTGCTGCTAAACTAATGGAATCAGAAAACTTCTTATAAAACAGGTACCTGTCTGTGTTCAAACTCTAGAGTACTCTAATAATATGCTATAGCTTTTCTTCATACTACTTATCTAAATTGTAAAATGTAAAAACTATCATTTGTATAACTAAAATTGAATAATTAATTTAATGTGTAAATTTCTCTACTAATCTAGCTTACCTCATTCTATCTTGGGTGCGTATTTTTAAAATCTACATTTTATCTATATTTATTATCTAATTATTGCATGCTCATAATTGTCTCTATTTTCAAAGTTTAAATCTATGATCGTTTGAAACAGTGAATGCGTGTCACATTTTCATTAATATGTACTTCGTCGGGCCGAGGCAGAGACCAGCCCGCCATTCTTATAAACCATAACTAACTTAACTTTCATATAAATCGACACGCATTCAGTGCACCACTTATTGTAATGCAGGGTCTACTACTTCGCAAATGGCTGACGTATTAGTTATAATAATTCCCAATTTATATAGGTTTTGTATTTATTAAATCATCATGAATAATTCCAGAAAATTACATTTCTTTGAGAGTCACCAACGTTCTTTAGTAAGTGTTGATAATGTAGGGCCGAGTCAGAAATCTATTTAAATCTCATCATAATCGTTTATACAGTATACATGTGTTACGTTTTAGAGACGCGATGACCCATTCTGCCGTGAAATTTCCGGATTCTTCAGGGTTGAAATTAACCCCAGTCGTCCTACACAAGCGGGCATAATGGGTGCTCCCGTAGGATTTGACAATGTCATGCAGCCAGCCGGCAAACTGCGACACGGACCGCTTGTCCCTGGTTATGCTTATGTGACACCTTACTTCGTCGGGCCGATGGCAGAGACCAGCCCGACATTCTTATAAACTCATTCACGGCATTGCAGTTTCGATATACTGCCATTCCATATCGCCTTTCTAAAGCGTACCACGTGTTCCTTTACTTAGTTTTATTATTCTAAACATATCACTCCGCCTCTGCATTATCTGCATAATTCACTCTCAAATAAATGTTTGCCCTTAGTTATAAATAAATATTTTAATTAAATAAATATATGTCTGCCATTACTCTTATAACCCATACTTTAGACTCTTGCATTGCAAAGGTATAAATCCCTCCAGGCATGCATTAGAAATACTCACTCGAGAATTTTAGGTAGCTAGATTACGCCTTCAAATAAATGTATTCCTTTTGTAAACATTACAGTATCGGAAATACCGCTACTGAAATCCTCAATATAAAATAATGTCTAAATAAATAAATGTATTCTTTAAAATATAATCATGTCGCAAATCCCGCTACTGAAGCTGTTAGTCCATAAAATATTATTAGATTGTTTTATTAAAATGTATTAATAAATAATTTTAAACTATACGTCTGCAGTTACGTTTCATTTATTCGATACCCATTCTATATAATATTTCCTCGATTATGTAAATATGAATGTTTAATTAATATTAGTTTGGTTATTGGCTAACTCGAGAATAAAATCATGAGTCTCTTGCATATCCCTGACCACCGTGCCTAAGGAAATATTTACTAATGTCGCATCAGATGCGTTGTTTCGTGGATTGTATTGTGGAACCGATAAACTATGTTCGAACTCAGTACCACGGGTGGCTTCGCTACTCGATGGTGCTGCTGTTCTGTATGGTGGTCGAATTCTGCACTATGTTTACGAGTCACACGTTTTCTGACCGTTACAAGGTTCATACATCACTTTTTATCAAATTTTTAATGTATTCCCAAACAGTAAATCATTTGATTATTTATATATTAATTAAAAAGATATATTGAAAAAGATTTTCATTTTTCTTTGAAGCTTGCTTAAATGATATTGCAGTTATTTACATAGCATTCACAATCTTATGCTTTTAATATGGTTATGTGGAAGTAATCATTTGTACCTTCTTTTATAATTAATTATGTGTTTATCATTGAATTAACACATAGCATCTCTCATTATCATTTCTCTCATTTTCTTAATTTCAAATCCTCAACCATTATCAATCCACTGCAAGATGAAGGTCTCTCCAAGTTCAATCTTACATCTTACTAATCGATGATCACTTCCTGTGTTAAATTTATTAAGAACATTACAATCTTGAAATATGTATTTTCTGTTAGTCAAAATATAATCCAATTCTGCTGTTCCTTCATTTGGATGCTTCCATGTCCATTTCCTTTTAACATTTTTCTCAAAAAAAGAATTTATAATATAAAGTTATTGTTTTTTTTGCAAACTCCACAAGTCTATTTGCTCTCTGATTTCTATTACCATAACCAAAATTCCCACAGCACTTCCATCTTTCATTTGTTTACCAATTCTAGCATTAAAGTCTCCCATAACAATTTTTAAAATGTTGTTTACTCTGATCAAAAGCCTTTTGTACATCCATATAAAAATCTTCTACTACTTCATCACTATGAGAACTTGTTGCGGCATAAACCTGAATTATCTGCATTTGGTATCTGCTATTAAGTTGTATAACTAATCTTGCCACCCTGTCTGATACACCATCAATCTCCACAATGTTGTTCTTCCACTTTTTATTTATAATGAATCCTACTCCACTTGTATTTCCAATATTTATGCCTTTATAGTAGAGTACATGTCCACTTTTTAAATCAATTATCTCTTCACCTTTTCTTCTAACTTCTCAATGTCCAATGATGTCCCTTTTAATATAAGACAGTTCTTCTTCTAATTCTTGCAATCTTCCTTCACTTGAAAGTGATCTGCAGTTGTAAGTACCTAAATAAAAAGTCGTCATCAAATGGCAGCCTGGATCCACAATCAGGGGATTCTTAGCTTCCTCTGCCTTCGGCTACCAATTGCTACATTGGTTGATGATTTTACACCATCCTGGGAATAAGGGCCATAATTTATTTTTGTCTGTCATGATTGTATATATCTATTGGAAAAAATATTTGTCATTTACACATACATTCACTCTGTCTTATTAGGCAACTGAGAAGAAAGACCATGGCGTTTCTTGATCTTAAACTCAAAGGTAAAAAGCCAATAAACTCACCATGCTGGCTAATGCATGTTGGTGAGCAGCCCATCCATGTTCATATACTATATGAATAATCACATAGTAATAACAGCTGCAACGACAAGAACATATTGTAACGATCGGAGAAGGCGACTTACGTAATCTGCACTACAGGGCGCCATCTAGGCATTTGAACCTAGAAAAATTTATAAAGTAGGCAGATACGCAAGTCAAAAAAAATATATATATATTTTTTTTTTTTTTAAATTTTGATTTTGGTCGTTAGCCCATGTCACTAGCTCAGTGGAATAGCAGAGATAAAAATATATATAAATTTTCAATAGATTTCTATTCTCAAAGTATATATATTAAATATTTATAACAATAAAATAAAATAAGCCACTGCCAGAAATTAACACATAAAAATATTTATTTACGCACATATAAAATCATTCTAAATCCGAGGAATAAGTTTAACATTTAGATTTTTATCTTAATTTTTAATTTTACATTTAAAATAGCTTGCTATAATGTTTAATATTTTATTTAGAGGGTCGAGTATGAATGGACTACATAGGTCTGCATTTGAAAGGAAAATATTCTTCCCTGATTTAACCTTAGGCAACAAATTTCGCAATCAACTGGCGCCAATCCATCTGATACATTCATGTATTCAATGTAGCATGATACGACAACACAAAATACTATATTGTCAGGAATGTACATCTGAACAATAAGTAGAAATAGAGAAGATATTGACTCTCCACCAACAGGAATGTGACATCTGTTGGCAAGTAGATCAATAAACTAAAAACTCCATAGGAATGGACTGCGGTCTTCTGCCGACTTACAAACCCATCCATAGGCAAACAGAGGGTGTGTGGCGTATATCTATAATCCTGCCCGTAGTGGACCTCATACTACATCTACTAATTACACAAATATATCCAATCCATTGAACCAATTCAACTACGAAATGAATAACCTAAGATTACCCTCCCTTAATACAACTTTACAAAACTATATAGCCATTCACGCCCGACTTAATTTTAACATTTAAATACGTTCGCACAGATTTGTTTACAAATGTTAGGTATAGATCGATTACATAGATTCCACGGTCAAAAACATTTCAAAATAAACATAAACGATCAAAATACAAAATTATTGATACCAACAATCACAGAGGGAAACTTATAAGTAACCCAGTAGTATTCACCATAAGATACTTGCGTTGTCACCAATAACTTAAAAGACATCCGAATAAATACATTTTAGATACTCACCGTAAGGTATCATTATTTATCGAATGTCTATATATTTTGATCAAATATGAAAACCAAAATATAATTAACCGCAAACGAATCCATGCAAGCGTCTATAAACAACTTAAATTTCATACATTTAAATAATCTTTACAATAAGGAAAAAAAAAAAAAAATGGAAATGATGTTTGTCCATCGGAAAACATATAAAATTAAACATTATTAATTTGATTTAAAAACTTACAAAAGTCAGATAAGAGTCCGTTTTAACATTTAAGTTGGCTTGTTTATCAATTTGTAAAACTTGACGAAAATTCTTAATTGATTTTAATAATTGTTCCTTTCATATAGCTTATGGAATTCCCGCGACGTCTCCGTTGGAAGGTAATGTTCAGGAGATGGCAATAGCTGGTTCAAGGTATCACAGTCTTTTCATTTTCTTTTTTTTTTATAGAGAGTGTGGTATGTGCGTCATACCACATCTCTCAAACACAAAACGCTGGAACTGTCAGAAAAAACTGTATTTCCCTTTTTATATTATCCACAAGGATTCAATGAACAAAACGTCACTAATCTATCACTTTCGTTAGGGTCCGAGCCAGGGCTTAGTGCTTCCATTGGTCAAGCTAAAATTTCTTTCTTCTCTTATCTAACTTTTCATCTGACTTTTTAATTACACAGCTTTTAGATAATTAATAAACAACCATTTCCATTTATAGATTACAGGAATTAATTAATACCTGTTTTTATTTTAACTTACGTTATTTTTTTATTAAAATATTTTTATATTTCAATCTTGTATTTTTTTATTAAAAAAAATACGTTCAAATACTTTTTTTTTTTTGTTTATGAAAAAAAAAATATCTTTAAAGTTTAGCATCTGTGCGAATGTATATACGTATAACAAACATTTTTAATTTTAGCATTTAGTTTTTTACTTTTATTTGCGAACTTTTAAGTTTTTATTCTGGATTAATGTAACGACATATTTATATATCGTTACAATATGGAGTGGACATTAGGAATTTGCCCTGCTTGGTTCCTTTAAGACCTCCAAGAGGAATCAAAGGGTCTCTTTTCAGTTAATAGCAAACTCCTTTCTGCAGCCTAATTTCAAATACATGTTTTCAAGTTTGGTCTTGAGATATTATTTTGAATGGCTTTATTTACCATTAATAATTTGTTATCTTTTTTTTTCTTCACCTACACAGGTTTTATTTTTAACTTTATAATTACCCTGCACTAAGGGATTTTGTTTAGAAATTCAAAGTTTCTTTATTTTTTTATTTCAAATAATATAAAAATGGTTCTGGTTACTATTTACTTTACTTTTGATCTTCTTAACAAACGAGTAAAATAAATATGAAAAATTGTTTAAACTCTCACCACTTAGCTCTTGTCAAGCTAGTGATACTGTCTTTTCCAATATTTCTCTATAAGGGACAGTTGGTAAGGCCTTAACCTGGCAGTGAGCTTTGTGTTCTTAAAAAAAGTTGTATTATGTTTTACCTGTAATAACTGAAGGGAATGGGTTTAAAACTGGAAACATAGTAATACCAAGCTTAGTAAAGTATTTAATAAAATTATTGTAAAGTTGATCAATTAAATATCTTGTAAATTTAGATGCACTGAAGTCCTAAATACTAAAACACATTTGCATCATTCACAAAAATATATTATTAATCAATAATTGTGTTAGTCATATATACATTCCTACACAGAATCCTGAAAAAATTAAACATGATAATCTGGATGTATTGTATATATGAAAATTTTAGCTTTTATAGATGTGTATAATGTAATGCTTAATTTAATTACAGAATAGATTGTTTTCATTCTTTTAAAAATAGCAAGTAATTAAGCTGTTTTTAAATGTTTGTTTCATTGCTTTCATATATTATTCATAATTGCATGTGAGTCAACCTTTTTTTGCAAATGTTATTTCTGTGTATGAATTTTCTATTCCAAGGGCAGATAGCATTATCGTGCTATAACTAGCTATACCACTTGATCATTGGTATAGCATGCTGATCCTTTCTAAGTTCTTTTACATCATTAATTCAACTGTTTCAAAATTAGTTGTATTAAGTTAAAAGATAATTTTATTTTGAGCTAAAATTGAAAGAAATGATAATACATTTTTGATTAATAAAGATAATGTGAAGCAATTATTTAAAAAACGAACTATGGTTTTTCGAAATTTTTTTTTACATAAAATAGAATTCAGCGTAATTTTGACAAGCTACAAATTAAAAAGAATATGTCTATAGTCCTTCTTTTTTTGCGAATTTCAACAGTTATCTGTTAAAACAAAGATTGTCAACAGATATTGTATATAAGTTTGTTTGAAGATTTGTGATGGTGTTAGTTTACCCGTAGTTATAAATTAGATTTTTTCATTCATTTAATTGAATTGCTATTTTTAAAAAAATTAAAACTCGTACTTTTCCAAATACATTTAATTGTTAATAATGACATGAAAGTTAATATAAAGCAGAATATTTCAATTAATAGTATTCTCTCTTCTTCAAGTGTTGCAGTCCTAACCAGTGACAGCTAACATGAGAATTGAACTGGTCATCTTTAGATTTGTTGATATTGAACTAAAGCTAATATTTTAATCAACTAGTCTATCATAGGCTAGTTGATTAGAAGTTTATTTTAAATTCAGTATTCACAAATCTTAAGACCATTAGTTTACATGCTAGCTGTCACTGGTCATGCCAGTAATACCTGAGGAAAAGAGAAGAGAATAATACTATTGTAAATGTGTGATCTATGCTAACTGATGTGTTATTACTAATAAATGAATGCAATTAGAAAATTATAAATAAACTTTGAATTTTTTTACTAAGGTGAGTCAATTTAAGTAAGTGATGGAAATAATTCAATGCATAACTAAAAATATTATATATATACACATAACAATAATTAAGGAATTCTGTAAATGTATTGTAAGAGGTTTGGGTTTAATCCATTAAATAATTCTTGAAAAAGTAAAATAGTCTATTGTTTTTTAAATTTTGATATAACTCATGAATAGTTTAATCTCATATGTTATCTGGTGCTTACTACAATGATTGAAAATACATTATACAACTATTTATATGTTTGTCTATGTACATATGAATTCTTATAAAACAAAAGTTCATATAAACATTTATTTTTTAATATTTTATATCAATTAAAATTTCTATTATTATTATTATTATTATTATTATTATGTTTTTTTATTGCAGACAGCATTTTTTATTTGCCGGCAACATGAAAAAGCAGCAGCATTGCTTTATCTATTAAGGAAAATCATAAAATCCGATGAACTAACAATGGTTTTTGTTGCAACCAGGCATGATGTAGAATACTTAAGAGATGTAAGTTATTTTATCTTCATTAAAGAATAAATTTTTATAAGATATTATACATGAACCTATGAGTAAAGATATAGTTAGAATAATTTATTTACATACTAACATATAATAAAATAAATATATTTTAACTTTATAAGTTAAAGTAAAATGGATATCGTATGTTTTTTTTTTTTTTTTTTTAGAAATAAAATCTCTGTATCACATTTGTTTGATTGGAAATAAAGTGCACTGAAATGTCCCTAAAGTGAAATTACTTTTTTCGCTATGAAATAGTATAGGTGTTTTAATTCAAATTAAAATATTTATTATATAGGTTAGCAAGATTTTTAGAATTTTAAAAAATTTACCCACATTTCCACAGCACTTTCTAATTAATTATTGGAAATTTGAAAATATCAATGCTATATTAATTAAAGTAATTAATAATGCCATATTTATTTATTTTGAATCGTGATTTATTATGCATTACTATCTGTTCTTATAAATATTTTAACTATTTTAAATTAACACAAAATGTAAAATAATTTCATATATCAGAAAGCAGTTGGAGTTTGTATTTAATCATATGCTTTGAAATATGAAACATTAAAGTTAGCATATTAATATTGTAACCAATGGGTCCTGGCCTTGCACAACAGTAGACTTGATAGATTATCAGAGTAGATGAGAAAGCTTATCTAGGATTCTTAAACTTCTAGACCCATATCCACCCTGATCTTATTCATAGGAGATGATGTATTAGTAGACAAACATACATCAAATATCTACATGTATACTCATCTCTTTTCTCCATCCTTAACTTCCATTTATCCCAAAATTTGTTTAGGGAGAATATGCATAATATTCTACTTCAGGGAATATTAATATTACAATCTTTATTACGCACGCATGTGATAAATTGATAGATGAATAAAAAAAAAATGCAAATGACAGTCTTTAATTTGAAATCATATATTTAACAAATTTATTCACAATTATTACAATTTTGCAATGAGAGATTATAACAAAAGCAATTAATTTGCTTAGATATCTATGTCTATTCTTTGATTAGTACACTAATACTTATTAATCCAATTTCTCTTTCCCCCTTAAAGAATAATCATTCAATATCAATATTAACAAAAAATATTAAAACTTGTGATTATTTATATATACATTTGCTTGCTAATTTAGACTTTAGTAAAATCGTAATTATAAATTTATTTAACGCACATTGATTACATAAGTAATATTTACTAAGGCAATAAACCTAAAGCTTATGCGGTTAAAAATGCATAAGCTTGTGGTTAAGACCTGTAGAGGTCCCTACCTTCGTATTTTTAACCGCATAAGCTTAAGGTTTATTGCCTTAGTAAAATCGTAATTCATTCTCTCCAACATGTTTATTGATTAATTCATCTTAACAACGTGGTGATAGTGTGGGATCCCCCCTTTTATTATGATTTGTTCCTACAATAATAGAAAAGACCATTCACGCTAGAAAATTTTAATCATATATACTGAAAAACAGATAAATGATGAAATGATTAGTATCAACAAACAAACCACAGATAACAGTGTAATTGTAAAAGTGTTGGTATTTAATGTGCAAGAATATAAGATCTTAACTGTAACCCTGGTGATGATTAAATTCATCTGCAAGCAAGTTTACACCTGATCCTACATTTTATTTCAATTTAAAAATAAGGCTAATAATGTTTTTTCCCTTTTCTAGCATATCAAGAATTTATACCCCCCCCCCCTCAAGCTATGGTAAAGGAAATAAATAAATAAAAAATATAGATGCAAAACTAAGAACATGATAGCAAAATGTCCTAAAAGGATTGTACGTGTTCTTTTTACTACAGTTCATGATCCAATGGGTGGTGTTGAATGTTCTAGAATGTGTGTAATGGTGATCTGAATTTCTCTCTTCCGTATAGCATGTCTTGAGATGTTAAGTTTACAGCTTCACCTCCAAGTAGTAAAGTTGGTAGTGTCTTCAGCATAGATAACCAGATGCTTTGTCAAGTCAAATTCGGTTTTGGCAGTTACAGTTCCATGGGAACAACTCTTCCCACGAGGTAATTTCATACTTAGCAGCACATGGTTATCTCTGTTTCTATATATGTAGTTGATCAAAGTCCTTGAGTTGTTGAATAGCAAGGTATTGGCTATTGGAAATCTCAAGTTAACGTTGATCTAACTCACCGGCTCAAAATTGAAAATACTCGTGAAAGTATCGAATAAATTTAAAGCTATTTCTAGAATTTGTAATTTAAAATCTCTTAGATTGCTGGGTTTAAGTCCATATGCTTTTATTCTAGCTTTTATCCGTATTCAATGAGAATTCTCATTTAAGATTTTTATTTTGATGGCTACAGACCTTTCTGTTCAAAATACATGTTCGATTTTCCGCTCATAAAGTATATGTGTTGGTTAGCCGATAAGAGTTTTTGATCTGATTTTTGAGAAGGTCGTTTCTTTTTAGCGTTAATTTGACTCTTTCAAATAGCGAGTTCGAGTTCATATATTGAATTAATTATTTACATCATGTGTTACAATTTATATATTTATATGGTGGATTAATAACAATAAAATTTTATTTATTATTTCCTTCATTTACATTTTTGTGATTTTCTCGCTTGCGTCTAAATCAGATCATCTTTTTCTTATATTGTGGTAATATATGTATATTAAATAATAATTAACGAAAAGTTTTTATAATAAGAGTGAGTATCAATATTTAAGTTTTACAGTTTAATTTGGATTATGTATATTATCACATATTTGTTAAACATTTAATTATAGAAGCAATTAATATGGTTCTCAGCTACAATACTTGTTCACATTTTCATCTTTCGAGAATATGATTTATCTGGTTTACATTCTCTTTTTACATATAACTTTATATTATATGTAGGAAATGTTATTGTGGGTATTGGGGTTGAAGTAGCTAATGTTTAGTGGTTCTTGGAGGGTTGTAAGACCACATGTTACAATATAATGTTTTACAAGTCTGCAAGTTATAGATGGTCATATAAGATGATGAAATGTAGAACTCTCAACATTAATTAGAAGTATGGTGATCATTTGAAATAATTGAAATATGCCTATTAATAAAAAAAAAGTTTATTGGAAAGGGGGGTGAGGTGAGGCATTTGTGGAACATTTATTGTCTCCTGTATCATTTATATTCTGTGCTAATTAAAATAAAGTCAGCCTACCTTAAAATAAACTTCAGAGAAGATAAATATAGAAATAAAGATGCAAATCAGGAATTACTTTGACATTATTATGTATGTTTGTTATATTTTTGGCTAATCTTTTTATAAATAGTCTTTGAAAATCAGAAAAAAAGAGGAAAGGAGAAATTGGGAGATCAAGTTTCATATTTTTACGTTTTATATTTTTATTGTTCATATACCACGCTGCTTTAAATTCTTTATTACTTATAAGATCATTTATTTTTTATTTATTCTTGTTTACATATGGATAAGTAATTACCAGGATAAATCCTTTCTCATTTGTTTTTCTCTTTAAATAATTAGCATTATATCTGGACAATATTTATAATTTAAAAAAATTATAATTGTCTTTACATTTCTATATTATTTTCACTAAATGGTTTTTTTTTTAAATATTATCAATATGATTGTGTATTAAATATCAAATCATGCATAATTAATTCATTACAGAACTATGTTTTATAATATTGTAAACAAATGTTTTTAAATGCCCATATTAACTCATTATTTAACTAAGATATAAAATGTTATATAATAGCTAAATTCTGATTTGTGAACTATGACAATACAAGGCTCACTGCTCTGATAAATAATAAATTAATAGATTGCATTTAAATGTCCTCATTCATAATGATATGGCATTTTTTTTCCAAATAGTATTGATGACATGAGGTTGTTATGAGAGGCAGGAAAATAGTATGGAAAATAAATTCCTTAAAGTAAAATCTAATGATTATATTATTTAATGGTTTGGGTCAAATTGAAGGATGGAAAATGGAAAACATTTGTCTTGCAGAAATGGAAGAATACACCTGGGTCTCATTTTATGCGGATTATTTTAATGCGATTTTGAAGTTATGTGATACATATTTCTTCTTAATATTTTTCTTATTTCACTATATTTATTAGATATCAAGAAATTTAAATTATTAATAACTTATTTTGACTTGAAATACTTTTTTTTTTTCAAAAGTATAACGTTATATTAGCAGCTAACACGAATATGGCTTGAAGCTATATTTAGAATAAATAACATACTTATACTAATGAGTAAATAATAATAATAGATTTATACTTACATATAAAAATATCGCAATAAATATTCAAAAATTTTAAACTTTTAAAATGTATTTTGTTAGGTATAACAGAAATAAATAATGTAGATTTTTAAAATAAATAACGAAGATTTTATTGATTTTATAAACTGAAAATAATATTTTTAATGATAATGTATAATCTTTTTGTTTTGATTGCGATCCTCATTTTTTTAATATAGAAACAAAATGTGAACATTTAAAATTTATTTCAGTAGTAAAAATCAGTTGTCAACAGAAAACCATTAACACAGCACAAGACTGAAATTGGCACTAGTTGTGTAAATGGGATGGAGCAGAATATGGTAAAAATTAGAGTGGGGAATGGAAAATAAAGTGGCTAACAAGTTTCTCTGGGCATAATTGCTGAGAGATTCTTGACTTCGTTCAAGAAGAAGCTACATCACATCACATCGACGAATCTGATTTTTTACCAGTTTACAAACGAACCGCACATTCGAAAATAGCGATAATGATTAAAATACGTATGAAAAAATGTCAAATTAAATACTGTAGTTAATAAAAAAAAGTAAAAAAAGTTTGTCTTGTACCAATTTTTTTCAAATATTTGATATTTTTTATTAGTCATACTTTATTTCCTTATTTTTTTAATGCAAATTTTAAAGTAATTTTTTTTTTGTTGCTTAGCTTTTATACAAATTCTGAAAATTACAGACCCTATCCCCCATTTTTCAAGGTAAGTTAAGTCTATTTTTGTGTGATTTTTTTTAATGCGGGTTTTCTGTGGAACCTATCTACCGCATAAAACGAGACCCAGGTGTATATTTATTTAAATATTTTGTTAAATTAAAAAATGAATTATACAGATATTTTTTTTGAATTAGAATTGAGAAAAAGAAAAGCAAAAAATAGAATAGGGTTGATTAAAAAACTGACAAATGTCTTATATAAATATGAGATATGTAAAATTATTTGGAAAGAAGTGATGATGCTTACTTTATTATTTGAAAATTATATACTTTGTAATGACCATGAAAGTCACAAATTTTTAGATAAAATACAAAGAAAGTAGGTAGATATGCATTGGATAATGAATTGTATATAGCAAATGAGGCTATTCAAAGTAAAATGAGATGGATTTCATTTTTAATGAGGAAATCAAAAGCAAATAAAAAATGTTCAGAGTTTCCATATATGAATAACAATAGATTAGTAAAAATAATGTTTTTTAGTTAGGGTGACAGCTTGATAACATAACAGAAAGATAAAAGATAGATGCTGAAAGGAGGGTACCTAAATACTAAAGATCCAAGTGCACTTGTCTAAAATTCAAAGTTCCTCACTGATGAAAGCCATAAGCTCGAAACTAGTCTGGAGATATTGAATAGAACAGTACAGGATAGTGATTTAAGCTCTATCATCTAGTATTATTACATAGTAAAGCTTGCAATAAATGGCATAGGGATGGTGGAAAATTGTGTTGCTATATTATATGATGGAGTCAGGCGATATTTTATTTTATTTATAAAAATAGTGTTTAATTGAATTGTATGAAAAAGTCAACAAATGTAATGGGTGAGAAAGATTTTATAATATGCAAAGTTAATACATAGATCAGGCATTGGCAACCTATGACCTGTGGGAACTCAAGTGGATTGATAATTTCAAGTGTTCCACTTGAGTTCCATAATTGAAGTATAATATATAAAAATAAATTATAAAACATAAACATATAACGAACACTTTGAGAAATTATAAATAATAAGATTAACATATTGATTTGATTACAAAGTTGCAGTAATAAACTTAGCCAAAATCCAGCGTCATTGCCCAAATGAATCTTATCATTACTCAACAAGTGTGTGGTTCTCTTAGTTGTAGCATTTGTTCAGTAGCGAGAATAATTTCTTAAGCGAAATAATTATTATGCAGTTATCGAAATCAAAAAATTATTATTAATTATTGAAAAAGATGTGTAAACTGGAAAATATGGATCTATCGAAAATGGTGATAAATTGATATATACATATATATTGCTTATAACACTCTATTCATATACACGTTAATGCAAGATTTTCTTAAAAACTTTATATACAGATATAATTACTACTAGGACTTACAATATTGAGTAGCACTTTTTTTTTTTTTTCAAACATAAAAATATGAATGAAATGCCAAATGATGAAAAATCTGAATGCATTGCTAAATGTGTATTAAATTTTAGAAAACAAAATAAATTATTAGAGTTTTATTACCAGCCACAATCACAGTACATCTGCCAATTTTGTTGCAGTTCTTAGCATTGATACCAACAGAAAACCATTTACAGACTGAATTTTTGAAAAACGTATTCATAGATTGTTCTGGATACTTATTTAATGACTTCGCAAATAAACAATAAATAATTTGAGAGAATTAAAGAAATATCATTGTCAGCCAAAACAATTCAGCGTCACATTGAAGATATATTAAAAATATTGATGAACAAGTCAAAAATGATTTGTTATATAGTGCTCTAATTAGCCTTGCATTTGATGAAAGTATCGATATAAATAGTATGAGTAGGCTGGCAATTATTAGATTTGCATCTATAAATATTTTGAACATCAATGAAAAACAATGCGTTCTTGCTTCATTGAATGACACGACCAAAGACACTGACATTTTCTGTCAAGTACAAGAGTTTACAAATTTCAAAAATGGAACAAATATTGGATTCAAAAAGTAAATTGTTTTCCATAATAATTGATGGTGCTTCAGTTATGAGGGGGGAATATGTTGGATTTGTGTAACTAATGGAAAATGAACTTGACCACCCATTTTTATCATTCCAATGTATCATACGTGAAGAACATTTATTTGCAAAGACATCTATGCAACAACTTAAGAATGTAATGGAAAAGGTTAAGATCGTAAACATGATAGTAGCACAATCAGCATTAAGACATAGGCACTTCAAAGCTTTTTTGGAGGAAATTGAATAGAAATATGAAGATATGGTGTTACATTCTGAAGTACAATGGTTAAGTCGAGGCAAAGTTCTTAATAAATTTGTAGAGTATTTTGATGGTATACAAATGTTTTTTTATGAAATTGCTGAAAATGTTCTCAAACTCAATAATAAACAATAGTTTTTAAGCTTTTGTTCTTAACAAATATAATGTACTATTATAATGTACGATTGCAAGGAAATAATCACACAGTTTTGAAAATGTACAAGGAAAGAATCTTTCTTCAAAATTAATATTTGAAACTGAGATAAAAATAAAAAATGTTTTTCTTTCGCTTGTTAAAAAGCCAACATAAGAAAAAAAATATCGATGAAAACAATCTAAATATGTTCAAAAGTTTGATTTTGAACATTAAAAGTGAATATGAAAGTAGATTTGAAAGTTTTAAGAAGCACGGTAAAATATTTACATTTATAATAAAGCTGACGAAATAGAAGAAAATATTTTAGATTTACAGTATTTTTGAATATCTTAAAATTGAAAATTCAAGATATTGCAGAAAGATTTAGAAAAAACGGAAGATAATCATCTTCTCATGATATCAACATGTTGGGTATAATTTCCTATGAAGTTTTCATCTTTGAAAAAAATTGGCTTTGCCATTTTGTCCATGTTCAGTTCTACTTATAAATGTAAGCAAATATTTTTACATATGAAATTTATTTTAAGTAAGAACAGGAGTAGTTGAACTACCGAAAATTCAGACGCTTGTATTTGTCTTAAGGTGACTAAATATAAACCACACTTGACTAAATTGACATCATAAATTCAGCATCAGGTAAGCCATTGATAACAAAGAGAAAGGTTTATCAATAAAGTTCGTAAATTAATGAACTAAAACTTGACCATTATATTGGTTTTTATAGTAATTAGAATTATAATTTGAATTTTTTGTTTGAAGTTTAAAGGCATGTTGTAATTATTTTCTTAATAAAATTTATCTTATTATTCACTAAAAGTTGTTTAAAATGAAAATACCACTGACCTGAAATGCTTAATAGTCACATTTTGGTTGAATTTGATCTGCAGCTAAAAAGGTTGCTGACATAGAGAAATATTTATATGAGAAATAGGCTAAATGTATAGAGGATGTATTATTGGTGAATTATTATAAGGTCTGGGGAAAGATGTTTGATAAGTTGGTTAAATTTAAAAAAAATTAGAGTTGTGGAAAATCTATATGAAAAAAAAAAAAGTTGGTTGGAGTTATGTATAAGAATAAAAGATATATAAATTATGAAAAGACATAACAGTAAAAGGAGTTTATTTTTGTTTGGTGCAAGGCCAAGAGTTTTAGATAGTAGATAGAGAAAGAAGGCAAAAATGAAATAAAGATTTGGATTATAAATATAGTTTATATAGAATTGGGTGAGAAAATATTGAATGTTTATTTTTGGAGTATAAGATGTTGAAAAAGTGGGAGAATTTTAAAAATATAGAATGAAAGATTGTAGAGACTTTATGATTCTTTGTTTAGATTTTTGTAATGAAATTAGAAAATAGAGAACTGAATAATGTAATGATTGAAATAGCTTTTATTAAAATAAGACAGGAGGGAAAAAAGAAATGAGTCAGAGCTAGAAAAATAATTGGATAAAAAGGAATAAGAAGTAGATGAGTTTATTGAGATATACTAACAGAGTTTCTGGATATGCATAGTGTAGCCATGCATAGAAATCTCTGCCTTTGTTTAAGAAGAAATCATTTTATATCACATCAGAATATTAAGTGTATTTTTGGATATATGTTAAATGATCCTTTAAAAGACAATTTTATATCATAAAATATCTTGGTTAAGGAAACTGATCATCATCACTATTAGTTTGCCATTGCTTTCCACCAACTCTTAATGAAAATTGTAGTGTTTTGTCTTCAAAATAATTAGCAGTAAAAAGATAACATCACCAAGAATATATCATCTGATCTCAGTTTATATATTACCATTCATTAGAAATTAATCTAGGGATATTTGAATAGAATAGTTCTGAATAAAGATTTATTAATGACTACCATTTTGGTTCTATTGATTATAAAACATACTTTTAGAGTAAGGAGAATAAAAAAATTGGCTAATCGATTAGCCATAAATATTGTAATAATGTAAAATATAAAAAAAACTAGACAGAAATTATTAACATTTAATGACTATCTTTTGTGATTGGTTCAATAATTTGTATGACTATATTAAATTAGTATGGAATGTTAGCTTTTTAAAAATAAATATGGCCATTAACTTCTGAAAAAAATTTCAAAAAGAGCATTTACATAACATCTTACACTGCTATCTTTTAAATCATTTTTATGATTAAACTATTTGCCTAATTGCAGCTTTACATATATCTTATTTTTGATCATATCTTCCTGAATCAGTATTATATTTTTTAGAATGACTTTACATAGTCATGTTCATTGCAAAAACTTAGTTTGTTACTGTTGATTCACTTCACATATCCAGTGAAATGAAGTATGTTCTTATAAAAATAAAATCAATATCATGTTCAGTAAGCTGAAGAAAACACTAGTTCTTAATTATATATAATCTTGCCATCATCAAAAATGGAAAGAAATTTAATCCATTATACTAGTTTTTTCATGTAATTTTTAATAAATAATATAAAATATCATTGCTTTTCTATATTATGCTGCTATGAAATAATGATATTTTATATTATTTTATTTAAAATCTTGTCTTCATATTTTCAGAATATTTATGGAGCATCTTTAAATGAAACTTCTTCAGGGTCTTCATGTTAAACTAGAAGAATATATTCATATCTCGCTTCTATACAATGAATTTGGCAGAATAATAGCTTGAATACAATCAATTTGCTGTTTATCTCATGTTTTGAATTGGTGAGCATGGCTTAAACATGAGCCATAATATAAATCTAGAAAATAACAAAGTGAAGTTCTTGTTTTCACTATCAAACTTATTTTGTATTTTGATGTCTGCTATATTAAGCCATCTGTCTATAAAGTATTCCAAAGACCACATCATAACAACAAAAAAATAGAAAACAAAATCAGAGCTAATACACATTTCTATTTGACGATAGTTTTTATTTTCAAATGCTTCAGGGTTTTTTTTTTTTTTTTTTTACTACCAACCAGTTTTTTTTCATACCATTATGTAGAAGTTATATAATCTTAAATTTTTTTTATTGGATAACCAACCAATTTCAAAATTTGCAATAAACCTTTTCAATTAGTTAAGTGAAATGTGTTGACCAAATTCATAATACATCAGCCACGTTTTGTTTATGACATTTCATTTGCATTTCCTTGGTGATAAAAACATGTTTGCAGTGGTTTTTAAATCCTTAAAACTACAGTAAGTGTGCTTATATAAATATGATATAAGAATAAGTATATAATAAAGTTACCATTTAATACAAATTTTAGATAATCAAACTTCATTAAAATAAAAATTACAATTTTTTTTGGGAAGTGGTCAAAAATTGATTATATTAGAGGTTAGTTATTTATAATTTAATATTGCATTATAAGTAACATTTAAGAGACCTCTATTAGCTCATTATTTATTTAATGGCAAAGCTCTGTAATGTATCATTAAATAATTGGTTATATTATGTAATTTAAAATACACATTAATGATATAAAAAGAGAGAAAAAAAACTTGTTTATAAGAATATTTACAATTTTAATATTATCTACATTCTTTATTACTTTCTACAATGCTCTTTTTACAACCCGCTATTGACAGTTTCGATTGCCCAGCAATCTTTTTCAGAACTATAACAAACACAATACAAATACATGAATACAAAGATACACGAACATATAATTTTACATTTTATATATAATAAAGAACATAGATGATATTAATATTATATGGATTTGGCAATGCAATAAGAAAGATAAAGTTATAATACTTCATAAAGAGGATATAGAATGTTTACACATAGTAATGTTTTTAATATGCAAATTAAAATGAAAAGAACACTTTGCTTCATCTTTTATTTTCGAATCATAATCTTTTAAAATAAATGCAAGATGTAATATAGAAAAAGATACAATGAATGTTATTATTTGGTTTGTTTTATTTTTATTGACAGATTAGAAATCCAAAAATCATATGCAAAATTTAAATAAATAAATACATTTATTTGGAACTTTGTTTTTGATTTGTGCACATGTTTAAATTTATATAGTTGTTGAACTTTTTTTTTTTTGATGTTTTAAAAAATATGAAATTGAAAGAAAAATGGTTTATTTAATGTTTATGATAATTGCTGTCTAATAATGAAAGTGAAATTTATAATTGAAATATATGTATTTTTTTTTATGTAATAGTTAATCACGATGGCTGGTTTGTTTTGTTCTTACATCTATAGCAGTCTTGATCAAACTGAAAGAAAAATTCAACTTACCAAATTTCAGTTTAGGACGGCTCCAGTAATGATTGTGACTGATGTTGCTGCAAGAGGAATCGATATGCCCATGTTAGATAATGTTATTAATTACAATTTCCCAAGTAAACCAAAGCTCTTTATACACAGAGTTGGTAAGTCATTTGTTTGTGTGTGTGCCTGTATTTATAAACTGAATTGGCCATATATTTTCTAGGCAATTCATTTATCATAATGGAAATAAATGAAATTCATTATGCTGTTATTTTATATAAATTATAACAAATAATAAAAATATACAACAGTTATATATATATTAATAATAATTATACATAAAAAGCCTTTTTCAATTTGTGCCCTTTTCAAGGGTATAATTATTATTATTATATATATTTATAAAGCTGTTGTATATAATTTTTATTATTTGTTAAATTCATTTAAAATAAAAAGTTCATTTTTATGTGTGTGTATTATCTTAATAATATGATAACCCAGTATTAATATATTTACTATGACAATGGATAAATATCTCGACTTATACCTGAATGGCTTCTTGTTGCAATTAGGGTTTCAAATACTGATACTGCTGATACTAGGATCCTGGTATTACTGAAGAAAATTCAGTACCAAAATACCAAACCAAGAAAATCGATATTTTGGTATTAATTATATTTTGAATCAGGTGTAAAATTCATGAATTTTATAAATTATTTATAAAATTCTTGGAATTTTATACCAGATTCAAAATATTTTTAAAAGCTCTTAATTTACTTTTATAAATGGTATCCTTTTTTTTTTTTTGCTTTAAAATATAAGAAAAAATTTAAGCTAAAAAATATATACTTAAAAAATTACTGTTTTCGTATATGGTAATTTTCTATTAGTTAGTTAAAATTTGAAGGAAATTGATTGTATGACATTTTTTCATTGTTAAATTAGGGATCCATGTAAAGAATAGGGTAGATCATCTTTTGGCTCCATTGCATTGATCAACCAATGTTTTCATATTAAAAATCACATAACTGGAGCAAGTATAGAATATCTATATCTTCACTAAATGGGGCATTTTTACAAAAAATTCCTTAGTTTTCTTTCTTAGGAACATCAATACCATGGTTTTTTTTTATTCTGTCACTCAACAAAATGTTGTCAGATGCTCTTTTTAAAATATCTGCTATTGGCATTTTTTTCGATAGAATATTAAGAAAAATTCAATAAATGTTTTCGGATGACAGCAATAATTTATGCTTTTTAAAAATCTATTTTTTAAAGTAATATTTAAATAGTTTTTATTATTCCGTTTATTTATTTTTTGTTTTGTGTCAATTTTTTGAAAAATGAATTAAAGAATATTTTGTTTTTTACTCATGTTTTTCTTACTTTGTTTACGACTTTAAACTTTGTTAAATTGAATAAACTTTTTTTGAATACTGAAAATACCAATATTTCTGGTTTTGTTATTGGTATCAGCACTGAAATACTGGTTTTAGAAAAACTCTCCGGTACTGGAAACCCTACTTGTAATAGTAGCTTATCTGTCTGCCTTGCCTATGATTTACATTCAAATCTAAGCCTAGTATTGAAAACTTTTTTTAATGGGCCTAGGATTATTTTTCCAAGTATTCTGCCTATGGTCAGTCCAGATAACTATCCATTATTGGCTGATAAATGGGTATCTATCTATTCTTAATATTGCCTTCTCCTTCATTATTCTTTTATGAGACACTATTGATGATGCCTTTGTCCTCCAGTGACCTATTATTCCACTTTATTATAAAAGGTTCACATTCATTTGCATGATTAGAACATATTTACTTGAACTTTCAACTAATTGAACCTTGTATTACTATGGTAATGTAACTCATAAAATTAAAGAAAAAGTTTAAAAAAAACTAAATTGTATATTGTATGAAATGTTTACATAATAATTGTGATAGTAATGTATAATTATAATAGAGAAAAGTGTAATGAAAGATTGATAACCATTGATAAACAATTAACAATGAATTAGGTTTTGTTTCTTAATCATTGGATCCATTGTTTAATCATTGTATCAACTATTACATAGATTACATTTAACATGTCCTTTTAAAAACAAAGGATCTATATATTTAATTTTATGTACAGTGTCTAAATACATTAGCTTTAATAAAAACAAGATAGTTAAAAAATTAGCCATCCAATTAACAGGCATCATTTTAATAGCAGTCATCTCTTAGCTAATTATCATCATTTTAAAGTTAGAAATTTTCTAGTTTTAAAAATATTTTTAAAGTAATTATTAATAATACACAACTTAATTCTATGATTTAAAACTTTTTTAATCATGTGCTAGGTTTTATATATTTCTCAGATAACACCACTACAACATGTTCTTGATACTTCTTTAAAACACTGTTAGATGCTGGCAAAATATAATAACTCCTATGTGTTTTGACTAAACCAATGATGTCAATAAACCCATATTATCTTATAAATCCTAGTGTCCATTTTATTGTTCTTTATTTATCTAATGTATATTATATCAGTTCAATATACAAATATCATTTTTTGTAATAGGCATTCATAGATAATTATCAACTTTAGTAACAATTAATAACCATATTTAAATATAAAAAAATTTCTAACTTGAAAATATTTTTAAACATATGATTTTAGATAGTAAAAAATGTTAATTCCTAAGGTGCATCTTACTAAAACGATCTTGTCATTTAGATCAAATTATTGTATAAATTCCAATGTTTATTTTATTGGTCTTCGATTGTCTAATGTATATTATACCTGTTGAATATAAAACTTATCATGTTAATAGCTATTCATAGAGTATTATCTTTAAATAACTTTGTTATTAACAATTTTTTTTTTTTAATAACATCATGGTTTTTTTATTACTTTGTCATTTTTATACAACAAATAAAAACAAATATATAATCAACTCAGTCTGTGTTTTACGTTTTTAACAATTATGACATAGGATAAACAAATATTGCCCCACAGACACTTTTAATATTATGACATGGGATAAACAAGTATTGCCCCACAGACACACTTTCAATATGATAATAAATAATGTTCCACTACAAAACTAGTTAATTACAGAATTGGTTTTTCAGTTTTTAACAAGCTTGTTCCATATTATACAGATTTAATAATGTAAGTATAATCGTATTTACTACAATAGTTTATAATTGAAATATGTGAATGTTTCTTATATGGTATGTATAGATTTATTTTCAAGGGGATAAAAATTTGGAATTAACTTATTTGTATAAATTTGGGAGAATTTATAAATATAAAGTACATTATTGATTTGTTTAAAAAATTGTGACTTGGCTCTACAATTATTCAAGCTATCCGACCATAACACTGTTCAGGCTCAATGTTAGGAGTATTTCTCTTCAATGTAATTCAAAGTTATCCTTCATTATTCAAGATTACAATAGATGGCTCTGTGGTAGAATGAAGAGACTTTCTCTTTACAGTGAACATTATATATCTAGGCATAGATAGTTATATGATATTTATTGATTTACAACTGGATTTTTTTCTAGTTCTTGACTTAAAAAGATTGTTGGTTTTGAGATATTGTTAATGAATAAGAAAAGTGAAGTAGTTAATAAAGAATGTCAAGTTTTTATTTTAACATTTATCTTACTAAGTTTCAATTTATGTATTTTTGAAATATGTTAATATTTAATTTTTTATTTGCTTGTTTGTTTGTAAACATTTTAATTATAGTAATGAAATCATGTGTTTAATTAAATTGTTCTGTATAGGTCGAGTTGCTCGTGCTGGTCGGATTGGAACTGCCTATTCTATGCTAGCTTCAGATGAAATGCCTTACTTACTGGATTTACATTTGAGTTTGGGGAGACCATTAAAATTTGCAGAACCAGGAAAAACAAAAAAGGTTACAGGTATAGATGGTTATGGTTGTGATTAATTTTTTAATACTTATTAAAAAAAAAAACAACTTAGTTTTGAATTGTCATGATTAATTAATAATGTAAGATCATCTGTTTGGCAATCTTGCTTAATTGCTTACCCCTCAATTTTTAATGTCAAAAAAAAAAGTGACTTATACAAATTAAGCAATTTTTGAAAATGTTTAAACTTTGATGTAAAGAGAATAGAATTTTTATCTAGGAATCGAATTAAATTTTGAATCTGCCAAGCTGTAATGAAATATTAGAGAGACTTATTGTTGCAAAAGTCAATGGAAAATATAACAATATAATTTGGAATTTTCTTTAAAGAGCAGTTTTTTTTTGTTTTTTTAAATGTAAGATCTATGCTTTTGAATTTTGATGAAGGGCCTATTCTGTCCTTAGTTTTCAAATTTGATAGGAATTTGAGTTTTTTTACAGATAGCTATGGATTTTCTAGACAAACTCAGGACTTACTGCAGATAAGTGGCTCTTAGGTGACTTAGGTCATTATTTAATAATAATATTGTAAGTAAAATGGATATCTAACTAGTTTTAGCTGAGTGTTAAGGTAAATTTCAAACCATCTTGGACATTCCACTGAGTGGTAAATTTACTTTAATATTATCTTTATTTTTCATAAGAGTTGTTTTGTACACTTGGGATCATCAAGTAATAGTTTATTAACTTTTGGTGTGTGATTTAACAGCAATTTAAATTAATATAAAATTTTAAAATGCTATTATGTTTTTGACCAAGAGAAAGATCTAATTAAGTTAGATTTATTATAAATGTGGAAATTATTTTTGTCATATTATGGTAAAAAATAAAAAGTGTTTGACAATGCTATGGAATATATTAAGGAGAAAACAGAATCTCTATTAATTGAAAGAGAATATATCTATTTTGTAATTAGAGTTTTATACTATTTTATAAAACATATTTGTCGTTTAGATCCAGACTTCTCAAACTTTTTCCACTTACGACTTCTTTTACCTGAGCAAATATTTTTGCGACTGGTGTAGATTTATCAGTATTTACGTATTAGTCCTGCATTGATGAAAGTTGCAAACAACAAGCAAATGTGTATATAAAATCTGCATTAAAGATATTTACGATCTTCTAAGAAAGTAAATAAAGATATATATGTGTATTATTTTTGGGTTTCTTTACCACTTGTAATAGTTTTAACAAGGCTGTAAACCTTAGCAATGAGCGTCTGAAAAAATCGTCACTAGGGACCTCTGTAGGTCTAGTGGAAGATCATTTTTCACAAAAATAATGTAAATGCCTATTTGTTTCATTTCCAGTAAATAAAATTATAGACAGCGATTTTTAAAAATCTTTATAAATTTACTTATTGGAAGATAATTTCTCACAAAAAATGTTAATACATGTGTATAGATGTTTATTTCATTTTCACTAAATAAAATTATAAGTCGTGATTTTTCTAAATAAATCTTTAATTGATTGATTAAGTTTGTCAGCAAGTTATTTTCCAAAATAAAAATAGATTAGTAAACTACTGCCGGTTTAATACATATGTGACATGCGAGTTCCAGAGTAATATATAAGTACACCTTTACCCCGCTTAGCGATATTTCACAATAGCGCTCATCATCAATTTGTACCCACTACTTCGATTTACAATTGATTTTTCACTATAACGATCGGGAAAAAATTTTTTAAAAAATTTTGGGGGCAGCCATCTTGAATTTTGTGTCACTGATGACATCAGAGAATAGGTATTTTAAATTCATTTTATCCAAAAGCAGAAGTATATTATTGTAATACATATACAGGTAAATGACTTTGCTGTAATTGTATAGCACATACAATATTTTATTCATAAAACACAATGTTAGTTCTGCATTCCGTATTTTGAATATAGAACGTATAAACTTAAAATATCTATAATTACTGAATCTATAATACTATATATATATAAGTGTTGAATGTCTTTAGAAAAATTAAACTTTATTTAAATATAATGTATAGTTCTTGGATTATTTAAATAAAGTTTAATTTTTCTAGCATTCAACACATATTAGATGATGAAAACAGTACAACTAAAATATCATCATCACAAACTTGTTTCTTAATTACGTACACTCAACTGGTTTCAAATCAAAAGAAAAACATTTAAAAAAAGAAAAGTTTAAAAAGAAAAACAGATTGCATTTAAAATAAGTGTTAACGAATGAATAATCTTTCTACATGAACGGGGGGAGGGGGGGCACTATTACATTACTAAAAATATACAGTAAGAAAAATAAACTTAGCGTACATTTTAGAAAATTAACAGATTTTTTTTAAAAAAAATAAGTTGAATTTTTTTTCTTCTAAAGTTGACTGATTTACGATGCGCATTAAACCTTTTGTTACTCTGGAGTACAGCAATAAGTCTTTATGTTCAATTAAATAATTTATAATTAAACATTGTTTTTTAATTTGAATAATTTCACATAAGTAATAAACATAAATGTACAGTAATATGTACCGTAATACAAATTTTAAACAAATGCACTTCAGTATGGATTTTTTTTCATTACGATGAAAAATTTCTGCGAAAGAATATAAAAACTATTTAATTCAAATTTAGTTTCACTTTCTCTTTCTTTTTGCTGTTCTGTACTTTTTAAACAGTGAAAATATGCATTTTTTTTCCTAGTGATATAAAACTTTTCTTTTTAGATACCATATTTAGTCATCATTACAATGAAAAAATCAAGAAAATCTTTGAGCTTGGAAACCAATGTGGATATTTTACGTCAACAGGAACCAACCAATCTTTTCCCCATAGACTCCCATTATAAATACGTATTCTGTATATGATATTCTTGTTTAATGATGAGTTTTGGAGGACCAATTGCCATCGCTAAGTGGGGTAAAGATGTACAGAGTTATCTAAACTAGGAATATGAATTAAAACATTTGATGATAATAAATCACAAAGAAAATTTATTTGAGAACAATTCTTTACATACAAATATAATTTTACTGTTCATTGAAAACAAAAACAAATATTCATACTAATAATTTGACTGTGCTTGTTTATTTTTATATAAAGCATTAAATCTTGGATGAATATTTGATACTGCAGGACCTAGAGTTATCTTCAACATTTTGCAGAGTTGACCAATTTTTTGATTTTATAAACGTTAATGCTGAAAATGACACTTCGCATAAATACATAGTACAAAACTGTAGTAGTATATTTAAGGTCATTTCAGAAAGTATTAGATATTCTGACCTAGTCCTGAGCCAAAATTCTATTTAACGATTTTTTTGGAAACTCTAAGTTTTAAACATATATTGCTAACTCTGCAAATATTTCTTGAGTGTTAAATGATAATTGACTGACATTAATTATTTCAATTGAATATGGTTTATGAATCCAATTTTCTTTTTCAATATCAAAATTTGAAGGAAAGTATTTTTGAAATTGTCTCCAGACACTTCAAATGTTCAATTATAACTTTGAGAATTAATTCTTTGGAAAGATTATTTTCTATTATAAAAGCATCTATAGCTATAAACATTTTTAAAGATCCATTTTCCACTCTATTTTTCCATATGTTTAATTTTTTTAACAAAATTTTCAATTTTATAATTTAATGTAATTATGTTACAATTATTTCTTTGAAATGACATGTTTAAATAATTCAATTTTTCAAAAATATCTTCTGGTTTTAAAAGGCATAATTCATTGTGAAAAAAATCAACACAATCGGATTTCCTGACATTTAAAATATAACATCTTCATCTTTCTTCTGTAATAATATATATAAATTTTGTCCTCTTCAGAGTCATTATATTTCTGCAGATAGCAATAAGTTTGGTAATCTGAATTCATATCTTTGCAAAAATTTGAAAATAGATGATTGTTAAGAGCTCAACTTTTTATGAAGTTAATTATTTTGATAGCATTGCAAAGTACAGCATTAAATCTAATAATATTTTTTTGGCTGCAAGTGCTTTCCAATGGATCATGCAGTGAGTAAAAATGTTATGTTCATTGCCATCCAATATTCTCATTCATCATTACACCAGCACAACTACTCCATTGTAATACCTCATTTGTGAAAAATTCTTCAACTTTAAGAAAAACGTCTTATCCTCTTGTGCAACCTCCCAAAGGATAACAAAACAATAATTCTTTATGTTTACTTCCTTCAAAGCATATCTTACATAAAGTAACAATTGTACCAAATTAGAAATATCAGTTGTTCATCCAACTAAATTGCAAACTTTAAGCCTAGTAATAAACTACTGTAATTGGCCACTACTAATTTCAGAAATTCTTCTGGAAATAGTATCATTTGATAAAGGAATTTTAGGAATGTCATCTCCATATTTTTTTACATGAACTATTTCTGACATTTTTATTACAGCAGGCAACACAAGATTTTCTTTCATGTAGGGCTTTTTTTTTTTACAATTAAATTAGAAATTTTATAAGATGCAAATAAATACTTTTCAGTTGACAACAAATTTCTCAAATATTGTTATTCTGTATTTGAGGATTTTAGAAGTCATTCAAAGTATTCTCTTGGTTTATTGCAGTATGTTACACGCTTGGTTCTAAGATGTTGCTTTAATTTGGATGGTTTCATGCCCTCAGCAGCCAAAACTTTATTACAAACTAAGCAAATAGGTTGTTCCCACATCATTGTGATTAGTGCGAGAAAATCCAAATTCCAAAAACGAGTTGTCATATTTTCTTTTTCTTGTGGAGTTTAGTCCCATTTTCTGAGAACTATAACCTGCAAGCAAGAAATCTGCTGCAGGATCATCACAGTTTTTATTTTTCCTGTTTATTTAGCCACTTATTCATAACAAAAAATATATTTTCTATAAAATATAAACATCATACTTAAACAATATATAAAACATAATTATTAGACAAATCGGCCCAAAGATCCTTTTAAAAAAATTAACCTAATTTTGGAGAAAAAAAAAATCCCTTGTAATTAAATAAGGTATTTCACCTGAAAATTTTTTTGTTATTATTTGTGTTTGGAAACTTAATATAACTAAAACAAAAAATGAATGAACACTTACATCATTAGAAATAACTATTTTTTACTTTTAAAAGAATATAGAAAGTATATTTATCTATAAAACACATGATTTATAGTTCAATTTATGAAATAAATTTGTTTGAAAAGAGCAGATTTTTAATCTTTTCTGATTATTGTTATTGTTTACAACAGATAACTTGTGAAAGAAAGCATTTCATATAGTTGAAATGTTGAAAGGGCCTGTTAATTTTATACTTACTTAAGGAATAGCAGTATAATAATTTTGTGTCAAAACACTAATTCTGGACATGCAATAGTCTCAACTATGCAAGTGGAGGCGATAGCAGAATGCATAGATCAAATAGTGGGAGTATGGTGACCAATTGCATTTGGCAAGTTGGCGCAAGCACTTTTTCACTATCATGAACTCACAGACATACTATAAATGTACTGTTGCCAAACTATTTTTGAATTAATTTTCGGTCATTGCACATCCAAATTTTTTTTAGTTTTGCTAAAATTTCTGCGATCCCCAAATTTAAATACATGACCCCATATGGGGTTGCAACCCCTCACTTAGCATTTGACAATAGTTCAGTTCACATCATTCTATTCAGCTCATCTGTTTAAACATTGAATCATTAGTAAATGTCAAGATGGTATTAAAAATTCTTAGCTTACCGTATGAAATAAATAAATATTAGTTATTGTAAAATAGTGTTTTTTATTTATAATACCTTTGGATTTAAGAAAATAAGTACTAACATTATTTAATTTAAATATAAGTTATAACTTAAATCAATTGCTGAGTAAAGATTGCATGATGAAAGTGGCTGATCATTTAGAACTAAATGTAATTTTATAAATTTCAGTTTTCTGAAGATGTTAATATCACTGTAATTTTATTTTATATTGTTTAGAAGTTGTTATATTGGTTATTTTAATTTATATATGAAACCATATTAAAGACATTTCAAATCATCGTAGTTAAATAACATGCAAAATTTCATAATAATAACGTTTGATTATGCTAGACATTACTGTTGCAAGATTTTGCACATTGAAGTGTTTCACTATAATTATGTTTCACACTGCAAAGTTTCTGATATGGATGTCTATTTTTAAATGATTTTATCTTCTATTTTAAATAAAAAGAATATTGAATTAAAATAAAATTTATATTCTAATCTTTTACTTTATGTTATATATCTACATAAGCTCTTATCTTTTAGACATTAGTATTTTGAATGATTATGGCATTGAGTTGGTTATTGCCAATATCTATCTAATTTTATCAATTCACTTCATTTTGCCTTTACATTTTTTTCTTTTAAGTAGATTTTATATAAATATCTCTGTGCTGATCTTATTATTTTGATTTAAAGATGCAAAAGGCCTTTGAGGTCTTGTGCTCTGTCCATCTTGACTTTTCTATTATTAGACATCATAAAGTAATGCAATTTTGTCTGGATTTTTATAACAGTTGCTGACATTTTTAAAATTATTTCTAAAGTAAAAATTAAAATGTGTTAACAAAATAGCATCAAATGTTTTTTATTTTTGGCAATCAGATTAAGACAGGAAATATGATAACTTAAAAATAAAGAATGATTGTTTAATCATCGTGTAAATGTATAATCTATTAACATTATTCATTTGCACTCTTTGTAGAAACTTATATCTTATATACAGCAGTGTTCATTTGAAAATCAACTAAACCTCCCGCAGAACATGTTTCTGTCTATTAAAACTGATTTCATCAACTACAAAGATCATAATAATCAAATGGTTTGTGCAGCTGGTAAAGTCTGTTTTGTTTGACAAAAGCATATGTCTTGCAAGAGTAAAAGATTTAGTTGATTTTTTCGTCAAAGGTTGTATATGAAATCATAAGTTTTTATAGTATAGTGTATATATTTAAGCCAGATATAATTAAAGGGGATTTGAACACAAACTTTCAAGCACCCTTTAGTCATTCACTCTATTTTATATAACCGATAAACATGACCATATATATGTGAAAAAGATAAAGCATGAGATACATATATTGGAGATCATTTATCTTTTTCACATGTTTGTGGTTATGTGTATCAATTATATAAGATAGAGTAAATGTCTGAAGAGTGTGGTTATGGGTATCAATTATATAAGATACAGTGAATGTCTGAAGTATGCTTGAAAATCTGTGTTCAAATTCCTTTAATTAATTAATATTTATATATGCTTATGAATTTAACTACGTGTAGGAATGGGCAAATCATTTATTTAGACAAGGAAACTATTAGTTGGATGCTCTTATTCCTTATTAAATAGTTTTTTTTTTGCATATCATTTGTGCAGAGGAAACTCCGAAAGAATATTTGACGTTTTTTAACTATGAAAATATTTGTCAACATACATATAAGAGTTTTATTTAATATATGTTGTTTTCGTTTTTTTTTTTTTTTTTTTTGAGACTAATAAAAGAAAAAAATCAAATAAATAATTTGCCTTATGTAATTTGGTACAATGATAAAATAGCAGACTCAAGTGCTAAAAGTTTTCGGATAGAAATTCAATCTATCTTTGATGCTTAATTGCCATATAATCTCCCATACAACTAACCATTCAAATAGTAAATAAAGTTTTGAAAGCTTCATCTTGAATAAGATAAGGCATATATTGCATTTAACATACAGAGGTGAAGCAAACTTTTTAACTAAATGGTTTCAAATATTATGCTCATTTCAATATGAATAAATGTTTGGTTTAGCAGTAAAGATGATAGAGTTAAATTACAATGCTTTTGAAGACTAACTACCTAAAAAAGGAACAAAAATCATTAATAATAAATTCACTACTAATGAACTGAAACTTATCAATGAATGATATCATTTAAGGCATATATAGAATGTAGAAAACAAGAAAAAAATTGCAGTATTATCTCATAATGTTAAATCATTAAAATTTGAAGCTGAAATATCAATCACCAAAGGGTAATAAATATTATTACCATGGTATCACATCATAAAAAATTTATTATTATTGTTGTATTCTTGCAAGTCATTTCTGGTGATCATACAAATGAACTTTCTCTGGAATAATCTATGATCTGTTTATCTCTTTGATGGCATATTTGCTCTAGCAATGTTAAAATGCATTCATCTTATTTCTTTTTGTTTTCTTTTTTCATTATCAATTTATACGTTCATCCTGACTTTTCAAATGAATTATAATATGACTAAAATAAAATAATTTCAATTTGGCCATTTGTGCTTCAAATATAAGTCAGGTGTAATCTCGGTTATACTCTTGTTCATTTTTTTTTTTTTAATTTTCGGGATATTCTCCAAAAGTTATTGCTAAGATTAACATTGAAAAGCATCAGTACTTTTCACATTTAACTTTAGCATCCATAGAAAGTTATAGGAAATTTTGGATATGGTTCTACATTTTAAAATCTTTTTCTAAACTTTTGCTATCCAGCTAGTATTCTGCATCAGTTTTGAAGTCTGGTTTATCCATATTTAGCCATATCCTATCTTTTCATCATGATTTTTAACTTTCCCAGTAAGTGTTTTAAGATATTATTTATTTTTATCGATAGTATCATCTAAGATTATTGATATTTCTTTCACAGATTCTGAATTCATATTTGTCATTATCCAGTCAGACTTTGTGATGATCATGTAATTCTTTCAAACTCCTTGACCAATGTGAAATCAATCTATTTTATTATAGCCAAGTTTAACTACAGTTTCTACATCTGTAGAGATTGCTCACAAGAACAATGAAATGCTTTAGTACATTAATTTTTTTTTCAAAACATTTCATAAATTTAACATGATAAACTAAATCAAAGGCTTTGTTGTAATCAGTAAAATACTTTGTCTTTTTTTTTTTTTTTAGCATTCCTTGGCCTACATCAGCACATCTTTTATCTCTTGACCATTTCATTTTTAAAATTTAATATACTTTTTGTCTTGTTACTCTTCAGTCAAATTTTTCTTGAATAACCTATGAATGCAGGACTAGATCATGGAGCACAATCTACTTTTCAATTGGATGAACTCAAACAAATTTTTTCAATCATAATCAGTTGGTAAATAGATATTATGTTCAGCTGAAACAGTTTAAGAATATTTCAAAACATGAATGCCATATGCTTTTTTTGGTAGCATAATATCAAGAATATTGTGAAAACTAAAGAAATTTATTAATTTTTTTTACTTTTTAGTGCATTTATATGAATAAAAGTATATTTATATATAAATGTTGTATTTAATATAGAAATATTAATGTCAGTTTCTGGGGATTTGAGTACATTTTATTAACACTGTAGACTTGATATTTTGTAGCTTAGAAATGGAAATACTTATCCACATATTTTATTTTTTTTTTTTTTCTTTAAGAAGTGGTGAAGAGTAACAGAGATTTGATGTCAGTTAAAACTTCAAACTTCATGCCTGATTATATGGATTGTTAATGTCTAAAACTGCTGAAATTTTTAATAAAGGGATGATACATTTTGATGGGAGAATGAATTTTTCTAAAATTAAAAATCAATGTTTACAAATAATTTTAACTCACAACTGTAAATTTTTATGGAACAAATCACTGTAAAAATCAATACACCCCTAAACAGTCCATCACGTGGATGGATTGAATTAGGCTGAGTTGCCATTTCAAAGTTACCATTTTCTAATGTAAATGCTCTAATTTAGAAATGAATTGTCATATATCTAAAATAGGGCAATGAATAACTAGAAGCATGTTATGTGGCTAGACGAGTTATAAAAACACATTTTCAAATGCTGGAAGAGTTTCATCTGATGATTGCCTAAAAAAATCATCAAAACAGATCACCTTAAAATTGAGAAACTCGATGACAAAACTGCTATGATTTAGACAATCATATCAAGGCATTATCTTTACAAACAATTTGATATCATGGCAAATGAACTACAATGTCATCTTCCAAGATAATATTCCAATTCACACAAGTCAAATCATCTGATTTCAATATTATTGAGCATTGATGGATTCTATGAGGTTGATGTTTTTCATCAATATTTCTTTATGAATTATTTTAATAAAATTTAATTCCATCAACACATAGAAGACAATCAGTTCCTTATGAAAATGAAAATCTGGTACTATGTCATTGGCTTTCAGAAATATAAATATTCTGTTTTTAAATTGTAAATCTTCCATTAGAATGAAAAATATCAGCTTTTTTTTTTGGTATCTATTTTTAGAATGCTACCTTATATAGAGTTAAAAAGTAAAAATAAAGTATAATATTAATATCAATATATTCTTTATTACTTTGTACAATCTTTTTATAACAACTCATTATTGACAGTTTTGATTGCCCCAGCAATCTTCTTCAGAACTTCTACTTGTATTTCCAAATCCATAGATGATATTAATACTATATGGATTTGGCAATGCAATAAGAAAGATAAAGTTATAATACTTCATAAAAATAAATAGTGTTTGTCTAAAAATAGAATAAGGATAGAATGAAAGCTGTTATTTTTTATTTTAACTGGCAGATTTGCAGCATGTTTTTTTTTTTAATTAATTAATTTAAATGTATCTATTAAATTGTTTTTATTTTTTTAATTTTTTTTTTTTGTGTGTGTGTGTGCGTGTGCAGATGATGATGGTATTTGTGGAATTATCCCACAGGTTCTTATCGATGAAGAAGAGGAATCGATTAAAGGTTATCTTCAAAAGTCTCAGGAATTGGTAAGAAAAAGTTTTTATATTGAAAAACTACTGTTGTATAAATTTGTAGGCAAGATGCATATAAATTTGTAACTAGTTTTAAAGTAAATCACAGAAAATCTTTTGAGATAGCCAACATTGGCAATATTCATTTTCAACAGCAGCGTTAGTATTGGATTGTACACTTCTAACAACATTTAGTCATTGATTGCTAAACCAGGTAAGCCACATAATATTTGTGAAGAATTGATTTTCCCAGTTATTACTGAGGTAATAATCACTATGTTACCTATGCAAGCAACTGATATTTCAAATAAAAAAATTTTGAGCAATAATATAATAGAAAGAAAAATTGATGAAATGGCTCAAGATATCACAGTTCTCTGTGCAGTTTGATGAGTCGACTTGGCCAGGAAATGCAGCCTTTTATGAATAGATTCATAAGAGAAAAAAGAAATGTTCAAATAGGAGAATAAATATTTCATGCATTGGAAGAGTTTTTTAAAGGAAAAGAAATCCCCTTGAGTCATATCTTGTCAGTTACAACTGATGATACATTAATAATGAATGATAGGATCACTACAGGGATTTTCTTGCACATTTAAAAAAGGTGGTTCTGAATCCGTATGCTATATATTGTGTCATTTATCATCATGCCAAAAATTTGTTTGAACTTCTATAAATAGGTCTAATATGTATTTATCTGAAGGTTTGCTATGATGGCAGTTTAGTAATAATTATATATTGGGCTACTTCTGCTATCTAATATTAAATATTGAATGTCTTTAGAAAAATTCAAACTTTATTTAAATTTTTCAAATACATTCAATTATTAGTAAGAACATACAGATTAGTAGTATATAATAACATAGTGTTTTAAGTAATAGTATTATCCTCTCTTCTTCAGATGTTACTGGCCTGACTAGTGACAGGAATAGCTTTTGAATCGAACCTGGACCTTCCAAAACCATATCACATTTCAAGGAATTCTAACATCTACAAAACTTAAACTTGAAATGCTGAAAAACTAAAATTGCATCTATGAAATACCATGTAAATGTGGAAGGATGTATATTGGTGAGTTCATTCACCTCATTGAAAAATGATTGAAAGAGCATAAAACTGATCATTAGAAAAGAGAAAACAGATGATATATCTAAAGTAGTAGACTCGCGTACCAATGTATATTCGATTGGGAAAATACAAAAATATTGGATAGAGAAGAAAAAGTATTAAGAAGAAAAGTCAGAGAAACTAGTCAATTAGCATTGGTAAATAATCTCTTAATTCGACTTAGTGTGATAATACTTAATATCTGAAAGCCATTAATTAACCTTGCTCTTAGGAAAATCTAGAAAAAGCAGGAGGACCTTCATAGAGAAGTATGTGAAATTTCTACTAACTATTGCCCTTGGCAGATACACTCAGTTGGTTAGAGTGTTATTTTAAATTCAATATTCAAGAATCTAAAGATTCATATTCGTAGTACTGTCACTAGTCAGGCCAGCAAGACCTGGAAAGGATAATATCACTCAAGACATTATGTTGTATACATATCTGTGTGCTATTACTAAAATTTAAATGTATTTGAAAAGTTTAAATAAAGTTTGCATTTTTCTAATAACATTCAATATTTAACATTAGATGATGGAAATAGTCAAATATATAATTACTAGATCATTACATAGTGTCATTAAAGCAATCAACAAAATCAGAATTACTTCATTGAATGACAGATTGTTTGGACAACTTTGTATGAAAACATGAAGAAATTAATCACTTGCTTCTTTATGCAGAAGTCCATTGGCCATGAAAAAATATCTGTTTTATGAGCTCTTTGATTCAATGTTAAAATTTAGAAAAAACAAAGATGATGCATTATGAAACAACTTGATTGATTCCAAAAATGACATAGCTTATTTTTAAGATTTGTTTAATAAATTGAATGAAACAAATGTATAACTTCAAGATAATAAACTAAATTTAATCAAAACAAAAATTACATTATACAAACAAAATAGGGGATATGGGGAAATGCAACCATTTTTAAAATTTATCAACAGTGGAGGCTCTTTATTCTGATTTCAATCAATGATTTGAAGATAATATTAAAAGTGAAATATCTGGTAGGGTTTTGGGCTTTTTTTCAAGCACAAGTGTAGAAGAATCTCCAAAATATAAGTAACAACATGAAGAATTTAAATTTAAAAAACTATTAACAGTTCTGGCTGTAAAAGCAAATACATCTTTTTTTAGACTGCACTATAATACAAAAGTTTTTAATTGTATTTCTTTCATCATATTTAATAAAATATAGATTCAGTGCATTCACAAGTCTATTAACAAGAAGAAAAAAACCTGACTGCAAATAGCTAATCGTGATTTACGAATGCTGCTGTCAAAAATACAACAAATATTAATTAATTGATAACATACCAAATTTCAACTATATTAAGATCACTTTTAATGTTATTTGTTATTTTTATCTTAATTTTATCCTTTGTTATCTAATTTTCAGTGTGTGATGTAAATGTTATTTATGGTTGATTTTAAAAAAATAATTTTATAATATTCAAGCTTCAAAGTGTTATATTTACAACACATTTTTCTTTACTATATTGTGTAAGGTTTAGGTACAAATGTATCCACATAAAAGATTGCAAATTTATCACTGCATCTTTCTGTTTGTTTGTTCAAAGAAGATAGATTTACGGGTGAGTGTTGAATAATTTTTTTCCCCCAAAATGGGAGCAAACCAAATAAATTTGGAATCTCTGCTCTAAATCAATCTACATGGTTGAATACATAAAAATAAAAGTGGAAAAAGATGAGACACAGGAAAAAAACTATATAAGGATAGTATTTAGTGTCTGACGAGTCAGTATCTTAACTTACAAATCAGCAGGAGATATCCTTAGTCAGACAATGTTTATTGATAATTTGTAGTTAAGTTTACATTTGAAGATTATTCCATTTTGCAAATTTAATGAATTTACAGTCATACATAACTTCATTAATATAATGAGTTTATTATTATTATTATTATTATTTTTTAAGGCAAGTATAGAGAGAGTCAGTAAAAATGGATATAAGCAATATATAAAAACAAGGCCACTCCCTTCTAGTGAATCTGTAATACGAGTGAAAGAAGAAATAGGTGAAATTGGTCCTCATCCTAAATTTGGTAATTTTTATTTGTCTTACACTGCATTTATTTTGATCCCCTCCCTCTTAATTTTTTTTTTTTTAATGTATTGTTTACTAATTATACATATATATATATATATTTAAAGCAAAATTGAAAATAGAAAAAAACCATTTAAAGCTCCTTGAAGCAATGAAGAAATACAAGCCTCGTTCGGTATTTTTTTATTTTCTCTTAATTATATTATTATGATATCTATCATTAAAGGAAGATGATACACAATATCTTTTAAGTTTATAAGCATATTGTCACTTATTCTTCCGAGATTAAAATTGCCTTCTGATGACTATGAAGTATGCAAGTTCTATACCATAGACAGATACGGGGCATACATTTTAATTTCTTAATGTAAATGTTTTATGCATATTAGTTAAGTGTTTTAAGAAACAATTGTGTTAAGTTGGTTTTCATAATTGAATATTTATATGAAGAAAAAAATTAGTACACCTGAGTCTCGTTTTATGCGGTAGATAGGTTCCTCAGAAAACACGCACAAAAAGAAATCGCACAAAAATAGACTTAACTTACCATGAAAAATGGGGATATGGGATTGTAATTTTCAGAAATCGCATAAAAGCAAAACAAGAAGGAAAAATTACTTTAAAATTCGCATAAAAAAAATAAGGAAATGAAGTATGACTAATAAAAAATTGAAATATTTGAAAAAAAATAATACAAGACAAACTTTTTTTATCAACTACAGTATATAATTTTACATTTTTTCATACATATTTTATACATTAGTGGTTATTTGGCTATTTGACAATAATATAAGAAATCAGATTCGTCATGTGACATACAACTAGCGCCCCTTTCAGTCTTGAGCTGAATTAATGGTTTTTTGTTTCTATACTGTATTTAAAAAATGAGATCGTAATCAAAACAAAAAGATTATAGATTATCATTAGAAAGATTATTTTCAGTTTATAAAATCAATAAAATCTTCGTTATTATTTATTTTAAAAATCTAAAAAATTATTTATTTATGTTATAATTAACAAAATATGTTTTAAAAGTTTAAAATTTTTGATTATTTATTGCGATATTTTTATATGTAAATATAAATCTATTATTATTTACTCATTAGTATAAGTAGATTATTTATATAGAAGCTAATATTCTAAATACAGCTTCAGGACATATTCATGTTACCTGCTAATATAACATATTTTTGAAAAAAAAAAACAGTATTTCAAGTCAAAATAAGTTATTAATAATTTAAATTTCTTGATATCTAATAAATATAGTGAAATATGAAAGATATTAAGAAGAAACATGAATCGCATAACTTGAAAATCGCATTAAAATAATCCGCATAAAACGAGACCCAGGTGTATTCTCTTCTGTATGATAAGTATTTTTTATTCATTTAATTTATTTATTATTTAATTATTTCTTTGTGAATTCATTTATTTATCACTATAGATCAGTTGTATTTCAAATATGGAAATCTGGCGAACATTGAAAGAAAAAAAAACATTATACATTTACTGAGAAAAAGTTTGATAGATAGAAATAGAAAATAGAAAATTTTAAATATTATGTACAAAAATTATAAAATTAAAAGCATAAAATATTATATGTATGAAATATATTGTAAAACAACCACCGTTCGGTTAAACACCAGCCGCACTTATAATTATGTGATCGACCGTTTCACCACCGATGATGATTACCACAAGCAAGAAGCCAATATACACCCCAAAATTGAGTATATATTCTTAATTGAACACTGACATAATATAAAATATCATCCCAGCATTATATTTCCCAATTAAACGCTTCTTCTCTGCTGGGCAAATTATTTGAATCGAATAATTTGTTCTGCCCAGCGCTTGGAATATTTATAAATTTATTCCCGGAATTATCACGGTACAGCAGGAATATCAATTATAGCCCTTCCTTCTTTCCCTTTATTTACGATACGAAAGGACTTATTTATCCATTTCGATTGCTTTATTATTATTACTCCTCACTTAATAAACTTGTTCGCTCGAATGACCTAGATTTAATTCACTCTAAATATTTATTCGCTTGGTAAAGAAAAGAAAAACGCAAATGACTATTTACTTCCTTTTATAAATAAACTTTTAATTTTGCAATTCGTTATTTCTAATGACATAATAAAATCATAAAACACACATATACCTATCACACACCAACATAATATACACATAAATAAAATAGTAAAGAATATAATTCAAATTAAACCTTAAATAAACTAGCGTAACCCAATTGTTACTTTCTTATACATTATTATAGTAAAATCATAAGTTCTTTTAATTATATTTGTCCGAAGTATTGCGCAAATTTTAATAGTTTTAGTTTCTGACTGATTTCTTTGTTCACAAATTAATTCTGACATGCATGTATTAATAATAGTTACCTAGGTATGGAGTCCTCAATGAAGGATCAACCATCGAGTGGGAAAATTTCCCTTCTTTTGCAGAGATGGTTGCTCGCTTTTCCGACGTCCCAGTTAGTGGAGTGAGAGTTTATAATCTTTTGGCGTGGGTTTGATTTCTTTCTAATTCCGAATTTCGGTATGTATTCATCTCTTTAAATATCCTATTACGAATCTTCAGGCAGATCTGGTTCCATAACGGCGGTCTCTTATCGGCAGCATTTTAGATGTTATAGGTAGTGAGCGAATGGTTGGACGGAGATAGACCGAGCAAACGCCCGTTATTCGCCACTAGCCCTCCATGTTAGCGTACCCAACTAAGTTCGTTAACATTTGAATAATACGTCCTCGCTATTCTCTAGACGGTTTCTTCCCTTTTATTATTTTTTATGTTAAGTTTTTGCCAGCAAAAGAAAACACAACCAGTTACTTCTAAATCAGCTCTGCTTATCCTCTGCTATCGTTCTATCGAATGTTACTAATTGCATCATTCCTTTTCATTCTTTATCTTGTACCAATCTATCTGGAATTTTTTGTACTAGTTTTACATTTTTCAATTTTATAATTACAATTATTTTCTTTCATTCTTTTGATACATTTAAAATATTGAATGTTACTAATTGCAACATTCCTTTACATTACTTTATCTTGTACCAATCTATCTGGAATTTTGGTACAAGTTTTACATTTTTAATTTTACCATTACAATTATTTTCTTTCATTCTTTTGATACGTGATTTTCTTATTTAACAAAGAAAGAAAGAGACGCGTTCATTATACACCCCTCCCCTTTCCTTTCTAATCTTCAATCTTTATTTAGTTTTTTCTAATTTCTTTTAAAATAAGTTTTTAGAATCCTTTTAACTAACTTTTTTTTTTTTTCATTTTAACCCTTTCACGACTTTCACATAGTTTTGAATAATTACATATTAAAACTGAGTAACTTCTTTTTTTTTTTATTGGTTTTCTATTTCTTTTAACGAAACCCTTTTTTCTTTATTATTATTATTGAGGATCAATAATATATATACATGCGAGACTATATTATATGTAGATATCGCAATATATAATAATATCAAAAACCTAATATTTTCAAATTTTTCATTGCAAAAAATATGAAATGTATATCATAAAGCTACTACATTGAAAATTTTACTATATAAAGTCTGTTATTAAAAAAAAGAAAATAAATGTTAATTTAACATTATGGTTTTATTGCATGGGGAAAAATTAATTTTTCAAATTTATTGAAGCATGAAGCTCAGTAGAAAAAAATAGAGCAAGTCAAGACTGTAAATGTAATTTTATATTAAAACATTTTTGATTTCCTGTGATTTTAGTTGCCATATTAGATCTTCAAAAAAATTAGTACAAAACAGACAACACTCAAAAGTATTTTTTGCTCTAATAGGTTGGTGGAAAGGGTGGACATATTGAATCGGAAAGGATTATTATAGTAAAAATAATGGAAATATGCACACGATTTAAGGATTATTTTATAATATGGTACGAATTAATATGTTTGAAATTTTACTAATATCAAATGTAATATATAATATAATACTTAAATAAAACATTACCATTAGCTATAATAGGGTAAGAGAAGCAATCCCAGTGTTCATGTGACACTTGTTTCTTCAGTTAAAACACAGATTTGTCAGCTGTATTAAAATCTGAAATATCTAACTGTTATACACAATTATTTCTTTCATTTTATTAAAAAATATTTAAGATTCTCATAGTAGATAAAGTAGTATGATGGGCATGCCTTGTTATTTTGCATATTTTCTTGTTTATATTTGTTTTTAATGTATAAATGGATTTGTAATGAAAATTTGCAAAAGCAGCAACTCTAAAATCCCCCGTTGCAAATAATATATCACATTTTCTCAGCTTATTTTTAACATACACTTGCATGTGCAATTTTCTTTACCCTTCCCCAAAAGCCACTACCATCTAGATTCATTGATTATTCAAGCTTATAGAAAATGACTGGAGTAGTTTGAGAAAACTGTTCTTGAAGTATGTGAAAACTCTGGATTAATGTGTGTTTTACAGATCAATGAAATGGTGTTTTCTCTTTATTTTTTATTTAAGAATTATAATGAGTTATCATATACTCAACATCTTTATTAATGTACTATATACAACTTGCTCTATTTATATATGATAAGCATCTTAATAATTTTTGTACATGATTTTTAAATTTTTCTGTTAATAACTCTTCAGCTAGTAAAAGATATCTACTTGTGTGATTTAAAAATTTTAGATTTCAAGCTATTCATGAAAAAATATGTGTTATTTTCTGGGATTCTTTATATTTATTAATATCAAATCCAGATCATTCTCTGATTTTGTTTTAATTTAAAATTATTCGCTATATTTGCAGCCTGTTGTTATTGTAATATTCTGCATATTTTTTTAGACAAGTAATGAATCACTTCAAATTTTAGTTTTAAATGTATAATAAAAAAAATATGTATAGTTAAAAACTGAAATATACTTATAATGTTCAAACCTATTCTGATATGTGATTAATGATATAAGATTTGCAACAGCTGATGGAGTTCTCCTGAAACTGGAATTATGAGCTTTGTATTGTCATAGTTCACAATTTAGCTATTATATAATATCATCTCTTAGTTAAATGAAGTAATAGAGGATGGTTAAATGCAGTCATTCATTCATAAAATATTTAAAAAGCTTGTCAGAAAATAATCAGGTTTACAATCCTGTAATTGCTAAGACATTGAAAAAGCAAAATTTCTAAATAGAGTAGATAAAACATAAATGGTCTTTAAATAACCCACTGCAGGAGAAAGGTTTCCCAAATAACACCTCATAGAGGAGAAAAGGCAATACTTACCAGGCTTGCCAATTGAAGAATGATGATTTGAGCATTCCCCCCCCCCTCTAGCTAAGTATATCTAGATACTCAATTACTGACCAATATTGGTTAATTAATTTTGGCTATAGACCACTACCTGAAAGAAAAATCTTGAGTCTGTGGGAAAAATATTCATATTTACTCAGCCCAGATTCAAATCCTAGTTGCAAGTATATTGAATGAACTAATTCTAATTAATAGTTTTTCAAACTAATCTTAGCCATTGACCTAATATGTTTTAGACAAATCCTTAAAACCTAACAAAATAATCATGGAAATATTACCATATGCTTTTTCCACCATTGTTCATAAGAAATTTAAGTTAGTCTTTTCTGCTTTGAATTGTTTATTACTGTGCTATCATCTGATGTGTTTAAGATTTTTAAAAAAATTTTCCTATATATTAAGGGTTGCCAAATTTTTAGATGTTGGGGACTACTTTTTTGGTGAAAGTGTATATGAGAGTTACTATGTTTTTTTTTCAGGGTTTTGAACCGGAAACCGGGAAAGCATTTTGGCCTTAGAAAAAAAAAAAACAGTTCGAAGTCCTGGCTTGTTTAGAATGTACTTATGAATTGGTGTTGTTTTTTTTTTTTTTGTAAAGACTTTTAGATACAAATATTGGTGACATTTTTAGAAGATACTTACCAACTAATGAATTTTTTTTTTTATAAGATACAAACTGTCAAAGATATTTTACTATCACTATTATTAAATTATCTCAGCTCCCTTTAGTATTACAATTTGTCCATGTTGCTTTATAAAATATTTATTAAATTACAATTATTGAATTACCTATAAATAATTATTTTCTAGAGCTGGTCCTAAATTTTAAAAACAATTCAAGAAAATATAGAGAAAAAAAGAAGAGAATTATTGTTTCAGAATTTTATTAAAATATATTAGATGCAAATTTTACAAACAAAAAAAATTACAAAGTAAAAACAAAATATTTTTTCTATTATTTTAATGACTCTTGGCATTGCATAGTTTTGGCAAGTTTGTCAAAATTTGTCTCATATGAACTTAAATTGATTCTTAAACACAATTCCAAATGTAGATCCGATAACTATGACCTATGTTCAGTTTTTATCACATTCATACAGGAAAATGCTGATTCGTATGTTGAACCAAAAAAATGCATTGAAATAAGCAGCAACTTTTCAAATATTTGGATATTTATCCTTGCTTATTAATGTCCAGAAGCTCTTATTTGTAGCCATTGATTTTAAATGTATATCACATTTAATATTCACTATTTCTTTTTCCAGGCCCACTAAAACTATATGTATAAATTCACTTAATTTGAAAGCGATATCTTCAAGTTTGTCAAGGTCTATGAATCTTCCTTCACATTCTTTTATGAGGAGTATTATATTTTCAACATATTTGTTGTAGATTAGATTCTTTCTATCTTTAGACTCATCAGCCATATTTCGAAATATTTTAATTCACAACGTTTCAGTTGCATTACAAACATATTTAATTTTTCCTTGAATGACTTCAAAGAGCTTATTATAACTATTATTGTTTTATCTTTTCCTTGTAGTTCTACATTTAAATTATTTAGTTTTTCTGTAATTTTACAGAAAAAGGCGAGATCAAGAAACCATTCTTTGTCATTCAGTTTTGGATATGAATCTTCTTTAGTTTCCAAAAAATGATCTTATTTGTGGTAGAAGTTATCTGAATCTGATTAAAAATTTTGCTCAACTTAACCACCTTATGTCAGTATGTAATAACAATTCATTATGTTCACTCTCACATGTCTTTAGCAAATCTCGGAATTGATGACGTGACAAGCTTTTTGATCTTATTTTATTAACAATTTTGAGGGCAACACTCTTAACATGATTAAATTTAATACTTTTGAACACAAGGTGTGCTGATGTATAATACAGTGATAATCCATAAAACTAGATATATCATTATCGTTTCTCCTATCTGATCACAAAGTCAAAGCATCAATGTAGAAAGATGTTGCAGAAACTGGCATATCAGATAACACTCCTAAATAAAGATAAATGAGGTGAAGTTTGTGGAGTACATTACCTATTTCAGTTACTAAACAAAGCAGTTTCTCTGAACACTGGTTTGTGTCTAATCAGTACTCCAGTCAATAAACAAAACTTCCATGCTTTCTAGACAGGCGACACAGTACTTTCTTTTTGGAATACACCTTTATCCCCCTTAGCAATGGCAATTGGTTCTCCAAAACTCATTGTTAAGCAAGAATATCATATACAAAATACGTATTTATAATAGGTGTCTATGGAAAAAAATTGGTCGGTTCCTAAAGCTAAAAAATTACACTAACTTAGGAATAAAGTACGTATTAAAAAAATTATTCATTAACACTTATTTTAAATGCAATCTGTTTTTCTTTTTAAACTTTTTTCTAATTCAACATTCATGTTTTAAAATGTTTTTCTTTTGATTTGAAACCATTTGGGTGTAAACAACATTTTTAATGAAGTTACAAAATCACTAACTATTTTTACATAAATAACCAGATGTTCTAAAAATAATATACGGTAATTAAGGATCACACACACACAGTTTAATATTCGTATTTAGTGTTATTCTGAAAGTTTGTGATGGTGGTATTTTAGTTGTATTGTACAGCATTTATATATTGGACTATTTCATCATCTAATATAAGTGTTGAATGTCTTTAGAAAAATTAAACTTTATTTAAATAATCCAAGTACTGTACAGTATATTTAAATAAAGTTTAATTTTTCTAAAGTCATTCAACACTTATATGTACGGTATATAGTATTATAGATTTATTAATTATATATATTTTAAGTTTATACTTCTGTAATCAAAATACTGAATGCAGCATTAACGTTGTGTTTTATGAATAAAATATTGTACGTGCTATACAATTTCAGCAAAGTCATTACCTGTATACGAATTACAGTAATGTACTTTTGTTTTTAGGTAAAATGACTTTAAAATACCTATTCTCTGATGTCATCAGTGACGCAAAATTCAAGATGGCTGCCAAAAAAATTTCTAAAAAATTTTTTTTCCTCAATCATTATAGTGAATAATCAATCGATTGTAAATCGATGTAGTGGGTACAAATTGATGATGATCACTATTGTGAAATATCGCTAAGTGAGGTTTAGGTGTAATATGAAACTACTAAGAACACAACTTGAGTAACCAGATATCAGAAGTTGTATTTTTATCTATGAAAAACTATATGTGACACATGGATATTATGGCTATCTGCACAGGTCCATAATTTGAACCCAGTTTCTAATAGCTATCTGCCACAGAACCATCATTTGAAATATCTTTATTGGTTTTGAATGACATTATTAAATGTTAACCATAATTGGTAAATGGTGATCATGTGATATTTAGTGGTTTAACTGGTAAATTTCTTAATAGTTTTATCAACTATACTTCTCTATGTATCTGATACACAGCTCTAAAGTTTACAATCCAATGGTCATGTTTACATATATAACTGGGGTCACATATATATATATCTAATTGTCTAAATTTTATTGCAATTTTTATTTTTAGTATTTGACTTTTTTTTTGTTGTTAAAATTTAGACAAGAAAACATATAAAAGGAATATCATAAATGATTTTTTTTTCAATTATTTTTCTCTAAAATAATAACTAAAAAAAATGCTTAGGAGTGACTGAAAATCTAATAATAATGTTCAATTATCAAAAGTCTAATTCATCAGAAAAAAGATCATGCGGTAAAGATAATCTCTATATTTATGAGCAAAGATGACTTATTAATTCTTTTTTTTTTTTAGACTTCATAATTACTTTTATTTTTAAGAAATCATTAGCAAAAATTATGAGAGAAGCTTTATTTGTCAGCTCCATGACGAAAAATCATGAATAATGCTTGAATCCATTGATTCACCTTTATTCTCTGCTATAAATTTCTCAGTAAACATTAAACCATGAGAATAACAAAAATGAAAAAAAAAGTATTTATAAAAATCATCATAAAATCTTTATTTTTTAATGTAGAGAAATGAAACTTGCATTGTCTAAAAGTAATGTGGCTGCTGAATTAAATGATGTAAAGTACGCATGTGTAGTGTGTATGGTTTTCACATTATCGTAAGTTGAAGCTGAGAATCGCTAATTAGAAACTACAAGCACATTTATTTTTTTTATATTCATATCAGCTATGAATTTATCACAAGTTTGTCAGTGTTCACGACAGCTTCACTGTCTACTTTCAGAGCCCTTGCAGGCTATCAATAGACTGCAGGCGACATCTTGGCTATGCTTGCTATATATAGTATACAAAGTGTGTTTATTTGCTTGTATAAGTCTTCTATTCTTTTTGTTTTGCTTTTGAATGTCCTTTTTTATGAGTCTTAACTGACAGTTAATGTGCCATATTTTAAAAAATTGTGTGGTTTATTTTTATGCTTTTTAAATTTTATTTGTAAATTAAATTATAACATTGAGAAATAGTTTTTATATTATATAATATGTATATATGCATGCATCCTTTTGAAATAATTACTATATACTTTTTTTTTTATTAAATCTAATCACTAATTATAATTACAGTATTGTTTTGTTTTATAAATAAATAGTCATTTTATACTTTTTATCATTCTATTAATAAAATTTTTAATCTTCTAACTTCTATGTATATTAAATTTGAAATAAAAAAATAACTCATAAATCTTTATTTAATATTTAGACAATTTTTGAAGTTGGACCAACTGCTAGTTCACCACTTCATGAGGTAATGAAAAATAAACGTGAAAAACATGGTCATTTAATTGCGAGGCACAAGTTGAAGATGCAAGAAAAAAAGCTTTCATTGATGCAAAGACAGGTTGACTTAAACCATGATAAGTCTTCTCAGCCACAAGCGAGTAATGAAGTTATTACGGTAGTTTTTTGTTGTTTATCATTTTTTAAAAAGTGTCAATAAGGAAAAATGTGTAATTATATGCATGCATGATAATCTGTTTTTATATATATAGTTAAAATAGTAATAGTAAGATAAATATATATAATTATATGCATGCATGATAATCTGTTTTTATATATATATATAGTTAAAATAGTAATAGTAAGATAAATATATATAATAGATCTTTAATCCTAAAATAAGAATAAATCCTAAAATAAGGGTGAAATCAAATTTTATCAATATTAAAGCTTAATCTTACAGGATACCTTCTGGTTTTCTGAAGAAATAAAGATGACTAATAAGCATTGTGTTTCAAATATCTGTGATCTTAAAACCCTTCAAATTTAATATTCCTTGGTTTGAAGAAAATATTTTTTAAAAAGTTGGAAATGAATAAAAAAAACGAAATTTTACTTTTTTAATGAACAGTGCAAAGTAACTACTGTTATCATTTGTGTGAATTGTATAAATCTAATGATCAATTAGGTTTTGTATCTTTTCTATTCATCAGTTTTCATCATAAAGAAAAAAAAGAATAGGAAAAGGAGTTACGAAAGTAATTTTGTTTACTTATTTATTTTGAGAGACAGAGAATGATGGTTTAATGTCTATAATTGAAATGTGCATTCTGCATATACTTGTTAAAATGTCTGCTGTATATGTTAAAAACATATAGTACTCTATATTTACAGTGATATTTGGTGCTCTCTTTTTTTCAAATTATTTTTGTTGATTTCTTAATGTGTATAAAATTTTAATTAAATTATACTTAGGCATATATATTGTGTAAAAGTCTTATATATATATACGCAAATTTATAAATAAATATTTAAAAATATAGTATTTAAAAGCTTATAAATAATATATGTATAACCGTCACTTAGGAGCGCTTTCAACTAACTTGTAGCTTTGTCAACTATCACGTTTAAAATGTCAGCTTTCCCATAATTCTATGATGTCAACTTTCCCATAATTCTGTGATCTTAATGTTTGCTGCTTGCCTATTAACCAAATGTTGCTTGTATTTACATATCAACATCGCCTCTTTAATTTTCCTTTTATTATTATTTCTTTCAGTTTCCAATATTTTTACGTTGTTATAATTAAAATCGAAACCATATATACATGATTTATTATGGTCATAAAAGACAGAAGCTGATAAATTATCATTATTTTTAAAATTTTGTTTTGTATTTTGAACCCTTTTAAATAACAATAAGTGTTCCTTTGTTCTTTTTTCCAATGTGCACCTCGATTCACCTATATATCCACGGCCACACCCACATGTCCATTTGTAAATGATACAATTTTTATTTGTAAATAAAGTTTTATCCTTTGAATTGTTTATTAATTTATTTAATGTAGGTGGTGCATAAAATGCAATATCACATATTCCTTTATAAATTTTCTTAATGAAACTTGCCTGTTGATTTGAAATATATGGTATTGATATCCACAATTTTTTATCAGAAGAATTAACACTATTATTATTTTTATATTTATAAGTAAAATTTTTAATAGTATAATAAACAGAATCATAATTGTATCCAGCGTTTAACAATTCATTATAATAAGTTTCAATATTTTTAGTTTTATCTGATGCATATTTACAAAGGTTATCATTTCTAAATAAAAAGGATTTCAAACCTGCCATTTTATGTGACATTGGTACTTTTGATTCATATGGAATATATCCTCTTTTTGCTATTGGTTTAAGAGTCATATAGTAATTCAGTTTATCCTTGTTTCTGGTTATTTTGAGATCTAAAAATTGTATACTCATTAAATTTTTATCCTAATGATTTGTTCAAGGAATTAAATAATATAAAGGGCTTAAAGTGGATTAAAACAGATGAAAATTTAATGAGTATACAATTTTTAGATCTCAAAATAACCAGAAACAAGGATAAACTGGATTACTATATGACTCTTAAACCAATAGCAAAAAGAGGATATATTCCATATGAATCAAAAGTACCAATGTCACATAAAATGGCAGGTTTGAAATCCTTTTTATTTAGAAATGATAACCTTTGTAAATATGCATCAGATAAAACTAAAAATATTGAAATTTATTATAATGAATTGTTAAACGTTGGATACAATTATGATTCTGTTTATTATACTATTAAAAATTTTACTTATAAATATAAAAATAATAATAGTGTTAATTCTTCTGATAAAAAATTGTGGATATCAATACCATATATTTCAAATCAACAGGCAAGTTTCATTAAGAAAATTTATAAAGGAATATGTGATATTGCATTTTATGCACCACCTACATTAAATAAATTAATAAACAATTCAAAGGATAAAACTTTATTTACAAATAAAAATTGTATCATTTACAAATGGACATGTGGGTGTGGCCGTGGATATATAGGTGAATCGAGGTGCACATTGGAAAAAAGAACAAAGGAACACTTATTGTTATTTAAAAGGGTTCAAAATACAAAACAAAATTTTAAAAATAATGATAATTTATCAGCTTCTGTCTTTTATGACCATAATAAATCATGTATATATGGTTTCGATTTTAATTATAACAACGTAAAAATATTGGTAACTGAAAGAAATAATAATAAAAGGAAAATTAAAGAGGCGATGTTGATATGTAAATACAAGCAACATTTGGTTAATAGGCAAGCAGCAAACATTAAGATCACAGAATTATGGGAAAGTTGACATCATAGAATTATGGGAAAGCTGACATTTTAAAAGCGATAGTTGACAAAGCTACAAGTTAGTTGAAAGCGCTCCTAAGTAACGGTTATACATATATTTTTTATAAGCTTTTAAATACTGTATTTTTAAATATTTATTTATAAATTTGCGTATATTATTTTGAAGAAATACAGACATCGATTTATAATATTATATATATATATGCGATTGACATCTGAAAACATAGGACTCATTGCTATTTGTGAATTTTAATATCTACATGAGGGCTTGAAAGTCAAGTGATATGGACAGGAGGGAGTGGGCGACTACTGTAATATGAGTAAAAGATGACTTCCGAATGATTAATGCAAATGGCAGTGCTTTCTATTGAAGACAGCCAATAGTCAAAAATTAATTTAGAACTCATTTTGGCTCCGGTATACTCATGTTTACAGAGACAGTGGTGTAGTTTGCTGCTTAACGTAAATTAAAAGTCAGTAAGAGTAACTATTTTTCATTGTTGATGCTCGTTTTCAAGTTGGCATTAAATGGATAGTACTGAAGAGAATCTGTTACAAAAGTTTGAAAATGGTGGTCATCTTGTACAAATAGAAACATAATGGATGAAATTAATCGTAGAATCAAATTTGGATGGGGTAAAAGAAAATATGCTTACGTATTTAAAAAGGAAGGTTTTTAATAGATATGTTTTACCAATTGTTGCTTATGGATCTTGATTGACACTAAACAGAAGAGCAATGTAAAGATGTGAGACCACTGAACAGAGTATGAAAAAATGTATGTTAAGAATAGCAAGAAGAGATTGTAAACAAAATACACATGGGTGAGAGAACAAACATATACATATCATTAACATCATTGAAAGAATTAAGAAACTAAAATGGAACTGGACTGGATGTATTGCTTGAAGAATGACAATAAATAACAATTGAAATCTTAAACTGAATCTCAAGAGATTGTAAAACATGTAGAAAGAGAATAAAATAATGATTATATGTATTTTTAAGATATATATATACATTGCAAATAAAATGTCCGTTAATTAAAAAATATAATAACAATAAAAATAATAAATATAACGATGATTGACTATTATATACAGTCTTTAACTGAAAGCACTTCTGCGGATTCAAAGACTGTATTATATTTATTATTTTTATTGTTATTATATATATATGTGTGCATTGTAATTAAAACAATTAAAATATAGAAAAGTAAAAAAGTTATTTCTAATTTGTTTCTATTTTATATATATATTGTTCACAGATAACAAACTCTGGATATTGAAATTGCTGATATTTGGGATAATATATCTCATAACTATAATAAAGATATTTTTAAAATTAAATATACATGAAATTAATCAAGATTTGGAATATAAATGCATCTCTTCATTTATATTGCAAGTCCTAATTAAATATTACATTATTATTAATGACTAATAAAGGTAAAGATGAATTATTCGGTTCACAACTTGTATATTTATAATATTTTTACTGATGACGAACGCTGAATTAAGTTCACAGCGTTATTTTGAAGTCAGATGCTTATTTGATCAATCTAAATCATTTTTGTACTTTCTATCTTCCAGTTATGTATAGCTAGATGCCCCTTTATCAATTGATTGGAAGGCGGACAATGGTCAGTTGTCTTAAATAATTCTGAATATAATGAGAAATCCTCACCTGCCTGGAAAAATTCCCCACCTATATTATAGATTTGAAATTCGGTTTATATGCAAGTTATGATTATGCTTATGTGGGGGGGGGGGGGAGCATCTGAATTTTGTTTGTATTAAATAATTCTAAGTGATTGGGATTAGATGAGATTTGATCTTACAGTTTATTTAGCTAAAAAAAAAAAAAAAGGATAAAATATGTACATATTTAACATTTAAATGATAAAGAAACTGAGATTAGCTTATATAATTGAAGGCATCGGATTTACAAAGTATTTAATCACCACAGGCTTCTCTATGAAAGATATCTGACACAATTCCATTAAAGAAGTAGAACTCGAACAAAGATAGCATTTGGCTTATCAAAGAGACATGCTGGGACATTAATCTTTAAGGTTTTTCTTTATTAGAGCCATTCTTCTCTGCTTATAATGTACATATGCTACATCTTTATTTAAAGGCAGGTTCTGATAACTAGGTATTAGGGTACTGAAACTATAAGGTCACATTTTTCATTATTGATAATAGTTTTCCTTTTCTTGTCCCTCTCTTAATACAATTTATTGCTGCATCTTACTATTCAAGGCCTCATCATAAATTTTAGTGAGTTCTTTATATTGTTTTAAAAATTCAAATGCATTTTTCTAACTTTAGGTGTTTATTATTGTGTTAAGTAAATATATTCTTTCTTTTTAAAAAAAATATAAACTGTGTAATCTTATATAAATTGAGTCTCTAAGGAAACAATGTTCTATGGAAGGCTGATGTCCATCAAAATACAGGATTATGTTGTTTCTTACTTAACAAATTTTATTTTTTATTATTATTCATCTCAGGTGAAAAATTTATTATTTTAAGCATCATTTTTGTTAATAAATGTCTAAATGTCAAGTTATTAAAGTTTGTATAAACAGTGAAGAATTATTGAATTATTATATCAATATTGTCAGCATTATTCTCAGAAAAAGAAGAGAAGGAAAAAATTAGCACATTTTTAGCACTGGTTTAGAATTTTATTAAATAAACATAAAAGAAACCATTGACTAATTGATAAGAACAAAATTGTAAAAATATTAAATATATATATTTTTTTAATTTTCTTTGGTTTGAAGGTATTTATTTAGAATATGGGGTGTTGTTTTTTTTAGCAACTAACTAATTACAAACTGTATAAATGAATTTGGAATGATTCCAATTAGCAGAAAAATGTTTTAGTGACTTTAATTAGATTCTTCATTTCTGTCATTGCAATAGATTGGACCACTTTATCTCCATGGTTTCTTGGTTTGTGTGTTGCTTTTCTATTATGTAAGTCAGATGATTTTAAATTCCACTTCAGGAGCAAATAAAAATAGCAACCATGAGAGGTTCTGAACTTCTTGACGGGTCTGCAGTAAGTCTAGAAAGATCAAATCCAACTGATTATTGTTGGATCTGGAAAATAAATTTATTTGAGGATTTGTAAAATACACGTTTGTTTATGCTATAGCAGATAGGTTTTAAAAGTTTTTTGGTCAAATTTCCGGAAGGAATTACTGATTTAATGTGTGTTGGATAGTGAAACTATAACCTGAATAAAATTAGTAAAATTGTTTGAAAGGTTTTTTCTTCTTTCTCTTCTCTAAATGCCAAATTGTCAAGACTTCTGTATAATTAAAAAGCTGTGATAGCTACGAACTAAGAATTTATATTTTATTTCTTTATCTGGGAACTTTTAGCTTTTGAATTTCTTTGCTTGGTCACTTTACTAGACTATTAATAAATAACATTCAAAAGTTGAAGTGAAAAGCAATTTGATATTATCTTAGGAGTTCTCTTGTAATGAAATACAAGAAATGGTAACTGACATCTCTCCTATTCCGATTATTGCTCAATTACTGTTTTAATTTTTCATATTATAATGTGCTACCAATTCTGAATTTCATATGTTTGATTTTGTACTTTTTAATAGTCTCATTGAAATAAAAGAATCATTTAAATATATGTATACTGAATTTGACTTAGTGTGAATAAAATATATTAAAACAGGCAAAACTCTCCATACAGTAGTGCCACTCAGTGCAAGCCAGAGTAATCAAGAGATAACAGAAGGCTTGTGCATAAAATACCTATCTAGTGCCTACTCATCCAATATGCCCAGACTAGTTTCTGGCTTATTTTAATAACAGTTATGGGTAAGCATAGGAAACAGTAATCATGTGATAATAAAATATATATTTAACAGTTATAATTTATTTATGGACTTATTAAAATTATTAGAATATATATATAAGTATAGCTTATCAAATATGTAAAGCTAAGAATATAAACCCATTCATGAAGCAAATAAATCTTAATAGGTTATTAAAATAATTCACAAGCAAGATTCCTAAAGAATCATTTAAATGATCTTGCACGTAATGTCCACTTTTTATGACAAAATAAATTGGCACTGATATAGCAAAAGATAGGCATTATTTGCAAGATCATTTAAATAATTCTCTAGAAATTTTGTTTGTGAATTATCTTAGTAACATATTCAGACTTATTTGATCCATGATAGGGGGTATAGATAATGTATATATATACTGAATTTATTTTAAATAAAAACACATGCATACACATAAATAGTTGGATAGAGTTAGTTTGTAAACTTTATTCATTGTAACTAATTAAGGTTTTTTTTTTTCTGTCTTCACTAGAATACATTTACCACTATAATTAAACCTAGTAACAAACTGTTTGTACCCAAGAAGGAAAGGAAACTGATGGAACAGATCAAGGATAAAGAATTTTTCATTCCTTATAGGCCTTCAAATTTTTTTTCAGAAAAGGGGTAAGAAATTTATAAACTAAATATAGGAGTCATTCACAGACGTTTTTGTTTAATTTTTACAAGGAAAAGTCAGTAAATTATAAGCAAAAAGTTGAACATACATAATACATTTTATATATATCATTAGGTGGCAGAACTTATCCAATTTATGACAAATTGAAAAAATATGGGTGATTTAATCTGCAAGTTGTGTAAGGAATGCATAAAAAATATTAGGCATCTGTTAATTAAATGTAAATGCCTGAAAGCAGAAAGGGTACAAATAATGAAGTTGTGGAAGAGTAAATGTAAACAAAATAATTAAACAGAAAGTGGCTTATTGGTTTTTATGCTGGGTTTGGGAAAAGACAAGGGAGATTTAGATATAAAGACCATGGAGTTGACAAAGATTATGTTGTAGAAATGGGATGGAGCAGGATAGAGAAGAATATGGGAAAACTTAGGGTGAAGAATGGAAAGGGAAGTCAAAGTGGCTAACAGGTTTCTCTGGGCATAGTTGCTGAGAGATTCCTGACTCCGTATAAGGAAAAATCAGAGTGCATCACATTACATGTAGGAAATTTAGAATAAGAGAGTAGATAAGTTATTTATATGACAAAAAATAATTATTTGAAGATAAAGAGGATGAAAGAAATAAAGATTTTTTTTGTTTAGATCTTTATGATGAAAATTTATAATATGAAGATAGGAATGAACTAACAAAATAGATTTCTTTAATAATATATATAAGAAAAATAAATGAATCGCAACCGAAAAAAATGATTAGGTAATAAGAAGTAAGAAATAGATTTTTTTAAAATTCAGATTTATATAGAAATAAAATTATATAGAGCAGGGATCTGCAACCTTTTAATGGTGTCATGCCAAACCTATGTTACATGTTATTCTGCGTGCCGACATGATTCTACCAATCTTATTATATATAATAACAAAATTAGTCTGGTTATAATGGGCTTCAAAATTATATATTATATACTTTTGAAGCCCATTATAACCAGATATTATATTATTGGTTATTCAATATTTTAAAATACATAGAATCATATGTGAAAATTATGTTTAATTAAATTACATTGCATTTGAAAGACATGCTTAAAATTTCCTTAGGCATGGAGAAAATTCATCTTAACACTTTAAAAAAAGTGTATTGCTTACAAAATTGCCGATTAATGTACAGTGATTCAGAATAGGTAAAGTGCATTTAGCTTTCAATGGTTTAATTTAAAAAGCTGATTAATGAACTTTTAGCAAAATAAACCAAGTCTCATTCATCAAAAATGTTTCAAAGAAACTCATTTTTGTGATATAAAAAATCAACTCAAAATTGGAAGTTTTTCATATATTCTTTTTTTTTTTAAAACTATGGCCATTTGGAATTTTTCTCTATGAAAAATTAGTTTTAATTACACAATAGACATGATTTTTTAACTTCTTTGAGATTGGAACAATATTATAAGTCTCGCATATTTGTGGACTTCGTTCCCACATTAACCCACCTATGACTAATTATAAACTTTTTTTTTTCAAGTAAATGCACCAAAACTTAAAATGTATTATTATATAATTACAAACAGAAGTTTTTAAAATGAATTCATTGATATAATATTCTGCTGGATATAAATTTATTTTAAACTCGCACTTGTGTACAAAAGTATCAAAGTTCAATGACCGTCAAAAAAAAAATTCAAAGCAAAATTAATCCCCCCTGAAAAAAAGTATTTCCATCTCATTTAGCTCTTATCTTTATTGAAAATAGCAAAGATAAAATATATGCTTATTGTACAAAATAATTAATAAATTAAATTATGGTTTCCATTTACAAGGTGCAAACATGTGTGTATTTAAAATATAATTTTTTTAAAAATTCAATTAGAATGCCATTGATAATCATTCTGCATGCTAAGCATGGCATGCATGCCCTAGGTTTCCCATCCCTGTATAGATTTATGAAAGACTATATGGTGTCAGAAATTTTTAATGCCAAAGAAAGAAGACTAAAATGAAATAAGGATTTGGGTTGTAGATATAGTTTATGTGTTGATGTAAGAAAGAGTATTACAACATTTATTTTTTGGACTAGCATATTGAAAAAATATCTGAATAAATTATATGGAAAGTGAAGAAATTCAATGGTAAAAGGGGATAAAAGAGAGAAAGATTTTATAATTTTTTTGTTTAGGTCTTTATAACAAAAGTGGATAATATGAGGATAAAATAGTAGAACTAACTAAATAGTTTTTATTTAAAATGAGATAGAAGAAAAACGAATGAATTGGAGCTGAAAAAATTATTAGGTGATAAAATAAGTAAGCAATAGATTAGTTTATTGTGAGTTATAATAACATTAGAACTAAGGAACATTTAATATGTCTAACAAGGTTTCCGGGCATATGATCTATGCATAGAAGCATTAGCCATTTTGCATCATATATTACTGAAGAATGAAAAATATTTGATTTGAAGAAGTGGAGGAGTATATATATTTAGGTATTTTGTTAAATGAGAAAAGGAATTATATAGCAAATTGGGATTTAAAGTTGATACAAAAAGCTAAAACTTCATGGGTTTGATTTAAAATTTATCATGTTGCTCATGATAAATATGAGATGCATAATAATTTTGAAAGGGTTGTGGTATCTATTTTAATATTTGGAAATGAAACAATGTATTGATTAGAAATAGACAGATGTGCATTGGATTGGGGAATTATGAACAACAAATGAAGCTATTCAAAGGGAATGCAATGGATCTTTTTTTTTTAATGAGTAAAATTTAAAGTATTTGGAAGGTTACAATAAAAATAGGTTAATAAAAGTAGTGTTTAATTGGATTGGATAAGGAAACTGACTCATTCAGAAAGAAAAGTTTTATAATATACAAAGTTAATAGGAAATGAGATAAATGTGCAGAAAATATATTACAAGTAAATAATTATAAGTGATGGAAAAAAAGAATAGATAAGTTGATGGTAGAAAAAAAATAGAGTTATGGAAAGTGAATATGAATTAAAAAACCCATTTGGAATTAAATAAGAATAAAAAATTCATAAAATATGAAACAATGTATGATAGCACTCATTAGAGAAACCTCATTATTATTTAGTTCAAAGATGAGAACTTTAGATATCAGATAAAGAAAACAAAAATGGGTTGAGGATTTGAATTGTGTATATGGTTTATAATAATAAATCATTTAAATCTTCAACTCGCAATGTTTGGTGAGCAAAAGTGATCTCTACTGGATGTCCTATTTTATTTTAATTCCTTTTTTTTTTTTTTAAATTATATTTTTGGCTGTTGATTGAAATTCAAAATCTTAAGCTGATTTGAATTTCAGGTTGTTTGTGTGAATAGCAAAATGGAATTAAAAGTAATTGCTGAGTGCATGACTGTTATTTTCAACTTTGCAAGCCTCATTGATAAAAGCAAAAGCCAGAAATCGGTTTGATAGGATATAAAGTGCAATAGGGCATTACCCAAGCTTATAGTAGATGGCACTTGAGGAGAGGGCAGCTCTTTAAGATATGGTTTACATAGAAACAGGATAGTGGATATTGACCATTATTTTTTGGAGTTTTAGAATATTACTAAAGGGAGAAATTTAAAAATAAAAGATTCTTCTTTTTTTTTGGTTAGATTTTTATAATTAGAATGGGCAATATAAAGATAAGATAGTGAAATTAACAACACAGCTTTTATTAAAATGAGATAGAAGAAAAATAAATTAGTCAATGCAGAAAGAACAATAGTTTCAGATGGAGGATGTAGTTAACTCATATAATTGAGTCTCTGGATATATAGCATTTACATTGCGCCTGTCTGTGTTATTTGTATAGTGGCTTGTTTCAGTAATTAAAATGTCAGCTGTATTCAAGAAGTTTCCTACTAAAGAATACTGGCCAAAAACTTTTTCTGCAAAGGATGTTCATAATGAAATGTTTTCTGTTGATAATAATAAATGGCTTGTATGTTAAGTTGCTTTTAACTAGGTATGACAATAGAGAGTTTTAAAAAAAGTTATTTTTTTCTACTAGTTTTGAGGAATAGGTAAAGTGATATCAGAAAAGATTATACCAAAAACTTTTTTTGTAGTTCATATTATAATCACTTTAAACTATTTACTGATTGAATTTCATAATTATTGTAATTTAAAAAAATGTAGTGCTATATTATCTTTTTGAAATGTTCAATACTCTTTCAGTCTTTGCATTTCTTTGCACTTTTATAATGCTTTTTATTCAATTATCTGACAGTTCGTACTGGCTAAAACAGTTTTTTAGCTCACAAAAAGACTGTTAGATAGTTGAAACTATCAGATAATGGGATAAAATTATTGTGAAAAATACAAAAAAAAAATAATTTTTTTAAAATTAAGCTTTAATTTATAAATAAAAAATCTGCAATTTCTTTTAATTTTTACTTATAAGAGAATTGTGCTGTGTATATATATATATATATTCTCTGTTACCCATATTCTTTTATCTAGTCTGGAAGTAGACAAGGGTTCTTTTGCTGAACAAGCATCATCGGTTGTTCTTGATCTTACTGGCGATGAAGAAAAAGTAATGGTTAAGACAGTATCACAAAGAAAATGGTTAGTGAAGATATTAATATACATGTTTACCAATGACTTGAAAGGTTTTTTTTAGCAGCAGCTTTCACATGTAGAAAAAAATCTTATTATTTTTAAATTATGCTTTATTTTATATTGGTCATATTTACAAAGAATGTTTTTTTTTTTTTTTTACATAAAGCTTCACATGATAGCAATACAGTTTAATAATTTCTGAAACCTCCCCCCTCCCCCACATACACAGTGAAAGTTATTCCTATAACCAATAAATAGACATTAGAAAACACATTGAACTTGAAAATTGCTTGAACAATTTCAAGAATTAATATTTTGTAAATACTTTTAATGCTTTATTTGGAATCAAAGTCAGGATTTAGGCCAGAAAGTCAGCACAGACCTCAAAGAAGTCAATATTAATCTTGATATTACTATTTTACATATCTGAATAAAGGTAACTAACCTAATTAGTTAGCAAATAGCATTTGTAGTAATCTCTTGCCTAAAAATAAAGCGATTGTTGATAAATGATAAGACCATACCATATGATATTTAAGAAAAAAAGTATGAAAAATAATAGAGCTATTAGCTTTTTTTCTCAGATTTTGAAACGTTTCTATTAAGTTCATTATCACTGATTTACTAAGAATTTTAAACTTGGTGCAATCAAAAAAAAAAAACAACAAATTGTTTAGAAAACAAGTTATAGCATAGTAAGTCACATTCTAGTATGAAGAGAAATTGTAGAAATAATGAGTATAAGTTGCCATTTTGCATTGAAGTTTATAGATTATGGAAAGTCATTTGATTTTCTAAGCATTTTCATGGTAATAAGCGTTGGGACATCAAGACGTAAACTTATATACACTGTATATTAAAATACAGCAGTTGATTAGATTTCATAGAATCATTGAAAGGATTATTACTGACAGATATTTGTGTACGCTATTGGAATAAAAATAAGTAGAAGCTACTCAAGTTATTTAGACTATGTCGGATGATGGTTTTATTTTCACAAATTATATGAGCTATCCGAATGAAAGCAAGAAAGTAGGACCAAAGGCAAGTGGGAAAAAATAAAATAAAAAGTAATAATGAAATGAAAGCAACAATAAATATGATGGTGAATAAACAATGACTAATCAAAATATTCTTTTTATAATCGTTTAAATTATCTAACCACTCATAATACATCATATAGATATGAAACATGAATTCAGATGCCATCTAAGTTCTTATACAGACCATAGATTAGACAATGATATCTATAAGCATGGATTTCATATTAGTTGAGATGTTTTTATAAATTTAAATATCAGACAATTCAGTAGACCTGCAAGAACATCTTCCTTGCTTTGAAAGGTGCCTTTATAGTCACTGCTTTATCTATGATTTGTATAAGAATTTAGATGACAGGTGAAAGTGGATTTATTTTTTATCTGCGCACAATAGTTGACTGGCTAATTAGACATTATTTGATGAGTAATATGTTTATACTCTTGCCAATTTAGCAATAATATATTATTTCTTTATAATAAAAGAAAAAATATTTTCTGTCTAATCAATTGGACAAAAATCATAAGATTGAACTCTGCTGCAGTGCTTATAATAGAAATAATTTGTTATTAAAAAAATTATACTTGAATTGGAAGAATATTTTTATTAATGTTTTTACCAGTGCTTAATTATTAGTCTTAGATGCAAGCATTTGGTAAATAAAAAGAAATAATGATTACACTTTTTACAATGAAATATGGAAAGCTGTATGTTCAATGTAGTAAGAAGAGATCAAAAGTGAATTAAATGGGCAAAAGAAACAATTGTCATCTATGAAAGAATTAGAAGTCTGAAGCTAATTTAAATTGGATTCCAAGAAATCCTAAGGTACTTGGAAAGAATCCACATGCAAGATAAATGGATAGGAAAATTTTCTAAAAAGAAGAGAAGATGTGAATCGAAGAAACAAAATTAAGCTCAGAGATGTCCATCCAGAAATGGACTGGTAATAGTTGAAAATGATGCTGAATATACGATTAATTAAAATATTCTCTCTATATATTTTAATTAGCCAAATGAGACAAAAGTTAAAACAAAATATACAGGACCATATCTAACAATTTTAATATCTAGGCATAATAAAAATAGTGTATCTCTTCTAAAAATTTCAAATGTTATAGAAAAATTGTTTGATTTTCTTGCATTCTTATGCACCGTTTACAGGTAACAGGCAGGTTGATATTTTCACGATGAGCTTGCTTGAATATGCACTGACAAGAATAAACCTTTAATTAATCATAATGGGATAAGTGGAATAATGGGGGTAATAGTAAATTGTATAATGCGAATCACAATATAGTGCTATGTTTAGTTAATAAATTCTGGCTACAAATGTTATGTCTGTATAAATGTATGTGTGAGGAGTATTAAATTCTAATAGATTAAAGCTCGTCTGATGGAAAGCATGCACAAATGTCTGAATTGAAGATACCTTTTTGTGGTAAAGAAAATAACAATTGGATCATTAATATTTGATATATTTTTGTATGCTTTCTTATATATGTTATATTGTATGAGCATTATATATATATGTAGACATACACACATTAATTCTGTTTATTAATTGTATTATTTTTAGGGATCGTAAGAAGAAAAAATTTGTATATAATCCTCTCAGTGAGCCCCAGAAATTGATCAAGACAGAAAGTGGGGCTTGGATTGCCTCAAGCTACAAAAAAAATATGTATCCTTCAATTTTTTTTAAAAATTATATATGTATAGTATTATATCTATATTTTTCATACTTTTGATCACAATTCGGATAGAATCAATTCAGTATGAGCACTTTTTTTTTTGTTTGTTTTATGAAAAAATTTCATTTTTACAAAATAAACAATCTTTATTAACACTAACAAAGTCCCCATTACCAAAATATTGCAATTCTATTTCTTTAAGTCATCTGTTTTGCATTGTTTTTAATGTGATTTCAATATTTAATTATTCACTTTTGTTACACTTGAATTTACAGCCTTTCAATATACCTTTCTTAGCTTACATTTTTGACTGATCTACAGTTGTATCACAACTGTTTTTCTCATGAAGGCTGTAGATGATCAAAATTGCAAATAAAAAATAACCTAAGTTGGTTAGAATGTAAAATCAGTATTTATAAATCTACAGGTAACCAATTCAATTTTCATGCTACATTGTCATTGGTCAACATAACTTGGAAGATGAGAGGAAAATAATACAACTCGAAACATTGTGTTCTGTACTATTATGTTTGTTATTATTAACAGTTCAATGTATTTAGAAATGTATAAATAAAGTTTGAATTTTTTAAAAACTGACAATTGTAATAGTCAAGCAAACCACAGATATAATAAAAAGCATTTTATTATACTCTTATACATTTGAAAACATAATAATTTTTTAGATTTTGAATTAATATTACAGTTCATCAATTAGACATCTCTAAGCCTTTTCACTTAACATCATTTAGAATTTTTCCACTATTGGAGATTTCCCATGAAAACCTAACTTACATAATTTTATTAAATGGAATGTGGTTTTGTTCTTTTTTATATATATTTATCAATGAAAATTATTATACTTACATTTCTAAGAAAGCTGTTGGTTATCCACAGTAATTTATTTTAATTAAAAAAATAAGATGTTCAGAAATCAAATGAAATTAAAATTTTATAAAATAAAAGTTATAAGAAATTCAAAAGAATTCTTCTATTTCAACATTAACATGGAAATAATTTTATGATTGATCAGTAAACTGTGCTCGCTAGCTGAACAACCCAAATGTTTTGATTTATGATATTTTTTTAAAAAAGAATTTGTATCTGATATAGCATATATCTTTATAGAGTCTTGTTCTTAATCTTGTATTCTATTGTAATAAGGCTTCTCTTTGATGGAATTGTAATTTTTATTACAAACAAATAATTTACTCAATTTTTTATTATTATATGAATTTTAGTGTTTCAACTAAAACTTTATCAGTTTCCTGTATTTTGCTAGTCTTCAATCATTTCTTTCATTGTTGCATTAATATTTATCTTTGCCCTTGCAATTGTTTTTTTTTTCATACTGTTTCACAGACTAAAGTGTTGTAACTGTCTTTATTGCACATGTCATATATTGTTGTTTTTGCTTCAATTTCTCCATTTCTACAACTGCATTTTTCTATTCAAACTATTTTATTTTGCTACACAAATCCAAGCCAAATAAACTCAAAATTTTTTTTAATAGATTTGAGATTTTACTTTCATATAAGCCATAGCCAACTTAGTAAACTATTTAGTTTTGCTCAGTAAATTGTTATCTAGTTCTTAGCTAGAGAATAAAACATCAATAAAAAAAATTTATTAACTTGCAGTGGGACATTGAAACATTTCTTAGTATCAGAGAAACTCAGTTTCACAATCTTTCTCGCCTTTTTTTTTATTGTTTGTATGTTCATTTCTTAATCTGTTTTCAGATACAAAAATTGGTTAGAACGTAGTAAAATGGCTTCTCGTTTAAATGATGAAGACGAAGAATTCAATGAGCAGCCAGCTGAAAAATTTAAAGGTATAAATTTAAAATATTTAAGTTTTTTGAGAATAATACAAACTTTTTGAAAAATTATAATATTTTATAAATGAATTTTTTTGTTGTAATTTATCATTAACTTGAGAGTTATTTTCAATTTAAAAAAAAAAAAAAAAGTAGTGTTCTTTACTGTATGCATAGATGTTTGCATCTTATTTATAAGTGAAAAAATAAAAATGTCACCATCCATCACTATTGATTATAAAGATTTATTTAAAAATTATATTTCATTTAATAATTTAATTATCAATGTTATCATAAAATTAAAAATTAATAGCTTTTGTTAAATCATCTGACTATTAATGAGTTAATAACGGATATTGAAACATGATAGCATTTTTTTATGTGTATATCAGATATTAAGAAGAAAGTATTTGAAAGATATTTTGGAGGGAATGATGAATGGAAGTAAGAAGAAAGAGTAGTAAAGATTGGCATTGTTGGATGATATAAGAGATGGGAAGAGTTACATGGAATTGAAGAACTGGGCAATGAAGAGAATGGAATGGGAAAAAGAATGGATGAACTGATGATGTGACTATTCTCTGATCCTGCTCATGGGACAGAATACTATTGCTGATCAGATGATTAGCTGAGTGTAGTTTAAGTAGTTATGGAACTTGAAAGTTTTGCAGATTCATTTTAGCAAAGGGCATGGTTTTGTATATACATCAATTTTTTTTTTTGTTTTTTCAGAATGAAATTGATTGTGAAATGTTTAAATCAGCACAATTGATAAAATATTGTTAAAGTCTTGAAATCAGTCGAATGTTGTTTATTCAATGAGTAATTTTTCACTTTTCAGTAATTTACTTGAGAGGAATAATATACTCATTAATTGTTTCTTCCTCTATTATTTGATATAGTAAAGATTTTGTATTACATTTAAGAGTAGGAGATTGTTTGAAAAGTTAGATTTAGAAAAAAACTTTTTAAATGTTTTGTTTGTAGTATAGCTTTGTATAGAGAAGAGAATAGTAAGATTAAAAAAAGAATGAATAAAAGAAAAGGAGATGCTTTTGAGATATGGGTTTGGAAATTAATGTAAAAGTTGGAATGATGAGATTAGAAATCTTGAAAAGAGTAAGTGAAAAAAGTCCTTATTTTTTTGAGATAATTAAGATCAAGAGAAATAGGACTTTACATATGCTTGAGTTAGAGGAGTTATGATATATTTTGTTTCAGCACTGTAATAAGTGAGAGGAGGAGAGGTAAAAGAATTGGTAATTGATTTTTGGTAGTTGAAAATGCTTGAAGAATAGAACAAGGATCAGAAGACCTTAGGAGAAAGTGGTTGATTTGAGGAATGGACCTATCTTTAGGCAGAGAAAGGATGATGATGAGATTTTAATGTTTGTAACATTGTAGAGATAACTGTTAGATGGTATTTTGATAAAATTTGCATGGGTGCAACCACTTGAAAAGGAATGTTACCATTCCAACTCCAAAAGTGAGAAAAAAAGAAATTGCTCTAGAAATGAGTTTTACCATGATTATACAAACTAATTGGTTAGCTATTATTATATTCACTTGTAGAATATGCTGATTCTTTTTTTCTGAAATTCTTCAACACCATGTCTAATTGTAGCTCTTAATGTATTTTAGTCTTTACCATAATTTCCCAATGGAAACACTTCGTATTGTCTTTGAGATATTAGTTATAATGTAGAAAGGTTTACTTTCTATAAAAACCATGTTCAAGATTCCCATAAAAGACTTGCATTGCTCATTCATTTTACTGATCCAATCCATTAAAGGTGCAATTTTGTAATAATGGGCTCTACAGTATTACATTCAGTAAGTTGAAAAACTAGGTAAAATAACAGTTCTATATACAGCTACATTAGTTGCTTTAGATATTTTCTTATGATGAAATAATCTATCTTTTAACTTATAAAAGGCAGCAATAAGATCTTGGAGTCTGTGCTTTACCTCAACATCTATTCTACCTTTCTAATTATGAAACTATTAATGTATTTAAATAATGAATGGACATAAATAGTAAATTTATAATAGCTATTTCCTTGCGTTATATACAGCCTAGTATTTATAACATATTAATAAAAGTTTATTCAATTATATTTATGAGTGACTCGCCTTGATGCAGGCTTTACAATTGACTATCAAGTCTATTCTATATCGAGATTTTAAAAATTATCTCTTTTTAAAATTCAACTATCTTTTTTTTTTAATCCTTTTTTTTTTTTTTACAATTCTCACTAACAAATTCTTCTGTCTTCCTAAATTTTAATAGTATGTCCACTTCAATTTTTTCTTTTAATTTCTTTAATTTTTTAAACTTTTGGTATTCTCATTTTTATCAGTCAAACTAAATTTCTCTTATAAACCACTTTCCAAAGGCCTCCAATTATTTTCCTCATTTTTTAGTAGTACTAGTTTTTTGTATCATATAGAACTACATCCCATGTGCAACATTTTAAGAGGCATTTTTAATTCCAAATCAACATATTTGGCAAATAATCTGATTCTTTTATTAATGTGTTGTTTAATTTTTAAGCTTACTATTTATTGATAATGTGTATCCATTAATTTAAACAATTTCTGTTGTTTTATATTTATTTATTTGGAGTTGGATACTTTGCATTGCTATAGAAGTATCAATAACATAGTTTTTTAGTTTTTTTTTAACTTATGGAACTCTTAAGAGGATAATAAGGGAATATCTGGTAGATGCTTGTTTTTTAATTAAGTAAAAGGAAATATTCAAGAAATCTGGATTCAAGACGAGTAATGCCTGATTATCAATTTCCAATGTCCAAAATAGCTCATCTATTAAATGTTTGAAGATTAACTTCATTTTTAATGCAAAAGAAAACAAAAAGCCCATAGACTAAGAGCAAATGAAAAATAATAGTTATTGAGAAGATCCATCAGAGGTTACGAAGAATGGCAGCCAAAATGGATCAGATCACTACGTGGCCCATTAAACATTCCAGTGTCTATCGAAGTTATCTGATCTTCATAAGCAGCTGCCTTTTCAAAATAACTTGCTTATCTTAAAATGTTGTAATGCAAAAATAATGGTATTATTAATGTAGTAATTGAACAACATATATGATCAGGTTTTTATCTGACAGTCACAAAAAAAAACTGATCACCTTCTTTCAACTATAAAATATGATGACTAAACTGTAATGAATATTTATAAACCAAGTTCATTCTATGATGCAATCATTGTTTCCATACAATACCATCATCTTCCAAGTTGATAACGTTCCACTTCTAGCCATCAGGTGTACAAAGGTGACATGGCCTATCTTCCATACTTTTCTAACCATTTTTTCACCCTATTATTGTTCCTTTGAGCAATTTCTGAATAAGTTGCTACCCTCCATGATATTTTTCTGAGGATGTGAGGTTTTTCATTATAAGAATGATGTAAAAAAAATTTTAGACATTGTCCTAATGTTATATAATTTTATTTCACATAGAATACAAACTTACATCTTCTTTATGGATGGTGATTAGTTCTGAAGGTGAAATATTATTCAAACACTAAGTAGCCCTACTGAGATTTTTTTTCCCCTTCAGCCAGGGATAAAAGCTGTAGTATCATTTTAAAACTAAAATTAATTGAACCTCATTTGATATTATTTTAAGTTTTAATACAGATATAAGAGATAGTTTATTTGTAATTTTTTTTTAAAAATATTTTTTCCCCACATGATGCTAATTGATTTTTGGTGAAATGCATATTAAAAGTGAAGAAAAAAAAATACATCTGATATTATTTTGTTTGTTTATAATTTGTACCATAATTGTAATTATATTATTAGATATTATTGTAAAATTAATCTAGCAATAAAGTTAAAATTCTTAAACTATCCATATTTTGGCAATTATCTCTATTTACCTTATTTCTCATAGGTAGAAAATTATTTTTCTTAGATCTTTCTAAGTGTTGTGAATTACATTTTCTCACCATTAATTAACTTGTGAAAACATACAATTTCCCATTTACTTAATATTGATTCTGGGGGGGGGGGTCTGAAAGGAGACCCTTTGATTCCTCTTGGAGGCCTTAAAGGAACCGAGCAGGGCAAATTCCTAATGTCCACTCCATACGTTCTTGTCGTTGCAGCTGTTATTACTATATGTTTATTCATATAGTATACGAACATGGATGGGCTGCTCACCAACACGCATTAGCCAGCGTGGTGAGTTTATTGGCTTTTTACCTCTGAGTTTAAGATCAAGAAACACCATGGTCTTTCTTCTCAGTGCCTGATAAGGCAGAATGAATGTTTGTGTAAATGATAAAGATTTTTCCCAATTATACAATTATGACAGACAAAAATAAAGCATGGCCCTTAATCCCAGGAGGCTGTAAAGTCACCAACCAAGGCAGCGGTTGGTGGCCGAAGGCGGAGGGTGCTAAGAATATCCTGGAGGCGGACCCAGGCTGCCATTTGATGACGACTTTTTATTTAGGTACTTACAACTGCAGATCACTTTCAAGTGAAGGAAGATTGCAAGAATTAGAAGAAGAACTCTCTTATATTAAATGGGATATTATTGGACTTTGTGAAGTTAGAAGAAAAGGTGAAGAGACAATTGATTTAAAAAGTGGACATATGCTCTATTATAAAGGCACAAATATTGGAAATACAAATGGAGTAGGATTCATTATAAATAAAAAGTGGAAGAACAATATTGTGGAGATTGATGGTGTATCAGACAGAGTGGCAAGATTAGTTATACAACTTAATAGCAGATATCAAATGCAGATAATTCAGGTTTATGCCCCAACAAGTTCTCACAGTGATGAAGTAGTAGAAGATTTTTATATGGATGTACAAAAGGCTTTTGATCAGAGTAAACAACATTTTAAAATTGTTATGGGAGATTTTAATGCTAGAATTGGTAAACAAATGAAAGATGAAAGTGTTGTAGGTAATTTTGGTTATGGTAATAGAAATGAGAGAGGACATAGACTTGTGGAGTTTGCAGAGAAGGAAAAACTTTATATTATGAATTCTTTTTTTGAGAAAAATGTTAGAAGGAAATGGACATGGAAGCATCCAAATGAAGGTACAGCAGAATTGGATTATATTTTGACTAACAGGAAATACATATTTCAAGATTGTAATGTTCTTAATAAATTTAACACAGGAAGTGATCATCGATTAGTAAGGGGTAAGATACATGTTAATGTAAAACTAGAGAGACAAAAATTATTAAGAAAAACTATATTTACAGTTGATATTCCTAATCTTCAGAAACATTCTAATGAATTTAAATTAGAACTTACAAATCGGTTTCAAGTATTAGTAGATTTTGAACATGATTCAGATTTGAATGAAATTAATATGAAAATAACTGATACACTTTTAAAAACTGCAACAAAGATAGCTAGTAGAAAAAAGCAGCAATTGACTAATAAAATTTCTACTGAGACTAGAGAACTTATGAAGAAAAGAAGGAATATGAAGATATGCAAGAATGATGCATTAAAAAGAATTGAATAACTCGAATTTTGTAAAATGGTGCGGAAAAGAGTTGAAAATGATATAAGAAAGTATAACTGTGAACTAGCAAGAAAAGCTGTAGAAGAAAATAAAAGTCTTAAGAATGTAAAACAACATTTTGGTATTGGTAGGAAATTTATATCTGCAATAAGGAAAAAAGATGGAATTATTACTAAAAAGAGGGATGACATTATGAAATTGGTAGAAGATTTTTATCAAGAATTATATAGTAATAAAGAACAAGTATCTCCTATATCTATTACATCTTCCAAATTGCCCAGAATTTTAAATGAAGAAGTGAGAAATGCAATTAAATGTATGAAAAAAGGAAAGGTTCTAGGTAATGATGGAATTATAATTGATATATTAAAAGAAGCAGGTGAAGAAACAGAAAAAATATTAGCAAAGTTATATACCAAATGTCTAAATGATAAAGATGTACCGGATGATTGGAAGAATGCAGTAATAATATTAATATTTAAAAAAGGTGATAAAGAAGATATTAGAAATTACAGACCTATCAGCCTTTTATCAGTTTTATATAAAATTTTTACCAAGATAATTACAACTCGTCTACAGAGAACCTTGGATTTTCACCAACCAAGAGAACAAGCTGGATTTAAAAGTGGTTTTAGTACAGTAGATCATATTCAAGTATTGAGAGAAGTTATAGAAAGGACAATGAATATGAGTTGTCATTATGTTTTGGATTTGTAGATTATGAAAAGGCATTTGATTCTATAAACATTTCTTCAGTGATTAAAGCATTGGATCATCAAGGTATAGATCCAGGATATTGTCATATTTTAAAGAATATTTATAAAAATGCAACAGCAACAATTAGATTACATAATGATACTGGGAAAGTCAACATTGAGAAAGGTGTAAGACAAGGTGACTCCATATCTCCAAAACCTTTTACAGCAGTGCTGCAAGAAGTATTTTGTGGATTAAAATGGGAAACTAAAGGAGTGAAAGTAAATGGAGATTATTTAAGTCATTTAGATTTCGCAGATGATGTAGTTGTTTTTGCAAATAATGCTTCCGAGCTGCAGGAAATGTTGCAGGAGTTATCAGATGAAAGTAGGACTAAAGATAAATGTTAAAAAGACTAAAGTAATGTTTAATCGATTTGCTCAAAATATGAAAATAAAGATTGATTATGATGAATTAGATGAAGTTAAGAGTTACAAATACCTTGGTCAGATTATTAATACAGATGGAAACATAATAGAGGAAATTAATCATAGAATTAAACTTGGTTGGAGTGCTTTTGGTAGAAATAACTTGATATTAAAAGGAAATATGCCTATGTGTTTGAAAAGAAAGGTTTTTAACAAATGTGTTTTACCAGTTCTTACTTATGGATCTGAGACTTGGACACTTAATAGAAGATCAATACAGAGACTTCAGACCACTCAAAGAAGTATGGAGAGATGTATGTTGGGAGTAACAAGAAGAGATTGAAAACGCAATGTATGGGTAAGAGAACAAACAGGTGTTACTGACCTCATTAAAAAAATTAAAAGATTGAAGTGGAGTTGGGCTGGACATATTGCTAGAAGAGATGATAATAGATGGACAATTGAAATTTTAAACTGGATTCCAAGAGATTGTAAAAGACCCAGAAGGAGACCACATGTAAGATGGATGGATGAAATAAGAAAATGTTAGGGGTGATGTGGAGAAGAGAAGCTAATGATCGGAGAAGATGGATTAAACTTGGAGAGACCTTCATCCTGCAGTGGATTGATAATGGTTGATAATGATGATGATGATGAAATAATCAATATGTGAAAGATTTCTCAAAATTTCTTTATTAAAAACTTTGTTTTTTTTTTGCGCATAATATTTATTAACATAGGACCATCAGTGTGAGTCATTCAACAACAAGAATATAGTACATATCAGATCAAGTCATAGAGAAAATCTTGAAAATATTTTCAACCATAGTTATATTTTTGAAATAAAGATCAGAAAATTTTCTAATCAGTTTACTACAACTTTGTGAGCCTATGGGTACCGCCAGAGCAGGATGGTGAAAATATTAATGTTTTTGAACTTTCATATTCATTAAAATTTGAGAATAACTTTCAGCAAGGAAAATGAAATTAAAACTGAATTTTCAGTCGATGCTCAAGTCTGTTTTTGAAGTTGGTGAAAGATTATGTAATTCATTAAAAAAGTATATAATGCTTGAAAAAGTTGATGGGGAAGGATGATGAGGACAAATAGTAGTGAATGGGTGGATTCTTATCATCTTAATAATCAGGTGTACCTTTGAGGAATCTGAAAAACTATACAAATAATAATTCATTTTCACAGAACTATCTTTTGTATGATCCCAAAAAGTTGATACTAATTTGTTGCACCTAATTATATTAATGTATATAAATAAGCTTTCTAATAAGAGGTAAAAGCAAAATAAGAGCTGACTCTTTTCTCCTAATGTTTATATGGTTATCAAGATGCTTATTCATTTTTCAGAATAGCCATATCTAGATGTCAAATCAATTTCATGAATATTGGTGGAATATTCTAGAGATTTAAAGTGCTTGCCAAATGAACCAATGGAACCTCAAGGCATATTCTATCTTCAGATGATAATATAAAAAGCAGCTTTCAATATACATAATTTTTCATAATTTATTTGCAAAGATCAATCTTTGGGATCCCATTACAGAAATTGAGAGTTTTTGTTGCTATGTTGCATGAAAAATATAGAACTGAAAGCTGTTTTATGAATTGTAGTGCCATATCTGCAGAAAAGATGAATGAACTGAACAAGGATCTTAAACAGACTATTCATGTAATGTAAAATATGACTAATATTTGATATAATTCTAATTCTATCATATATATATTAAAGATTGTAAATTCTTAAATAACATTTCTTTTTAAATATAAATAATATAAGTAACTACTTCAAGATAAACAGTCTGGGAAAAGTTACTCTTCGTTTTTTTTTTTTAAATATTTTTGAATTATTTTATCTTCATATTGCAAACTCACAATTAGCTTTCTGTATTTATCTTATACTTAGATTGTTTTTTTTTGTGGGGGAAGGGGGATCAAGGATAGTAAAGATATTTTTTGATGCTAGCTAGGTGATGATGATGATGATAGAATGGGGTTTGCACTATTACTCTTTTTATGTAATCTATAGCATTACTTTAGTGATGGAGTTTCATGTAATTGGATATTTTTTGTTCTATTCCAATTTACTTCTATCTAGGATAAATTAACTATACTAGAGATGGAATGAGTTAGTTTGTCTCTTGGACTTTGAGAACATTTTTTTCCATAGTGTTTTTTTTTATTTTTGGTTCTATTTAACCAACTATGTCATCCTTTTTTTTATATTCTAATAGTTATATTGATCAATGGAAAACAATAGCATTTGTCTAGAACATTGTCTTCACCAATTGGTATCATTATTTAAGAAGTGTTCCTCTTTTGGTATAGAATAAAAATATTGACAAAGAAAGCCCCTCTTCTACATGAAAATATGTCTGTTAGTTTCTCCACTAAAATTCCAGCCCAAATGAAAACAACAGGCTATATATACTAAAGTAAGGGATAATATATCAAATGATTTGATACCAAAATTAGCATAGCTTATTGTAGTCAATCAAAAAAAAAAAAACTTTTGACCTTTTATAATGTCATAATTAATTATTTATTCTACTGTGCATTAATTTATAAAAAATATTTTAAAAGTTTTTAATATAATTTATATGCAATATTATATAAACAAGAATCCCCAGACACTAGACAGTATTAATTTTCTTTCCAATAAACAATAATAAAAAATTTGTCCCTGTGTTTACTTGTAATTTGTCATCAAACATGGATTTGTATATGTATAGACATAAATAAATCATAGTCAAAGTTAGGGAGTTTTTTTTCATTATACATTTATATAAATATATAATAAAATGTTTCTCATTATTTCTGAGAAAAATTTTACAAAAAAAAATAGAAAATGAAAAAGGCATATATATATTAATCGATTTTTTCTTTGACTGTAGAAATCTTATCTGATATATTTACTTGTGTATTTAATTTTAGAAACTTCACATTTCCCTGGATCCAGGAACAAGAAATCATCACAAGTGTTGCAACAGGAATTAAAGACTAAACAGGAAATAATAAAAATGAGACAGTATAAAGCCAAATTAGCATACAATCGTAAAAAAAAGAATATCTTCAAGGCTAAGAAAAAGGCTTTGGGTGCAAGAAAGAAGACTTGATAGGTTACAGAAGTAACCTTGTTATTTTATAAATATCTATAATATTAATAAAAATAATAATGTTATTGTTAAAAGTTTTTTTGGGTCTAGATCATTGATATTTGTTACATAGCTGGAAGATTGCATGTTGCCAAATGGTGGCAATGGTAACCAGAAAATCTCAAATTTTAGTTTTAATATATATATAGATAATGTATAAGTGCAGTAGCAGATAATGAAACAGTGGATATAACAGCTTGTATTATTTACAATCACATGTACAGAGATATACTATTAATTACAAATCTCAGCACTCTCTTGCAATGTGTATCTTAAAATATTTATTGATAAACTCTACATCTTTTAAAAATCCTCAATAGATTTTTTTTTCTGAAGGATTTTTTAATAGTCTTCCCCAATGCTTGTTTTAATTTTATCTTTTAACTGTGAAAATGTTTATTTCGTCTTCATTTATTTACATAAAAATATTTTTTTAAAAATTGATCTCTATATGTTAACAAAATAATTATTATTATTTTTGAAGACTCTAATATTATATAGAGAAGTTATTTTGATAGTTGTAAAGAGTATCTTATATTTGCAATACAGGAAAAGAAAATGGATGATAATTGAGAAGTAAATTGTATATTGAGATAAACTATGCAATAACGTTCAGTAAGAGTAAATCATTTGTGACCTATTTTTATAAGAATACAATTAACAGTAGAGTACGTTCAGAATAAATTCATCAGCAAGAGATAATGATATGAGAAAGATTAAAATTGGAAATAAGAAATGAATTGATTGTGGAATCTTTTCTCTCCTGAATAGTATCTAATAGATGGAGAACAGACTAGATGTTTCACTTTAGATTATGAGAACCATTTTAAGATCATTTAAATTTTATTTATAATGAGATATTAGTAAGTGTCTATGGTGTTTCTGTAGCAGCAGAGAATTAATGAAACAAAAAAAGATTGTCAGAAAAAAACCATTCTATATGGATAATTTGAATAATTTTTGAAGAATTACAAATTAGATTTGAATAGAGATACAGAATTTTTAGAAAAATTCAAGTTTGAGTTGTCAAAGACTTGAATTTAACTATTTATAGAGTCCATTGAATTTTTTTTTTTTTGAAGACTGTTAGAGGTTTCTATTATTGATCAAAACAGAAGAAGAAAATAAATACTTAACAGTAAATCAAAATTAAATTTGATTTCTCACACACAAAAATGTCACTTTTATGAATAATAAAATGTTTGAAAAAAGAACTGTGAAGTCAGCCAACATTTGTGAAATAAATACAGGATAAAACTTACTCATTAAATTAATTTGAATGGAATAGTTAGAAAGAAAATTGAATATCCATTATGAATTCAATATAGACCACATGAAGGAGGCTTATTAAGGTGTGACTACGGACAGACTTTATTGAAAGCCTTGTCAATTGCATAATAGAATTGTTTATTATTTCTTTAATCCATGAATTTTATAATTGAGATGTATAAACTAAAAGATTATTAGTATAATAGTGTTTGAAGACCATAAAAGATTGATTTTTTAAAATATGGAAGAAATTGAAAATTAATTGCTTATGGAAATCAACAAAAACAATTTCATCTAAAACAAATCAATGTTTTGAAGATCAGTATTACTCTAACAGAAATACACTTGATCACACACATGTCGAAAAGATAAATAATCACCAATATACATATTTTGTGCTAAACCAGCACTTGTCAGATAGTCCAGGGCTTTGAGCATTCCATCATCAGATTTTCAATGAAATCGATGGCTGAAGAGTTGTGGGGTAGAGTGGTTTGAAACCTGTCCATTAAAGTATGAAGATTGACTATCTTAATATAAGCTGAGCTTTGATTATATATATGTGTGGAATTGATAATCTGGACCAACTGACAGTGCTGGTTTAGCACGAAATACATATATTAGTGATTATTTATCTTTTCGATGTCTGTGATCAAGTGTATCTGCAGTATGAGATAGCATGGATGGTTGAGGTTTGTGTGAAAGTCTGCGTTCAAATGTCTTATATATTACGTATAGAAGTGCAGGTATGAAAAAGCCTGTACTGTAGAAAAATTCATATTCGTAACAGAAATACTAAAATTTTATCCAATTTTAGAAACCACAAATGTAAGCATTGAATAAAATTTAATCGTTTTAAAATGGCAATGGGGGGGGGTATTTTTAAATTAGTATTAAATATACGCAATTATCCACTCATTAATTATCCTTTACTCCTACTTTGCTATTTAACCAAAGAACTGATAATTCGAACTAAGACCAAATTTTGAATTTATTGATTTTACTTACTACTAATTTCTGTGAGATTAAATTACTAGTTCTGATAATGAGATAAAAAGGTCAAGAATTAAACAACTCCGCGGTGGTGGCGGCCGGTCTATTGGAATGATCATTCTCTTGATTCATTTTTAATTTATGAAGAAAATTGTAAGACTTCTGGAACCATAAGGTAGAAATGTCATGGAGACCCATTCCATTAATGGCCCTGGGTGGTTGCATCTGTCTGTAGCTTATCGCTACTGTTTTCTTTTTCCAGAACAGCCCAGAGCATAAGCATGCAATTTTCAAGATGAACTGTTTAGTGGGCTTAATCACAGGGAGATAATAATTAATCTTTGTCAGTACCATCATGTTTAATAATGTGACTTTACCAATATATTCCAAACAATAATGTTATCTTTTGGGTTGCCTACAACAGGGATTTTTGGATATTGCTCCTCATTGAAACTGAAGACGAGTGCGTTGGAAAACTGAGGGCTTGTCCACAAATCTCGAGGCAACCATTTTTCCAGAGATCAACTTCCAAGCCGCAGACTTTTTAGGCCATTACATATTGAATATTCATCTATCACTTCTTGTAGTGTCAGAATATGTTTTTCAGATGGGAGAATCACTAGTATGTTATCCATGTAGGACAGATGTTTAATTATTTTCTTAATTGGAAGAATATATAGTCCAGGGAGATTTGATTCAATACTTTCAAGAAGAGGATTTACATATACGAAGAACAGGGAGCACTCAATGGGGATCCCTGCAGGATAGAAAGTAAAGGCTTAAATCCCTGGGCAACCTTTTCTTCGAGCATCATTAATATTTTCCTGTTCATCAGGAGGTTCTCAAAGATTGTTAAGAATAGCTTTGGGACTGAATATCTGTTTAGGATTTCAAGCAGAGTATCTATTCTGACTGAGTTGAATGCTGCCGAAATGTCCAATAGAACGGCAATCGGCCCAGCTTTCCTTGATATTCTAATGTAATCAACAGTAAGCTTAAGCTGGCATACCATGTCTGCAGTCAACAAGCCCTTTTTGGCAAACTGTGAACGTAATATATGCTTGTATATAACATCCTGTATATGGTCTTCGATTAGGCCCTTGGTGACCTTGATTAATAGCGGCGACATTGAGATAGGCCTCAAATTATTAATGTCCGTAGCTTTTTTACAAAAGGCACCAGTGAGATTGGGTAGAGACTTTGTAGGTCCCTGCACCTCTTAGATAACTCAATCATGTTTTTAATTGTTGGAATGGTGAAGTGATTGAGGTGCAGGAACACAAATTTAGGCACTGCGTGTGGTCCCGGGTGTATGCTATCAGGGATTGATTGTAGTTTTGAAGAATTTTTGTTTCCCATGTAGTCCATCATTGTATATGCTGTAATCATGTCTTAATTGCTGTCCTACACCATTTCTGCAATTTTCCTTTAAAGTGATTGTGAATTTTCATCAGCATTGCAGTGCCTGTGTAGAATTGTCCAAACAACTTAAGAGGGAAAAAAATGCATCTTTCAATTTAATGTATATCATTTTTCAAATCCTGTTTGACAGAAAATTTTATATAACTCAATTAAGAAAACATATGTTTTATCAAAAAAAATTGAGTTATATATAATGGTATCTCCAAATTTAATTAATTTTCTCAAATCTATAGCTTTCTTACATCACACTAGGCAACTCTCCAGCTATCTCATCCATAGTCCTTTCAGGTCTTTCATGTATAAAAGAAACAACATTTACATACACATTCATTCTGCCTTATTGAAAAACCAAAGAAAACCACTTGTTGTTTTTTTATTATAACCCCAAAGGAAGGATAAAAACTAGTAAATCTATCATGCTGGCTGTTGTATGGAAAACAGCCAATCCAAGTGTATTTACTATATAATCACAATATCTGCAATGACAAGAATTTATTGAGTGGATAATAATTTGCGTGGCTGGATTTTTAAGGCTTCAAAAAGAAATCGATATCAAACTTCTTTTTACAGCCATATTTATTATATAATACATACCAAGACAAATTTTATATCCTCTGATTCCTAAATAATTCATTGATGATTGTTTAGATAATTTCAGGACTGACTGGGAAAAAATCTAAACTGAACTACTTGTTAATTCCTTTTTTCAAAATAACGAAGTTTTCAAACCGCTGATCTTATAATAAATAAAATATTCCACTAACTAAGAAAAGGTAGTAGGCCTTGTGGTATTTGGTTTGTCCAATTTGCCTATTTCTATATTCGAAATCATGTGAAACTTGAATTTTTTTAGGTAACGGAAAATTTTCAAGCAAACAATTTTTTTTTTTTTTAATATCGCCAATGTAGTTAGTCATCCAATATTATTAGTTAGAACATAGTCATCTAATTTATTCTTAGCTGGGGGAATAAAGTATGGAAGGAAAATCATGCTAAATCTAATCAAACTGTCCACATTTATTTTTGGTGGAATGACTTGTCTTCCAATAGACTGCTTAAAGTTGTTTTAATAGCAAAAAATCTCTATGCAAAAGATAGAATTTTCAAACTAAACTTTTTATCGATAATCTTGCCTTATAATGTACCATTCACATTTCATTACATACTAAATATTTGTTTACAATATATGTATATTAACGCTATTTTTTAGAAAAAAATTTAATGATGTAAAGAAATGATTAAATTGTATATTATAGCCGTAAAATATAGATGTTAGATCTCTTGGTCATAATAATTTGTTGTCGAGTAATTTCATGGGTCTTCAGATAGAGCTCTTATGTACATCTAAAACGAACAAAAAAAAAAAAGATGCTAAATTAGATATTCAACGAAATGGTTTTTAAAATGTTAACCAAGTTGTATCTTGAATTATTTACACCAGTCATAAAGGCCAATGAACTTAAAATTTGTTATTCCGATATATGCTAGAGACCTCTGTCAGCTAGATTTAACTTTTTTTTTAAACAATTTTTTTTTTATTTTTACTTTTTTATCCACAAAATATTTATCAATCCAATATTAAATTTATGATATTTTTCTATAACATAGCATCTTTTAATATTCAAATAATCCATAACTCCTTAATTGATTACAGTAATGGGTTTTTTTTATCTTTATTTTCCTTATCATTTCTATTAATGATTAAGTTTTCAAAACAAATCAATAAACTGTCAGTAAAGCGATAATTTATTAAAAAATAGTTTTAAAATATTACTATTAATTTTCAACATACATTAAATTTAATGGAATTTTAATTTTTAAAAAAATTACGTAATAAAACGATTTGCTATAACCCTTAATAGAACATTGATAAGAGACAACAATTTTATTAACTTATTATTTAATCAGACTAATATGTGTATGTGTGCAGAAGAAATCCCCACCAGTAGAAATTCTATTGTACATATTTTATATTAATATACTTGACAGTGGAAAGTCAAAACGTATGTGGAAGTTAACTTGTATGTTGATACTATCTATGAATCTGCTTATTAGGACTGCTCGTGTGTTCAGATTGGATTGTAATATCTTAAGATTCATATGCTAATTACATCAATATAAATATGGATGTTAACTTATTACTCATAACTTTATTGTTGCTAATTCAATCAAATATTCCTGAATATTCACACATTCTTTATCATTTTGCTTGGAATTCACAAAACATTCAAGCCTCAAATGCCAAAACTAGAATTGATCCAAAGATCTTGCACTAGTCTGACATTCTACACTGCACCAAACCACATAATTGTATGAATATGTATTGATAATAGTGAATTAGTTAATATTTACTACTAAATTAATAGAATTAAAAATTATTATTAACATGATATCAATTAACTGAATGACAGATCATACAATAAAACACTTAAATTTCATTAACCACTTAATATTATTTTAAGTCTAATCTCAAAATAACATAGAATTCAGATCACACGACTATTTATGCTTACATATAATATGCTGTTAGATGTGTTTTTTTTTTTTTCATTTTACTTCAGAGTGATCTATTGAAAGTGAAAGCATTTAAGAGCTTTTTATTAATTCATTACTTAGCTAAGATGTTATAATAGCAAATTCTGAATCTTGAACTATGATAATGTATAGATCACAGCACCAGTTTCAGAGCAATCCCTTCATCAGCTAATACCAATATCACTAACCATAAAATGTTTTTTTAAAACAAAAAAAAAACGTAAGCCTTAATATAATAATCATGGTTAATTGATCAAGAAGTTATGATGATTGAACATCTGGAAATCTTTAGTTCTAAAGTCTACCACTTGAGTAATCTCTCTGAACACAACATTAATGGTATTATGAAACTATTGTTTAAACATTGTATAGACAACTTAAAATCAATTTTCAAGCTCAAGGATTGGATTCTGCATACTTAAAATCAATAACTAACCACATAAGTAAAGATAAACCACAAATTACCCTCCCTTATATTCCCAAATTATCACAACAGATGATAAAGACTTTGGCTGGTAAATTTAAGGTTGGCTTCCGCACTCCCCCTAATACTAACAGACTTATTAATAATTCTAAGGATAGAACATATCCATCTCAGACATCCCAGGTCGAATACAGTATTTCATGCCCTCAGGCTGGATGCAGTGCCACATACTATGGGGAAACCAAGGCCACTGTTCATAATAGAGCTGCTCAACACATTTATACTTACAGAAGAGCAAAAAAGAACAATGATAACTTTTCAATATTCTTGGAACATGAGAAGCAGGCTGGCCATGTGTTTGAACCAGGCAACCCTAGGATAGTATGCTCTGAAGCCAACGACTGCAAAAGAAAAGTCAAGGAGGCGTATTTTATTATCAGTGACAACAATTCCATCAATAGACGCGACACATGCTTTTCTATCTTGAAAAAATGGACAAACTAATTTGCATATTTTATTAGTTAACAGTACTACATAAATGATTTATAACTTATGTTGGCCATGAATATGAGGGAAAACCTCGAAAGCGCTCGGCCCATTTAATTGTTTTTGGTTTTTGCAGCTTCTTTGTCAGCGGGTAAATCGCTTTTATATGCTATACTTAAAATATAAACTTGGAATACTGACATTCTGAAGAATATTTATCAAAATGCAAAAGCAATGATCAGATTACCTATTAATACTATGCAGGTTAACATTGAGAAGGGTGTACAACAGGGTGATTCCATATCTCCAAAATGTTTATAACAATTTCGCAAGAAGTGTTTGGTGAATTAAAATGGGAAGCTAGAGGAGTAAAAATAAATGTGATTATTTGAGCTATATAGATTCTGCAGTTGATGGGAGTATTTTTATAAATAATGCTTCTGAGCTCCAAAAATACATGGGGACCCAAAAATATTCGGAAATTTTGTAATAAAAAATTGTAAATTTTTAGGTGTTCAAATTGGATCATTTTAAAAAGTATAGTCTATTTAATGCAATGCACTGGTCTAAAACAGTTTCTCACTTTTCAAAATAGTCTGAAAATGCTTGCAAAGTGGTGCATTTTAATGCTGTCATTTTTTTCTTGGTTCTAAATTTGCAAAAAAAAAAAAAAAAAGACATTTTTTCATTTGAGAGATTTAAAAAAATTGCACAAAGCAAGATTGAGTGAGTACCACTGATAGATAAGTGCTGGGTTATTGCTGAATTTAATTAAAAAGAGTGCACTCATGGCTTTGAGAGATAATACTGTTGGGAGTGGAGTTTGCATTCTTTTATTTGTGCAAAATGGGATGTTTACATTTTACCGCATCACTTAAATGTTTCAGAACTTGCAAATAAAATACCTGACTGTTACAAACTAAATCTGAGAGATACATGCCACTTGTGTCAAAAAAAAATCAGTGTTAATTGTTCGAATATTTCAGCTATTATAAAAAAATTAACAAATATGAGAAATGCATTTTACAAAAATATTTGCTACTACATGGCCTCCCGATTTCATAAAATGATGTCATTTGGTAGATTGATGTAGAAGAATCCCTGCAAGAAGTAAGTAAAAGTTGAAGCATATATTACAACAGATAGGCAAACCAGAGAAGGATTCGGATTATTTTTGGCTCCTCCCCGGCCATATATTGCAAGATTTGTCATATAAAAAGTCAAAAAAAATAGGACAGATAAATGTTTAAAAGATTAAAGGAATAAAGATTGATAATTATGTGTTTGATGAATTTAAATAAATTCTAGATACTTTGTTCAGATTTTAATATATATGGAAACAATGGATGAAATTCATCATAGAATTAAGCTTGAATGGGTTGCTTTTAGTAGAAATAATTCAGTATTAAAAGGAAATTTGCCAATGTGTTTGCAAAGGAAGTTTTTAATGTATGTAGTACCAGTTTGTAAAATTTGAGTACTTAATAGAAAAACAATACAGAAACTTCAGACCACTCAATAAAATATGGAAACTGTGTTAGGAGCGAGAAGACATTGAAAATGAAATATGTGGGTGAGTGAATAAATTGATATTACTGACATCAATGAAAGAGTTGAGAGACAAATGGAATTCCTGCTAGAAGAGATGGTAATACATGGTCTATTGAAGTTTAAATTTTAAGAAAATGTAAACGATTTGGAAAGAGACCTTATATAAGATAGATGGATAAAATAAGAAAGTTTGCTGGTATGATGAAGAAGAGAGGCTAGATATTGTAGAAACTGGATTAAATTTGGAGAGATCATCCTGCAGTGAATTGGTAGTGATTGAAAATGATGACATAAGTAATTAAAAACATATTTTAACTTCTACTTGTCATTTAGGAATTATAATTAACATTGTTAATTGTTTAATCAATTGTTTTGTTATGAGATAATCTACATGTGTGAAATTATTTTACAAGTCTCAATGTTATTTTATCATTATATATATATATATAAGTGTAATATATTCAAGACTAAATGGGTGTATAAGTAAGCATTAAAAACAAGTCAACACTTAGACAATCCCAATTTGGATAACAATCAATAATCTCAAACTGTTGTTGAGGCAACATCCTTTTTAACAACAAGAGCAGGTTGCCTTGACAACAATTTGAGATTGTTGATTGATATCCAAATTGGGATTGTCGAAGTGTTGATTTGTTTCTAATGGTCATATATATATATATGTTATTCATAGCTATTTATTAGGCTAGAGATTGTTTTAGCAGTAGTAGTCCAAATATAGATTTTAAACTCAGTTAATAATCAATGTATCTTATAAATTCTAATATAGTTTTACTTTAACCTGTTTTTCATATATGCATAATATTAAATATATATATAGTTAGTAACAACTTTGATATACTAACCTTAAAATATATTGCTAAAGTTGTATAATAGTTGTACCATAGTAAAATAAATCATAACAAAGTATAATGGATAAATAGCGATGAGAATATTCAAGGGATTGTGGTAGTCTAGACCAACTGATGAGGCTGGTTCATCAGAAATGCATATTGGGAATTATTTACCTTTTGTTATATCTTTATTTACTTATATGAAATAAAGTAATATTTTAATAGATTTTCAAATATATATATATACATGGTATTATTCAGATTGATTCATAGTACTGATATATTGACATTTTTTCTGAGTAGCGCTGGCCATCAACTGAGTCATCGATGTTAAAAACTATTATAGAGGCACTGTAATTATTAATATATAACAAGATTAAAGGGTCAACTAATAGAAAACAACAGAACATTTTAAAAATATAAAGATGGGAATGGAATGATAATATATATATATATAAACTATTAAAAAAATTAGAAACTTTTTAGAATTTCGTGTTGTTTATTTGTTAAACCTTTAATACTGTTATATGACAATACTTACAACACTTTTATAATGGTTTTTATGATAACATTCATTACCCAGTTGATGGTCATTTGATCCAGCCAAAATGTCAGCACATTAATATTATTATACACGATGAATCTGGCAATATCATTTATATCTGTAGTCTATTATAACTTTCATTTTAATGTATACTTTTACCAACTTTGACACTAAACTAAAATAATCGATTCTTCAAGTATAATTTTTTCATGATGTAAACAACAATGCTCTTTGGCTGGTAGCAACCTACTGGTTGTATTTCAATATAATGTATAAAGAACTTTCGTTATAAATAGGAACTTTAAGCTAACTCCAAATACATTACTATAATTCATGTCAGATCCCTATAAACTCTTTAGTAGTGTTTGTATTATGTCATTTTTCATTTTAATGCTCCATGCGGGAGGGTAGATCTATATTTAAGTACTTACTATGTATTAGTCTATATTTAAGGTTTTGTGATTTTTTTTGTCCATCAATGATTTCAGCGTTTTTTTTTTTTTGTCAGCGTTTTTTTTTTTTTTGTCTATCGATGATTTCAGCAATTTTTTTTTTTTTTTCATCGATGATTTCAGTGTTTTTTTTTGTCAGTCAATGATTTTTTATTTTTTGCATCGATGATTTCAGCCTTTTCTTTGGTTTTTTGCCCATAAATAATTTCAGCCATTTTTGCATCACCTGGTGCCAGAGTATGCGTAACCAAACACTACCAAATCTTTTTAACAAACTTGCTTCAAATTGTCAATTTATTATATAAAAAATAGTCAGTTTTATCTTACACCCCCCTTCCTCCAGCTTCTTAAATAGTAAATAAACTAAGCAGCAATACTTTGAAAGTGTGAAACTTTCAAAATTGTAGTGATTTTTATAACTATCAAAGCAGCTTATAATTTCAAATAAATTCACAGTAATATGAGAAAGTAGTCATTTTTGACAAATTTGTTTATAATGATTCTTTAGAAATCTGATTTATGAATTATAGTAATGTATTTGGACTTAGTTGGTTTGAGAATAAAATTTATATTCCCAATGATGCATGTTTAATAGCTGTGATTTTTCACAGATATTAAAATTATTAAATACTAAACTCTAGATTAATTAGATTTTAAAGAGCAAAGTGATTGTTTTATTGTATTGGATATTTGAGTTCTGCAGTAAATTAGCCTAAGGTGAAGTTGAAAATATCTGCAAATTATCATTACAAACAGTAATGAATATTAATTGATAATCCACTTTATCATACACCAAATATACATACTACCAAACTGATAGTAGTACAAATTAATTATTTTTTAGCAAAGTTTAAATAAGAACAAATTTACTTTTACTAGCTTTTGACCCAAATTGAGATAATAACCGATATATGGAAATTTTTGCTTTTGAATTGACCATAAATGGTATCCAGTTGATGCCATTTAAAAAGTCAATACAAAAGCAAAAATTTCCATATACCAGTTATTATCTTGATTTGGGTCAAATAATATTTTTCTGGGTAATATTTCTTTTTTACTAGCTTTTGCATTTTAAAATTTAGTCAGTTTGAGTTTGATATTTGTATGTCAAAATCTGTGCACATTACATTGCACTAACTCTGGATTCTAGGCCAGCTGACGAATTGTGTTGAAACCATAAAACAATTACCCTGGAGGATCTGATTGTCTATGTATTTTAACATGATATCAAAGTTGATAAGAGTATGTTATTGCTAAATTGATTAAATGGTTTGTTTAAACTTTGCTAAGGAGTAATTACTTTACATTGTTACCAGTTCAGCAAAATGCACATTTGTTTTAATTTATTGTATCAATATTTATCACGTTAAACTGATCTTTTCTGCCAGCAATCTTTAAAGCTAGTATGTCCCAATTAATAAAGAATACATCATCTTTCACAAAAGACAATTACAAAACATTCCTTGAACTCATAAGTCAATCAGATTCTTGATTGAATATTTTATCTAGAAAATTTTGAACCATATTGAAAATACAAGTATTTTGAACATTATTGAAATTTTCAAGTAATGAAAGGCTATAATCAATGCACATGTAATAAACTCCAAGTGAATTAAAAGAATTAGTAGTAAACTGAGATGAAGATTTTACTGATGACCCATACATAGAATAATTTCCTTTATGTGGAGAATTAGAATAATAATAATATATATACGTTCATACAAATGTTTTCACAGGTTACAGATATAAGACATTTTGTGGATTAATCCATGTAATATTTTAATGAAATATTGCAATGTTTTGACTTAATTACACAAGCCCTCAACTGGGAAATGAATACTATACTTGTATATGTAAAAGCATTTTAAACAATGTCTATAAAGATAGTGGTAGAAGCACTGTAAACAGTATTTATATAGTATTAAATTATTTATTATGTATCATTCATTTCCCAGTTGAGGGCTTGTGTGATCAAGTCAGAACTTAGAATATCTAATTAATATCTTACACAGATATGAACCCGCAAAATATCTTTTAAATATACCAATACAAAATGCTACATTAGCATTTTTATAAACAAATATCACAATAATTGACCAATACACGTTAACCAGCTATGCATCTAATATTGTAGATTCTAGCAAAAAAAATAAACTCATTTTTTATCTGCCATCTATGCTTATAAATCAATCATAATAGGAGAGATCTCTTAAGTAAGTTGAGAATGTTAAATAAATAAATAATCAAATAGCTTTATTTCTCACGAGTTCAAAAACGTTTGAGTGCTGGAAGTGCCAGCAATTGGAGGACCTTACCATCCAGAGTCTGATACTCTACCTCTGCACTAAACTTCGCAGGGCAGAATGTTATAATGGGCAAACTTGTTTAAATTTCTAGATTCATTTCATAAGATATTAATTTCTAGTATTTTTAAGATCCTTGTAAATCTGCCTTAATTACACATATAATAATAAATAATACTAAACTGGTATTTTTATAATTAATATGATAACTTACCATCTACACTTTAACCAGCGATTCCAACTACAATTGTACAGTCTAGATTACAAGTAGATAGAAAAACTAACCCATTTTTCATCTAAGCTTATAAATAAACCATAAAGCAAACATTATAACAATAGAGGCAAACATTTAAATATTTTGAGACTGATACAATGGAAAATTCGATTAACATTCTAATTGGTTAATTTTTTTTTTTTTATTTAACTACAAGTGACTGAATCATCTATTTATAAGATTAGTCAGACAAGTATAAAATGAGTTGAACTCTGTAATATTAATAGGTATGTTAAAATATATTTATAAGTTATGATGTGTGTGTGTGTGTATTTAATTAATGATGTGGTTGCTTTTGCAAATAGTGCTTTAGAGCTTCAGAAAATGTTGCAAGAATGATCAGATGATAATAAGAAAGTATGATTAAAGGTTAATGCTAAACACACTAAAGTAATGTTCATGGATTTTCTCCCTTCAAGAAAAAAAAAAGAATAATGATGAATTAGAAGAAGTTGACAACTACAAATTCCTAGGTCAATTCAGATGAAAACATGATGGAAGAAATTAATCATAGAATTAAATTTGGATGGAGTATTTTTGCTAGAAATAATTTAATATTAAAAGGAAATATGTCAGTATTTAAAAAGGAAATTTTAAATAAATGTGTTCACTATTTATTATTTATGAATTTTGGTCACGCCAACTGCAGAACAATTCAGACTTCAGACCATTCGATGAAGTATGGAGAAATATATGAAAGGAGTAATAATAAGAGAATGAAAACAAAACATGAAGATGAGAGATCATACAGGTATTACTGCTGTCATTGAAGGAATAAAGAGACTGAAATGGAATTGGGATGGACATATTGCTAGAAGAGATGATAATATATGAACGTTTGCAATCTTAAAATGATCTTAAAAAAACTTTTATAAAAGACCCAGGCTATGTCTGACATCGGTAGATGAATAAGGCAGTTTGCTGATGTGATGTGGAAAAAAGAGGCTAAAAATTTGATTAAAATTGGAGAAATATTCATTCTATAGTGGACTGATAATGATTAAAATTGATAATTTAATTGGTTTTTCTTTTACTTTTCAAATTGGTGTTAACTTAGGTTTCTTTCACTTCAATATAATTATTTTTATGTAATCTTATTTATTAATGATATATACATTTTTCTGCTTCACTGACTTAAGTAAATTATAGTTTAGTATAGCACCAAACTTTCAACTTTTTTATTTATTTTGCCCTTTCACTTTTACAAGAACTGATTTCCAAGTTAAGTATTATAATCATTTGTTAGAAATGTATGCAACTAAAACAGCATTAATCTGAAAACCATTGGTTTTGAGGCTTTTTCGAATTTATGATTTTTTAAAAATTTCAATAGATCTTTTATTCTCTCATTGTAAACTAGAACTGTGTAAGATAAAAATGAATTTATCACAATTAGGTTGATTAATTTACAGGTATTTACTGAATTTTTAAAAAATTTTGTTTGTTAATATATATATGAATTGATTAATTTATTGAGAAAGGGTAAAGATTGCCTTTGAAATTTTATTTAAATAATATAAATTTTTTGACAATAGATATTTGATTAATGTATTTTCTATTTGTATTACCAATAATATTTAACAGAAAAAGTAATTGCTTGCATATTTAAATCAATCCTGAGTTACTAAATAGTAATTCATTGTGGGATATGACCAATGTATCTTTTTTTTTTTAAAAAATATTTATTTACTAGACTTTGCAATTCTATATTCTTAGTCCAAACTTCCAGGTGTGAATTTATTTGATGACCATTTATAATATTTCTCTTGAATATAGTTAGTGATAAATAGCTATAATTATTGTAACACTTCAGAATTGATGGGATATTTTTTTCTTGCTTTTGTAAAATTTATTCCGTTCCAAAAATATTTCTGTTACAAACTTGCTAAATCTATCTCAATGAAAATATAGCTTGCTATCTAATTTTATAGAGATAGACAAGCATTCGCCATGGTGTTTCTCAATGTCTGAATTCTTTTCTTTTTACCATCTTAAATTAAAACTTAATTTTCATCTGCTTTAATTGATATTTTTTCTTTTTACACTCTTTCAAACTTGTGTATTGCAAAGCAATCAATATTAATTGTATTTAATTATATATACACCTTTACCCACCTTAGCGATGGCAATTGGTTCTCCAAAACTCGTCGTTAAGCAAGAATATCTATAGAGAATACGTATTTATAATGGGGGTCTATAAGGAAAAAATTGGTCGGTTCGTAAAACTAAAAAATTACACTAACTTGGGAATAAAGTACATATTAAAAAATTATTTATCGAATGCAGTATATAAAAATATGTAAAACCAAAACCCTTAATATAATATGCTTGTGTAAACTGTGCTGTATTATGCAGATATTCACTTGAAATATGTATGTAATGTACGCATTGTATTGTATGTGTATGTATGTATGAATATGTAAAAAGAAAAAAAACACTTGGCTTCATTTTCTGAGTTATCAGTTTGCACATTCTAATATCTATTGTTGTCTTCTAAATCTTTTCCTGATCTTCGTTTTTTTTTGAGAAGATGCATCAGATGTTGATTGGCTGAGGATCCTGAAGAAAAAGTTAAACTGGATAGTTGATGTGCTTCTTAAATTTTCTTTTCATATAACATCTTATAAGGTCTCATTATTTGACTGAAGGCATTTTTAAATGTAATGGTGCATTCCAAGTCAGGATCAGATTCATCCAAAAAGCTGTTAATAGTCTCATGATTATATTTTCTTCATTGCTTTTTTTCTTCTTCATCCATTTGTATTAATTCCTCATTAGTTAATTCTTTCATGTGTGAATCCAAAAGCTCTTCGATATTATCATCATCAACTTCTGTAAATCCCACTTTCTTCATTAAGTCAAATGTATTTTTGCATATGATTGAAGTGGTTTCCTTTTCAACTTGAGCACGAGTTGTGGGCAGACTTTCTTCCATGTAAGTTTAAGAGCTGTGTTAGTAACCTTATTTCATGCACTTCCTATAAAATCAACAGCTGTTTTCATATTGAAGGTTTTCCAGAGATGTGGAATTGTGTTATCAGTGTCCATATCCAAAGTGTTGACAAGATGCTTCATTAGTTCTTGAAGATAATACAACTTGAAGGTTGTGATGGTTCCTTGATCCATAGGTTGAAGAAGTTATGTGGTGTTCGGTGGTAAAAACATGAATTGGATGTTGCTTACATAATCTGAGATGTCCGTAGGATGTCCAGGTGCATTGTCTATTAGTAACAAGGCCTTGTCTGTGTGATTTCTATTCCTACAGTATTTAGTGATGAAAGGTGATAGATAAGTCTTAACATAATCTATAAAAATTTCTCTTGTCACCCATGCTTTCCTATTAGATTGCCATATAACAAATAGTGATGGTTTTTCAATTCCTTTAAATGCACATGGATTTTCAGAATGGTAGACAAAAAGTGGTTTCAGTTTTACATCTTCCTCCATATTTCCTCCAAGCAATAATGTAAAATAATCCTTGGCTGGCTTGTAATCTGGGATTTTTCTTTCTTCTTTGGATATAAATGTGTGTGAAGGCATTTGTTCCCAAAAAAGGCCAGTTTCATCAACATTGAAGATTTGTTTCCTTCCTGTATAATATTCAATAGTTCAGATGGAAAATTTGTGGCTGCAATACTGTCTGCTGCACTGCTTCTCCAGTAATTTTTATATTGTGTAAGTATCCACACCTCTGAAATCTATCAAACCATCCATGACTGCCTTTAAAATCTAAATCCCTGACACTTTCATCTCCCTCATGATTACTTTTTGTTAAGATCTTGAAAGAGTTTTATTGCTTTTCCCTGAATTAATAACAAAGATAGTGGCACTCCTTGGTGATTATGTGAATCGATTCATTGTTGGAGAAATTTGTTTAATTTTTTGAATAAAGGATGCCATGATTTCATAATTTTGGAAAGTTTGGAGCCACCTACAATTAGTTGAGCACTTTGTTCTATTTTGTCTTTGTTTTTCAAAATGGTAGCAACAGTAGACACAGATAATCCCATAGATGAACATATATCATGATTTCTTTCTCCTTTTTCCAGTCAACATAAAATATCCACTTTGGTTTCCAAGCTCAAAGATTTTCTTGATTTTTTTATGGCCATGATGACTAAATACAGTATCTAAAAAGAAAATTTTATATCACTGCAGAAAAAAAATGTGTACTTTCACTGTTTAAAAAATACAGTACAGCAAAAAAAAAGAGAAACTAAATTTGAATTTAAGTTTTTATATTCTTCCACAGAAGTTTTTCATCATAATGAAAAAAAAATCCATACTGAAATGCATTTTTAAAATTTGTATGCCAATACATATTACGGTACATTTATGTTTATTACTTATGTGAAATTATTAAAATCAAAAAACAATGTTTAATTATAAATTATTTAATTGAACATAAAGACTTATTACTGTACACCAGAATAATAAAATGCTTAATGCGTATTGTAAATCAGTCAACTTAAAAAAAAAAAATTCAACTTGTTTTAAAAGAAAAAAAATCTAATTGTACTAATTTTCTAAAACATACACTAAGTTTATTTTTCTTTTATTTTATATTTGCTATAAGTCAAATGTTGGAATCTTAATAAATACAGTACTATATTTTTAATAATGTAATAGTGCCTTCCCTCCCCTGTTCATGTAGAAAGAAATCCATTAACATTTATTTTAAATGCAATCTGTTTGTCTTCTTAAACTTTTTTCTAATTCAACATTTGCATTTTAAAGTGTTGTTTTTCTTTTTATTTGAAACCACTTGGGTGTAAACAACATTTTTAATGAAGTTACAAAATCAATAACTATTTTTACATAATTAACCAGGTGTTCTAAAAATAGTATACAGTATTAAGGAACACATATGGTTTAATATTCATATTTAGTGTTTTCCTGAAAGTTTGTGATGATGGTATGTACTGGACTATTTCATCATCTAATATAAGTGTTGAATGTCTTTAGAAAAATTAAACTTTATTTAAATAACCCAAGTACTGTTCATTATATTTAAATGAAGTTTAATTTTTCTAAAGACATTCAACACTTATATGTACAGTATATAGTACTACTGATTCATTAATTATATATATTTTAAGTTTATATGTTTTATAATGAAAATACTGAATGGAGCACTAACATTGTGTTTTATGAATAAAATATTGTAATGCTATACAATTTCAGCAAAGTCATTACCTGTATATGTATTATAGTAATGTACTTTTGTTTTTGGGTAAAATGACCTTAAAATACCTATTCTCTGATATCATCAGTGATGCAAAATTCAATATGTCTGCCCCAAAAAATTCCCCCCCCCATTGTTATAGTGAATAATCGATTGTAAATCAAAGTAATGGGTACAAATAGATGATGATCACTATTATGAAATATCGCTAAGTAAGATTTAGGTGTATATGTTGAATTAAATATTTTCATGGATTTTTATTAACAATAGAAATGAGATTATATCCATGTAAACAGAGATAACCTTTAATATTTGATGTTGCTAAGAAACTATCAATTATTCCTGTGGCTAAACAAGTTTTCTTAGTAATATATAATAGCTCTTTTGTTGGAGTGTGTGTGTGTGTATAGGTATACACACAAACATTAAATTTCAGAAATAAGACTAATTATTTGTAAACTTAAATTTAAAATAATATTTAACATTTGTCCAAATCAATGTTGTTATTAAATTAGTAATAATTGAAAGGTTGCTAGTCTTTCACATGCACATAGTCTCTCAGACAGCCAATCAAATTTTATACAGCTGTCTTTAAGAATGATCAGGCATTGACACATGACAGATTTTGATAAGAAAAGGATGATACCAACCTTTTCTCAACTTAACTTTATATATATATATAAGCCAGTCTTAAGCATCTTGGCCTAAAAGCTTGAAACTATAAACGTATTCATTTATTACTCACTGAGTTTTTAATTTACGATATTACAGCGTGAAATCTTAGATTTACTACACCGCAATTTTCTAGATGTTAATATAATTTATCAGCAACATATGTAAATAACATTTGTCCAAATCGCATGTTGTTATTAAATTAGTAATAATTGAAAGGTTGATAGTCTTTCACATGCATGTAGTCTCTCAGACAGCCAATCAGATTTTAAACAGCTGTCATTAAGAATGATCAGGCATTGACACATGACAGATTTTGATAAGAAAGGATGATACCAACCTTTTCTCAACTTAACTTTATGTATATATATAAGCCAGTCTCAGTGAATAATAAATGAATATGTTTATAGTTTCAAGCTTTCAGGCCAAGATGCTTAAGACTGGCTTATATATATAAAAAGTTTAAGTTGAGAAAAGGTTGGTATCATCCTTTTCTTATCAAAATCTCTGTCATATGTCAATGCCTGATCGTTCTTAAAGCCAGCTGTTTAAAATCTGATTGGCTGTCTGAGAGACTACATACATGTGAAAGACTAGTAACCTTTCAATTATTACTAATTTAATAACAACATGTGATTTGGACAAATGTTATTTACATATGTTGCTGATAAATTATATTAACATCTAGAAAATTGTGGTGTAGTACATCTAAGATTTTGCGCTGTAATATCGTAAATTAAAAACTCAGTGAGTAATAAATGAATATGTTTATAGTTTCAAGCTTTCAGGCCAAGATGCTTAAGACTGGCTTATATATATAAAAAGTTAAGTTGAGAAAAGGTTGGTATCATCCTTTTCTTATCAAAATCTCTGTCATATGTCAATGCCTGATCGTTCTTAAAGACAGCTGTTTAAAATCTGATTGGCTGTCTGAGAGACTATGCGCATGTGAAAGACTAGCAACCTTTCAATTATTAATAATATTTTAAAAAATGTTTTATTCATACAAATACACTAAAAATTAAAAAAAAAAAAAACAATCTTCTTCAGCTTTACTATGATCAAAAATCATTTTTTGCTATCAATGCCAATCTATTCATCAGATAAAAAGAGGTCATTTTGTACTTTGATCAATAAATTGGCATTAATATAAGAAAGTAAGCATTATTGCAAGTTTATTTAAATAAATATTTGATCATGACAATGCTTTTTATTTGTGAAACGTAAAAAAAAAATATTTTTTACTTTTTAGTAAATTTATGTAACTAAAAGCATTTCTTTAAAATTTTTAACTATCTACTTTTTAGCTTTGTATATGTAACACTGAATAAGAAATATTGTTAGATACTGTAACAGTAAGAAAAATAGAGTTGCTTTAATCTAATCTAGAGCTATAGGTAGAGGAGGTTCGAACCTCGCCTACCCTCCAGATTATTACCAAGTCACTTACTCCTCAAATCTCATGAGAGTTAATTCCTTAATGTATTTCTCGGTGGTCAGATAGAATTGAGACTCAATAAAGGAATCCTGACAGGTGATGATCAGGTTTACATATATAAGAAAATAGACAATATTGATAAAGTTATTATAATGGTGAATAAAAGTTTATTATTTACATTAGTGAAGCAATTAACAATTAAGTATGGGTGTTACAAATGATTTCCCTTGTAATGCATAAATCTATATATATGATCTAATATTCTTGTAAAAAATACATTAAGTAATTTAAAACAAAAATGATAATACACTTTATCAGCAATCGGATCACTTTCACTTGAGAGAGAGTCAGTAATGGTATAATTTACAAAGTCAAGTTTTACTGGTCAACTAGTTAGATATAATTTGGGCCAAGTTTGAATATAACCCAACTTTAATTCTTAAACATAACAGTAGGAATCCCCAATGAATATTTTCAGATTTACACAGTAACATTTTGATCATATCCTAAGAAGGTTTTAATAAAATAAAGAAAATAAAGCATTGTGTTCCTTAGTTACTGCATATGTGAGTTTAAAAAGGGAATCTTGAGACACAATGACTTCATAAAAGATTAACTTGATGCTGGATAGCACTCTGTTTCTAAACTATGATTAGAAAAAGGAACTCATTCGCTGTAGCATGAACCGAGATCAAGAATAAAGTTTAGTTGCTTGTGTCCAGTATATATTGTAACCTAGTGTTATGAACACTTGGTTTATTTGGCATTATTTCCACAGGAAAACAATGCTATCCTTTCTTAGAAAATAAAAAAGTAAAATAATAATAATATTAAGTGATTAATAAAATATGCTATTTACTCATTTTAACGTGTTTTAAACAAATAACTAATAAATTTAGTAATTCAATGTCATTTTGAAGAAGAGCATGAATAATTTAATTAAAATATTAACAATAAGAGCAATTTAATATAGTATAAAAGCACATATCATAAACAGTAATTGATTTTGGATGGGTAGAGGGAGAATGGATGAGTGTCTTATCATAAAGCACAATAACTTCTGGTGATTTTTAAATTATTTTAGATAATAATGTATACAGAATTATACACCACTAATAAGCATTGTTAGTTAAATATATTTATTATTTTTCATTATTTGTCAAATTACTTTGTAATCCATTTAAATCATACGGAAAACTATATGATTGTAATAAGTTTTTTTTTTTTCCTTTCTTTTATTTATGGTATAATTAAATGATTATTTTTCTGTAAGAGGTCGCTAAAACAAGACCGCCAATTTTTTTTTTTTTGAAGAAAGATTGTCTGACATTAGTTTTTCAAAGAAGGAGCAGTGCTGAAATTCGGTAACAAATTTTTTTTCATTTTTTAATTGCAGAAATAAATATAAGTCAAGTAAAATTTTAATAATATCATGTGTGGCTAATCCTTTTTGGTGGGACATCCTGATCTCTGTTGCTATCGACCTATTTAAAGCTTTTTATACGCAAAAATATACTATCTTGTGCTAAAGTTCAAAATGACCATATTAACTACAGCAATCACGGAAAATGTCATTATATTTAAATTAAGTAATATAAGTAATTTCCAGGAAATAATCAATTATTTGTTAACTTTACCTTATTTAATGATCTTTTCATGGTATAAAAGAAAAATTATAATTAAAAGACATATTATAAAAGCCAAGGAAAGTTAACTAGAAAAATTTCGCGCTCTTTCTAAAAAGAAATTGTCTGCCTTTGAAAATAATGTAAGTTCCCCACGTTAAAATATGTTTTATTCACTGAAAATTATCTAGAAATAATATTAATGATAAATGATATTTACTTATGCACCTGTATATTTTTAAAAAAAATATATATATATAAATTTTCTCAAGGCAAATATCGGAAAATTTGTATGTGTGCATTTTACGGAGAATTCCTTGTTAAAGAAAAATTACAATTCCCAGAGTAGGAACAAAAACTAAAAACATTAGTGACTTAATTATAACCATAATATAATATATTATATTATACATCAATTGGAGTCATTAAAACTTCATATCCACATAAGTCAGCTGCAGTCATTATAATAATAGTATCTTGGAAAATTCGCGCATTATTTTTATTCATAAGCCAGCTAGCTAAAAATGGTACGTATCATCAATAATAGAAAAGGAAAAGAATTGTGTGTGTTATCGTTTAGAATAAAATATTCGTCTACGTTAGAATATGTATTGTTTTCTTGGATCCCAAAATTATAGCAGTTTAATTCAAGGAAGAGTTAACATCCAACGCTGCTATGTTTTTCTTTGCCTAATTTATTAAGTGCACCAGAATGGAGGCAACTTTTATATAAATGAAATAATAAAATGTGTTTCTTATTTTAAATTTGCTTCGTGAACTACAACTGGATCAAGTTCTTCATCTGGATAAATTGCCCAACGGAAAACATTTTTCTAGTGAGATAATAAGCACTTGTTAAGTAATGATTTTTTTTTACTAATTTGTAAAATTATGTGTATTTTTTTTTTATATCAACAGGTTAAAGGCTGTATAGTCAAGTAATATTTAAATGACCTTGTAATCATAAAGGTATGTTTTCATGTAATTATTCTAGGTTAAATTTATATTTGACATGGAAAATTTTTTTTTATAAAATGTGTTTTAACTATTATATGCAATTATGGGTATAAATTTGATATGTTAGATGCGTACAAGAAAAACATTTAGATACTTAATAGGTAAAGTAAATAAAAAAAAAAAATTATCAGAAGTAATTAAAAAGAATTGCTATACAAGATATTTCTTGTCTAAAGCTTGAAACGAATTTATACTGTATTAATTGAGGAACTTATTCCCAATTATTCTTTATTAACACATTCACTTTATTTAGTTCAAGATAATATGCTACCAATTACTTGTTGAATGTTCCTTTGGAAAAATAAAAAAAATTATTATACTTTTATTCTGTGATATCCATTGATTTCAGATGTTGATCTAAGTATACCCCGTAACATAATTTTAGTATAATTAGTGTATTTGCTTGTCTTGCCCAGATAAAGCATCAGTATATGCTTAATATCAGCATAGGTAATCTTTATAATATGTTTATTTTGTGGGATGAAATTGATTTCCCCAAAAGCTTTGTTTTCCATAGGGGGAATAGTTAAATCTAATATTCAGGCATGTTTTATAGCCCAAGTGATCGCTTCTCATAGTTAGGACGATCAAGAATTTATCTCGTATTTAGTATACTTCATTCGTTTAAATCCCAGGAGAGGATTATATTTGGTGTGTGTTCGTATTATGCCCAAGTAAGAGGCAAGAAACCACCAAAATATTTTAATGTAGTAGTTAACTCTACTGACCTTCGGTGTTATTCCATATTCCTCATGAGAAAATAGAGATAATTCCACCAAGGAAGGTGTTGATTATTGTGTTTTGTTTAGAAAGTTATGGCAAGATAACGGGTATATTGGAGGTTAATTCCTCAAGATCCATTTAGTATAAATAGCGAGCTAGTATCTATGATCAATATCTGGATTGTGCGGTGGAATAGTGCTGGTAATTCACACGTAAGTCAATGGAGAGAGTAAGTTTAAAATTGCGTGATTTAGAAATTTTATTTGCCAATGGAGGATTCAAATACTATGTTTAATTCGGGTTAATGATTAAGTAGCACTCACAATATAACTTATACTGAGGAATACAGTGTGTATAACAACTTCAGTTGTTATTAAGGTAAACATTAAGATAATAAGTGTAACTTCTGATAAATAACCCATAAATTATAATAAGTTATCTAAATAAAAACTATCATTTAATTAAAGATATGATAATAAAAATCGTTTGTACGTATTGCCTAGAATCAGATTGTTTTTGTTTTAAAATAGATCGTTAGTTAATAAAGTTAAGTAGCCGTTCATATAAGATACACTAAATGGATGAGTTGATGTATCTATAATAATATGTATTATTTTTTGTATTCAATTTGCATAAATGTAAAAAGAAGATGAAGAAGTAATTCGAATCCAGGTCTAAAAGTATAGACAAATTAATGTTAGGTATATTTTGTTTTATCCATATGGGATCGAATAAATTATATATGTTTGTTTATTATGTTAATAATAAAGGATAGTTTTGTTAAACTGTAATAATAAATTATAATCTTGTTAAAATTTAATAATAAATTATAGTCTTGTTACACGTTGTTTAGAGTCATTTTTCTTGTGTGCTAAATAAAAGTGTATTTGCATAATACTTGCAATACTTTCCTTGAGTCCGAAATCATTAAACTCCTAAAACTCAATACACCAGACAGATAAATTTAAGCAGATTGGAATATTTCATTATATTTTAGTTTAATAAGAATTATTTATGGGATTGAAAACTTCAGACCAAGACATTTTATTTTATGTGTGTGTAAAAATGACTTTATTCCCAAACTACTAGCTTTGGTTGCACATTGTTCAGTACACATTTAAGTGAAGTGTCTAAGTAATAAATCTTAGTTAAATTATTGTGTTGTCATGGATGATGGAAGGACACAAAAGCACCCTTGTCTTTTCATAATTCCGACTGAGATTCTGGATAAAAAGGGCTGTATTATTCAAAATTATGCATTGTTATTGAATCTGGTTATCATCTCTTTAAATATTATAATAGTTGATATGGGGATGAGGATACCCGGAATTTAAATAAAGTAAATGTTTCCTATAGCCGACCAGAGTGTCAGTCATATGCGACAACACAATACTGCCGAGCATTTTCTTAAATATAACTGAGAACCCTGAGATTAATGTCATTATTATAAGTGCTCTTAAATTAAGGAGTGATCAATTATGATCAATATTACAAGCGTGGCATGGCTTAAGAGATTGAAACTTCTAATGGTATAATAACAAAATATTTAGATCATATTGGAAAATTAATAGATATGTTGTTTTTTTTATTTTGGTTGCCATAGCAACCAACCAGATAAAAATTAGTGGCACAAGTGCGGATAAACCAACTAACTAACTGGTTAGATATTGGGTTGGAAATAATAATAATAACTAATTAATACTGGTAATTAAATCAATAAAAGAAATAAAATAAATTTCTTTAGATATAGATAATAGATTGATTTCTTTTATAAAGGTTAGAATATATATATATATATATATATATATGAAAGTTATGAGATCCCCTCTCAATTAATTTCAATTCCAAAGAAGATACATTAACTCATGAAGATACGATGAAGAGGGCGATGAGTATGTACCAAGATGTCATGGATCACCGAGTAACACAATAAGATAGGGACATTATCAAATGGCCTTAAATTTAAAACCTCACTTAATCAACATATATAAAATAGTATGATTTTGAAATTTTATGAAACAGAAAAGATCCGCTATAAAATAATTATTTACCTTTTTCTTTTTTAGAGCTAATATCAGTTACAAGAAATGGGCAGACATATTAATCATTCAGAACTATTTAATCAGTTTCCCATAGGGTTAATAAATATTTTAAACTTGCAATTGTACTATAACTCTCTTACATAAAAGATAATTATGAACGTTTAGGTTATCATATGTTCTTCCAAAGAAAGGGATTGACTTATAAACGTATAACAACATAACACAAGTTTGGATCTTTTCTTTCTTAAAAACCTAAATCAGAATTTTATTATGAATATTGTCACAGGTCTTTCATTGCAGCTATAACTCAAAGAAACATTTCATTAATTTTCAAATTACAATTACACTTTCTGGGTTTTCTCTCTTTCTAATGATTAAAAAAAAAAACTATAGTCGCAAACAAACACAGCAGGAAGGAATTGGATGGAGTAATTTTTAGTCCATAGTCAATAAGTTTTTATGAATTATTTTATAATATTTCCAGATTTATCAGAGCGGGTCAAACAAATAAAAATCTGATTACAGTTTACACATTTCTCCCCCTTCCAATTCATCCTATATATATATATATATATATATATTATTTTTACATTCCACGTTACATGAAAGGAATCATCTCTTTTCTTTCTTTAAAAGAATACATAAAAGTGATTATAGAATTCCAGGGTTATATGGATGATCTGTTAAAGTGTAACTATTTACAAAAACTAATAAGATGAACAATCATCACTATACTAGTTAAAAATCTATCCAAGGCATAATTCAAAATATATTTAAAGATTAATATAATTTATAAATCTAACATTTAATTCATACAGCAAAGACAGATCTTAATTGAAACAATTAAAACAACAATCAAAATACAAAATTATCTTATACAATATATATTTAATTGGAAATATAAATGACATAAATCTAAAATTAAAATAAAGGTAAGGTTAACATTAAAGTTACTGGTAACTCAAGGTGTGTGTGTGTAATATATCAAGTTGTTCCAGCAATGAAGGGACAATCCCTTGTAGATAAGTGTAGTGACACCACCTCATTTCTGATGCCTATGATAGTGTTTCATGGGCTTTTCATGTTCTTTTCATGTTCAAACATATATTTTCTTGACAGTCATTCATATCAGGTAGCAAGCATCAATCAGACACTCTTTGTAGGTTCTCCAGTTAGACTACATTGTCCCAACTCTGGTATGAAGATAAATGGGAAAGTGTAGACAAGATCTCTACTCACGCATATTGGTACATTTCTAGATTTTCTTATATAGATGAAAGGTTATGGTTCAATATACAGTGTGATGATATTATCCTCCAGAGCTTCAGCAAGACGACTTTCAGCAAATGATTTCTTCAGCTGGAGAGAAAGATTTTCAGGAAGGGCAAGAGAATGAACAAAAGACAACTTCCATATTTATATCCTTTTTTAATTGCTTTACCATTCCATTTTCTAATTAGCAGTGACCAATGCTTCATTGTTTTGGTTTTTCCCTGATATTTTACATTTTTGTTGGTATTGTTATACCAACAATTTACATTTTATGATTCTATTTCAGTGGATTTTTTTTTCTTTTTTACTGATTAAATTCCTACTTTAATGATTTTATATATTAGGAATTTACTTACTTAAGCTAAAATTTCTTTATTCCGATTGATATTTAGATTAAATTTCTTTCTTAATGGATTTTAGGAATTTATATTTTATATGTCAATACAATCTCTTTTATTTATAGAAATAAAATCATGATTTACACATATATTTTAATAGAAATAAAAATAATAATTTAAACTTTCCTGGGTTTTTTTTTCATTGTCCTTTTTTTTTCTCTTTTAATTTACAATTTATTTCCTACCATAATTATTTATGTTTATTATCATTGAGTTTAAGGCACTTTCACTTTAGTTGGAGTTATGGTCATTGGTTAGCCCACAGTGAATGGTGAAATCAGCATACATATATGACTGTATATATGCACAGTTTCATAGTTATAGAGCCCGTCAAAAAAGAAAAAAAGTTAAACTCACCTTTGCAAGAAGTGAAACAGAATGATCACTGGAGGAGCACTAAATTTTCATTATACAACATAAACCTATTTATATATCTGTATCCTTTTTAGTATGTGTCTTTGTCATACTTAAATTATTAGGTATTTGGATCTATCTCTCTGCTTAAATGATTTTTTTACACGTAGATCTTTCTCTTTGGGGTTTGTTATGTCCTCTATTCTTTTGCATTCTAATTGTTCTGCCATGGTATGGCTTTAAAAATCTTGTGTTGAATGTTTCCAGTCCCTCGCTCATTTTTAATAAAAAGACATTCTCCCCCATTTTTTTTATTGAAAGGCCCTTCATATAGTGGGAAGAATTTTTTGTACTGCCCCTCTAGTGGTTTACTAGTATGTGGTGTTTTAACCCACCCCTGTTTTCCAGTTTGAAAGTTGTATGTATTTCACTTTCCCCTTTTACTTCTTTTCTCTACCATATGTTCCAATCACTTTCTGGCATTGGCTTGATCTTATTTCTTGCTCTACTGGAAATAGTGTTTTTATAAACCCTGGGTCTAGTGTCCTGAAATGGGGTCATGCTGGAGTGAAACTGGTAGATTCATTTTTATTGGGGTTTAGGTAACTTGCCACCCTATGCATTTGTTTCATCCAACTCTTATGATTACTGCCTGAGGACATCCAGGCCCAGCAATTTAGCTCACTCATGATTTTCTAACATGGGTTAGACTGGAGATTCCTTATTGAGGGCAAAAATATGTCTAATGCCCTGTTGGTACATTTCCTCCATTGTCTTGATGTGAATGTAGACCCATGGTCTGATAGAATAGTCTGTGATTTTCCTACAATGAACTGTTTCAAACACAGGGGTTTGAGTACACTTTGAGAGTCTGCTTGTCATACTGGGTCTGCCAAGACATACTTTGAAAACATATCAGACATTACAAAAAATAATTATATCGAATAAAAGCAGGTAATGGTCCATAAGGGTTTACTGCCAAAAGTTCATTTGAACTCTTTGGTAATAACTGTATGATCATCCTCATGTTTGACAGGTTAGGGGGTTTACTCTGGGTGAATACCTGGCTGATTAAAATACAAGAGTACTTCCTTTGCCAGTGGAATTGATTATGTATAACACTCTCTTTTTCAGTGGCCATAATGTCCACATAGGTTATGATTGTGCTCAATCAACCATCCTCTGAGTTCCTGTGATACCAGAATTTTCTAAGGGTTAGCCCAATACCAGGTTTCATACACCAAAAAGTTTTTCTAAATCCAATAACATCTTTTTAGTTCTGGTACCTGGCCTTTCTTAAGGGTTTCCATGATAGGTCCATATTTTGTGTCCATTCTCTGCCACTGGACCAATTTTTTTAAATCTCATTCCACTGTCATCCACATTAATGGATATCACTGCTATGTGCATCTCTACCACCACCAAGTTCTGTGGTAGGATCTCTACTGGATGACAGTTCAAGATGTCTGCTACCACGTATTCTGCTCCATGTTAATAACTGAACTGTTGCAAGAACAAACTCCATCTGATAAGGTGGTCATTGGTAAGATATCCTCTGTTGAGGGACTTGGAGACACTGGTAGTCCATGATGGTGATTACTTCCAATGCTAATAATTTTTTGAATCTCTGGCAGGTCCATCCTATTGCCAGAGTCTCTTGTTCTGTCATGGGGTAATTTGTTTCTGCCCCTTGGAGCATTCTACTTCAGAAATATAAGACCTTATGTCTGTGTTATGTTGGTCAATCTGGAATAATTTGACTCCCAGGCCCCTCTGCTATCAATTTGCAGCTAAAATGGACAGGTAAAGTCTGGATGGTTTAATATCACAGTTTGCAGAAAATTTTGGTTTAATTTTTTCCAAAATCCTTTCTACTGGCCATTTCCACCACAAGTCCTTTTTTAGTAGTTCTAGTAGCAATGAAGCATGTTTAGTTTTTATAGAAATTATGGTCGAAATTGCGTCCACCCATAAATGACCATATTGATGGCCATTATTTTCTCTGGGTGAGACAAGATCCCTTGTCCATTCAGTAAATGCCCCAGGAAAGTAATCTCCTGTACTGCAAAGCAGCTTTTACTGAAGTTTATAGTAATATTTTTGTCTACACAATCCTTGAGGAATTTTTTTAGATGGACCAATAACAACATCAACATAGCACACCATATGTTGTTTCATTTTACTCTGATAAGACCTTATCTAGGCACTGTATTTACCCTGTACCATTGTTGATGAGGCCAAATGGCATCCATCCGAATACATAGGTGTTCTCTTCATGTCTGAAAGCTGTGCATTTTCTGTCCTGTTGGTGTAGGACAATTTTGATCCAATATAGTGAAAATTATCTTATTAGCAAGCCATGTGAAGACATTCTGAATGGCCAGGAGTATGTCTTTTTTTTGGAATAGTGATGCTATTATTGAGCTTTTTTTAAAGTAGTACTATCAGATTATTGTATGGTGATAAACTCCTCTCTATAATTCCCTTCTATCATGGCTTTTAGCTAGTCTCCCACTTCTTTTTTATACTGATAAGGTATAGGATATATTCTTTGTGTGAAAGTATGTTTTTTCCTTGACTTGGATCCAGTGCATATATTCCTTAATGATTCCTGGCACATTTGAGAATGCCCTTATGTGTTCTCGTAGCATCTTGGCTAGTTTTTTTGTCATCTTCACCTTTGAGGATGACTTTTTTATTTTATTTGGACTCCGGGTTAAGTGATTCTTGTATACAGCTAACTTTAGTAGTAACTTGGGTTTTCTTATCGCTGAATGCCAGTTTTTCCTCATAAAATATGAATGTCTCCTTTTCATAGTTTATCATGGATTGATGTTCCACTAGAAAGTCAGATCCTAACACTATGTCTTGGATCAAACCTGCCATTATCAAAAATGTGTGATTTACTATCGTAGATTCTCTTTTGATGTCAAGCCACAATTGACAGATTTCTATTCTAGTCTTTATTGTTTTCTAGAGTAATGTGAGTAACATGCTCTGGAAAGGTGGCCACCTTGTCTTTACTCCTCTGTCACATTGCACCTTTCTTTTGGCACAAGTGACACCTGGCTTCCTGTGTCCAATAAAATCATAACCAGGACCTCTTCGATTAATACATTGTGGGACAATCTTAATGTGGTGACTTGTGAAGTGGTTTCTCATTTTCATAAATGATTGTTGATGTGCATTTTTCCTTTTCATGAGAATTTTCTTTTTCTTTCTCTATTGGTTTATTTAAATTGCTAAAATCTATGATAGTCAACAACTATGCCATCTCTTCTGTTTCACACTTCCTGCATCCTAGCATTAATTTCTATATATAGAGGCATATTGTATCTTGTAGTTTTGGTTGATTTGCCCCTCTGACAAGGGAAAAGCTGTTAATCATTTCAACAGTGATACCTGGTAAAGAAAAAACTGGGTGTGGGTTGCCTCTTTTGGAGTACAATACTTTTCCTGAGATACCCAATGCAATGTTCCTCCTGCCTGTCTTCACTCTAAACACTCCTGAGTAAGGTGAAAGGGTTGTCTCCTAATGGTGTTTTTTTGTTCATATACCCCCACCAATCTCTGGCTGATTTATGCAAATGGTTTGCTGTGATCACTGTTTTTTCATTTTCTCACAGTCTGTGAAACATGAATTATCTTTGGAGACTTTGTAGGTGTGTCATCAGATTTTCTATATTTCCCTGAAAGGTTTTAATATGGATAAATCATGCTACCACTGAACTATCTCTTATTTCTCTGCTTCTTGTATTTTCTTTACTATCTTCATTTTGGCCATATTTAGTAACCTCTTTGTTCAAAGTCTAGAATTCACCACTCATTGACCCCTGTTTCATCTTTACTTCCTTTCTATCCCATCTTCCCTTATTCTATTGATTTCTACTCTGTACTGTTTCCATTCCTCTCTATCTTTTTCTAGTCTGCTTTCCATAGCGTCTACCATTTTCCATGACTCTCTTACCCATTGTGGTTTTGATATATCTGTGTCCTCCTTATTCTTGGGGTTTGGTCTTCCAACATACTGTTTGAAAATAGTATATCTGTATCCACTTCTGTTCCCTTATGTATCCCTTCCTCTGGGTCATTCATGTTTCCAAAAAAAAAAGTGTTTTCCTCTATTTTTATTTTATTTTAAAAACTGTTTTCCTCTATTTTTTTTTATTTTAAAAAGTTCTTCCTTTTTGTTCTTTCTCTCTTTTCCTTTCTCTTGTCTGTAACATTAATGATCTTGATGAAGTAAACTTTGTTTTTTCTTTTTCTTTTGATAAATGCTTCTTTTCCCAATCATTCTCAGTCTGTTGTCTCTCTTGGTATTCCAGCTTTGTTGTCCTTTGTTAGTAACTTTACTTGTACCTGATTCTACATCTATATTTCTGCATGTCTTATAACTTTTTATTCTTGTGTTGCCATAATCTCTATTTTACTTCTATATGTGACTGTCCCATGTAAATATTCAATAAATATACAGAGCAATTATATAAATCAATAATAAAGAAAAAAACAAAAAAAATACTACTTGACTCCTTATCTTTTTTACTCCTTGTTTGATCACTCTGTTCCCTTACATGACAAAAGAAAAAAAAGTATCTGATTTAGTTTTATTTTCAACTAAAGAGAGAGAGCAGAAAGCGCAAGAGACAAAAAAAATACATTTCTATAATACACCATTGTTTTCACAAAAAAATTTCTGATCATCAAATTTTCCTATAGCATCTTAGGGTCTGCTCAACAGTAAGACCACACTTTGGTATGCCAGATTATACATGAAAAAACTGTAACAGTAAGAAAAATAGAGCTGCTTTAACATAACCTAGAGGTATAGATAGAGAGTGTTTGAACCTTGCCTACTCCTCCATATTACTACCAAGTTACTTACTCCTCAAACTTCATAAGTTAATTTTTTAAGGTATGCTTGGTAGTCAGGTAGAATTGAGACTCAATAAGGGAATTCTAACAGGTGATGATCAGGTTTACATATAAGAAAATATACAATATTGACAAAGTTATTACAATAGTGAATAAAAGTATTTACATTAGTGAAGCAATTAACAATTAAGTATGGGTGTTACAAACAATTTCCCTTGTAACTCATCAATCTGTATATATGGTCCAATAATTCTTGTGAAAAATATATAAGTAATTTAAAACAAAAAAAAAAGCTTTATCAGCAATCACTTGAGAGAGAGACAGTAATGACCTAACTCTGGTATAATTTACAAAGTCATGTTTTACAGTCAACTAGTTAGATATTTGGGCCAAGTTTGAATATAAGCCAACCATAATTCTTTAATATAACAGTAGGAACCTCCAACAGATATTTTCAGATTTACACAGTAACATTTTGATCATATCTTAAGATTTTAATAAAATAAAGAAAATAAAGTATTGTGATCCTTGGTGATTGCATATGTAAATTTAAAAGGGGGGTCTCGAGACACAATGGCTTCATAAAAAGGTTAACTTCATACTGGATAGCACTGTAGTGTGAACAGAGTTCATGAATGAAGTTTAGTTGTTTGTGTCCAGTTATATATATATATGTCAACAGATGGCGTTCTACCAAAAACACCGTCAAGCGTTTGTTTACATAAACGTCAGAGCATGCATTCACTATCTCTAACTTTAATTCCACTTTCAGAGCATGATTTCAAGCTATTTTCTATCGTCAGTGAAAGACAGGAATTTTAGAAACTAGATCTAAACACAAACTCTGAGCATTTATGAAACAGTTTCTATTCAGCTTGCAAGCATGAATCTTTTAGACACGTAATGTCTTCAAACTCAGCATAGCAAGCCAGATAGCTACATGGGTCTGATCTCAGTTCAGCATCACCACATAGTAGAAGCCTCTGCAATATATATCATTGCTAGAAAGACCTCAAAGGTACATTTATGAAAAACAAAAAACAAGTTAAAAACTTGCTCAGGCTTGTATTTATGTCAACACAAGGCGTTCTACCAAAAAACACCATCAAGCGTTTGTTTACATAAACGTCAGAGCATGCATTCACTATCTCTAACTTGTAAACAAACGCTTGATGGTGTTTTTGGTAGAATGCCATCTGTTGACATAAATACAAGCGTTAGCAAGTTTTTAACTTGATTTTTGTTTTTCATAAATGTACCTTTGAGGTCTTTCTAGCAATGATATATATTGCAGAGACTTCTACTATGTGGTGATTCTGAACTGAGATCAGACCCATGTAGCTATCTGGCTTGCTATGCTGAGTTTGAAGACATTACGTGTCTAAAAGATTCACGCTTTCAAGCTGAATAGAAACTGTTTCATAAATGCTCAGAGTTTGTGTTTAGATCTAGTTTTTAAAATTCCTGTCTTTCATTGACGATAGCAAATAGCTTGAAATCATGATCTGAAAGTGGAATTAAAGTTAGAGATAGTGAATGCATGCTCTGACGTTTATGTAAACAAACGCTTGATGGTGTTTTTGGTAGAACACCATCTGTTGATATAAATACAAGCATTAGCAAGTTTTTAACTTGTTTTTTGTTTTTCATATATATATATGAAATCCCAAAAAGATGCAGTATCTCTTGAAGATATGACAAAGAGCGATGAGTAGGTGCTGAAATGCTCTGGATCACCAAGTAACACAGTAAGATAGGGACATGATCAAATGGCCTTAAATTTCAAACCTTATTTATTCAATGTATATAAAATAGTATGATTTTGAAATTTTACAAAACAAAAAAAATCCGCTATAAAATAATTATTTACCTTTTTCTCCTCTTCCGAAGCAAAAATACATATAACAGTAATCCTAGGATTGACTTAAAAGCATATAACAACATAACACAAACTTAGATCTTTTACTTTTTAAAAACATAAATCAAAATTTTATTATGAATATTGTCACATGTCTTTCATTGTAGCTATAACTCAAAGAAACATTTCATTAACTTTCAAACTACACTTACGCTTTTTGAGTTTTCTCTCTCTAATAATTAAAAAAAAAACTATAGTCACAAACAAATGCAGCAGGAGGGAATTGGATGCAATAACTTTTAGTCAATAAGTTTTTATGAATTATTTTACAATATTCTCAGATTTATCAGAGTGGATCAAACAAATGGAAATCGATTACAGTTTATACTATTCTCCCCCTTTCCATTCCTCCTATATATATATTATAATGATCGAAATGAAAGTGAAGATCGAATCTAACCGCAAAAACAATATCTGCAACTACCAGGGCGCCATCTAGGCATTTGAGCCTAGAAAAATTTATAGAGTAGGCAGATACGCGCTGTTAAGATTCCACTTTATTTAAATATTCCGATCGTTAGCCCAAGTCACTAGCTCAGCGGAGACGCAGAGATAAAAATCTATATCTTAATTTATATCTTAAATATCAATAAATAAAAGCCACTGCCAGAAATTAACACACAAAAATATTTATTTACGCACATATAAAATAACATTTAAATTTTGAGGAATAAGTTTAACATTTTAGATTTTATATTAACTTTTAATTTTACCTTTAACTAAGTTTCAATAAGTTTAATATTTTATTTAGATAGTCAAGTATGAATCGACTACATAGATCTGCATTTGAAAAGAAAATATTCTTCCCTGATTTAACCTTAGGCAACAAATTTCGCAATCAACTGGGGCCAATCCATCTGATACATTCATGTATTCAATGTAGCATGATACGACAACACAAAATACTATACTGTCGGGAATGGACATCTGAACAGTAAGTAGAATTAGAGAAGACATTGACTCTCCACCAACAGGGATGTTACATCTGTTGGCAAGTAGAACAATAAACAAAAAACTCCATAGGAATGGACTGCGGTCTTCTGCCGACTTACAAACCCATCCATAGGCAAACAGAAGGTGTGTGGCGTATATATGCAATCCTGCCTGTAGCGGACCTCATACTACATCTATTAATTACACAAATATATCCAATCCATTGAGCCAATTCAACCACGAAACGAATAACCTAAGATTGCCCTCCCTTAATATAACTTTACAAAACTATATAGCCATTCACGCCCGACTTAAATTTAACATTTAAATACGTTCGCACAGATTATTTTTATAAATTTGCTTTAAAATATTGAGTACAGATCAGCTGCACAGACTCCACGGTCAAAAACATTCCAAATTAAACACAGCCGATCAAAATACAAAGTCATCGATAAACGTCACTTGCATAGGGAATATACAAATCCCATTAGCATTCATCGTAAGATGCTTGCAGTGATATCATTGACCCATATATTCTAATCGAATGTGAAAACCACAACATAATCAACCACTAATGAATCTATGCAACGTCTATACCCAACTTAAATGTAATGCATTTAATAATTTCTACAATAAATATTACTACAAATAAAAATAATAAAATGGAAATGATTTTAGCAAAACTTAACTATATAAATTTAAACAATCAATTATTAATTTGAAAATCAAATAAGAGTTCATTTTAAAATTTAAATTAGCTGAATTTTTAAAAAAAATCACTGACGAAAGTTCTTAATTACTTTTTTTGGTTGTTGTTAATTTGTAAAGTTCATAGCTCACGGTAGAAGAGTCCAGATTTCTGCTTTTAATTCCCATGACACCTCCATTGGAAGATAATGTTCTGGAGATGGCAATAGCTGGTTCAAGGTATCACAGTCTTTTCATTTTTCATTTTTAAATAGAGAGTGTGGTATGTGCGTCCTACCACCTCTCAAACACACCATGCTGGAACTCAATATTTCTCTTTTTATAGTAAATCTTCAGATTGACTGAACAAAGACGTCACTAATCCAAATTTTCATTCGGGTCCGGGCTGAGGCTTGGTGCTTCCATTGGTCAAGCTAATTTCTTTTTATTTTCTTATCTATCTTTCATCAGATCATTTTAATTATACAAGAGCCCAAAGCTAGCTTGCTTTTCAAACAACTTATAAACAATCATTTCCATTTACAGATTACATTAATTAATACCTGTTTTTATTTTTAAATCTTGTACTTTTTTATAAAAAAAATACGTTCAAATACTTATTTTTTTTTTTAAAAAAAAATATTTTTAAAGTTTGGCCTCTGTGCGAATGTATATACGTTTAACAAACATTTTAATTTTAGCGTTTAGTTTTTTACTTTTATTTGCGAACTTTTAAGTTTTTATTTTAAATTAATGTAACGACATATTTATATATCGTTACAATATATATATATTCTATTTTTACATTCCATATTATGTGAAAGGAATCATCTCATTCCTTTCTTTAAATCATATCATTCCTTTCTTTAAAAGAATAGATGAAAGTGATTATAGAATTCCAGGAGTATATAGACAATCTGTTAAAGTGTAATTATTTACATAAATTAATAACATTAACAATCACCACTATACTAGTTAAAATCTATCCAAGGTGTAATTCAAAATATATTTAGAGATTATAGAATAATATAATTTATAAATCTAGCATTTAATTCATACACAGATCTTCATCGAAACATTTTAACTAATTAAAATCAAAATATAAATTGTCTTATATAATACATACATAATTGTAAAAATGATGCAAATCTAAAATCAAGTTAAAATAAAGATAAGGTTAACATTAAAGTTACTGGTAACTCAAGGCGTGTGTGTAATATATCAACTTGATTCAGCAGTGATAGCGACCGCACCTCATTTCTGATGGCTAGGGTAGCGTTTTATAGTCTTTTCATGTTTAAACATACATTTTCTTGGCAGTCATTCATATCAGGTAGCAAGCATCAATCAGGAACTCTCTCTAGGTTCTCCAACTGGACTACATTGTCATGACTCTGGTTTGAGAATGGATGGGAGAGTGGAGACAAGGGCTCCACTCACATATATTCATGGCATGGTACATTTTTAGATTTTCTTATATAAACAAAACAGTTCAATATACAGTGTGGTGATACTATCCTAAAGAGCTTCAGCAAAAGATTTCTTTCAGAAAGACAAGATATTCTTCAGCAAGATGACTTTCAGCAAATGATTTCTTCAGCTGGAGAGAAAGATTTTCAGCAAGGGCAAGAAAATGAACAAAAGACAACTTCTTTATTTATACCTTTTTTGATTTGCTTTAGCATTCCATTTGCTAATTAGTGGTTACTAATGCTTCATTGTTTTGGTTTCCCGTGATATCTTATATTTTTGTTGGTATTGTAATACCAACAATTTACATTTTAACTTATTCTATTTCAATGGATTTTTTTCTTTTTTACGATTAAAATTTCTACTTTAATGAATTTTATATATTAGGAATTTACATTTTTAAGCTAAAATTTCTTTATTCTGATTGATTTATAGATTAAATTCCTTTCTTAATGGATTTTATGCATTAGGAGTTTCCATTTTATATGTCAATGCAATCTCTTTTATTTATACAGTTAAAATCATGATTTACACAAATATATTTTAATAGAAATAAAAATAATAATTTAAACTTTTCTGTTTTTTCTTCATTGTTTTTTTTTTTTTTCAATTTTAGTTTATAATTTATTTTCTACCATAACTATTTGTGTGTTTATTATCATTGAGTTTAAGGCACATTCATTGTGGTTGGACTTATGGCCTTTGGCTAGTCTACAGTGAATGGTAAAGTAAGCATATATATATATGATTGTATGCTATTAATGCTACATAAAAACAATTTTTATACTAATTATTGCTAAAACCTTTACAAATTGTAAAAAAAATGTAGTCATAGAAATATATACACACACATGGATATATTTGTATAGTAACCAAGAAAATTGTGATGATGATAATGTCAGATACATAAATACAGCGGTACCCACCATTCTGTAACTTAAGAAAGGAGAGATGAGTAACTCTGCACAGAGTAAAATTAAAACATCTCTTGACAGCTACAACTTGACAAAGCTATGTTCTGTCGGTTAATAACATATGCCCCACCATACAAAGATAAACAGGGAAAGCATTATAATAAAATATAATAAAAATACCAAATGGTACTATTAATAAATGAAGAGGAGAAATTTCAATTCACTCTAGCATAATTAAAAGAATCTCAGTATCGAAAGCATATGCCATTAAAGTTACATTTAAATTTCTTCTACAAAGATACAATACAAATCTTCAGTATATTCTAAGCAACTCATTGCTTTGATAAGATAAAACATTATTTAATTCTTATTAAATTTTAAAATGTTCTTTGAAAATTTATACCACATACGATCCATCTTTGAATGTAAAATTGTAATAGTAAAATAAAATAAATTTAATAATGTGATTCATTAATTTAAATCCGGGTATCTCAGGGTAATATGAGCTCATAAATTCTTATGACTCTAGATTTATTCAATATTGAAAGCAATCCTAGTTAATAAAATAGATAAGACAAACACTACCCCTAAGCTAGTATCTATCATAATTATGACAATAACAATAATATTAACTTAAATAAATATTGCATGGTCTCTTAATTTTAGAATAAGCTAAAGAATAATCTAGAAGCACACTCAGATATTAAGAATGAATAAGGGATCTTGTAACTATCTTAAACATCTTATAATAAATCTACTTAAACACCTTCTAAATATGAACCAGGTTCTTGTGAAATTAAATTTTATTGTAAAATAATAAATATGATCTTCCAATGTGAAAATAACTTTAGAATATGCACCATGATTTAAAGTCAGGAAATCAAATTAATTAAAATGATCCAAATAACAAATCCAATTGTAATATTTTATTAAACAATTACATCTTTCTTAGTTGTAATACTAGTGCCCTCAATAAAGTGACTCATTAATTTAAATGTTATATGCTCTTTTAACAAATACATTTAAAATAATTGTATAATATTTTATAAGCATTTAAATTTTACTCAATATATGAAATTATTTCTGTTTGATAAGTAAAATGATGTGAAGAAATAACTACAAAAATTTCTTAAGTATAACAATAAATATAAAACAAAATTTCAAATATTCCATGTGTGAGTCTACATAGCCAAAAGTTTTACAATGTCACTTCTTCAAAATTGTACAACAGAAGAATTAAAAATTGGATTGTTTTATTAAAATAAATTTCATTGGATTATAATTTCTATTGTTAATTAGTCAAAAGTTCACATTTATCAATTCATTCATACCATGATAATAACATTCATATGTATATACTCAATAATAATAATATTAGCTTACCATTCAGCATTGACAAAATTATGACAGATGTATAGTCTATTTATGGCTAAAATAAACTTTAAAATTTTTAAATCAATTTTATCATACTTAGTCCTGATAATTAGCAAAGTTTCAAATATAGGGTGTACACATTTACAATCTCTTATTCACATTTTAAGCCAACCAAGAATGCTATGAGGTAAGGTAGAATTCCTCAATACTCTGATAAAATCATTAAAAATATAAGATAAAGCCATGATAAAATCTTATACATGTTTTGTTAAACATACTATACAAACAAAGTCCACCTTCAATAATAATAAAATAAGGCAAAGTGAAAATAATAGACACACCCTACTTTGAGGTTAATAAAGAATCTAGGATTTTGTCACTAGTCAGACACATAACGAGAATGCACATCAGGGTTAAAATATGAAGTAGAAATTGCCTTAAAATTAGATAGTGTAAGTTATAATCCCCAAACTATATGCTATGAGCATATAAATGCTAGCATGGGAATAAGGAACAAATAAAAGAGAGAGACAATGCCCAATCCCTATTGAAAACAAGTTAGCAAAATAATGATAAAGACTAACACTACCATTGTTAAATAAATAAACTTGCATATAAAAGTACTCCTAAAATAGAGAAAGAAAACCAGTAATATCTCTAACAAAAATACAACAGCTAATACATGTGAAATATGATAAACAACAATAATTAATGCCAAATATGTCTTTAGTAACATTATGCAAAAAATAATAAAATAAATCATAGAAATATACATCTTATTTAGCTTAGAATGTAACAATATACCTTCATAAAGAAATTATTCATATTTTAAAAATGGAGATGCATACTATTTTAAAAATATATTAATATGATAAAATACTATTCTGAGAACATTAACCTATAATATTTTGAAATATAGCCTATAACATAAAAATAATATGCACATAGTAAACTATATAAAGAAAAATTATAATATAAATAAATTCAACCTTATTATTATGAAATAAATAAATTAAATAATGTCCTTTTGTCTCTTTCTTGAATTATTCTCCATCAAACTTGAATATGAATAAGAATTTTGGCAATGGACAGCAAACATATCCACTATATAATATAATATAATTATGATATTAAAATTTTAAGTATAACTATTAAATGTTGAACACATTTTTGGGGGATATTCCTGGTAAATTTTAAATAGTTCTGCTAACAAGTATAGGATAAGTTTATCACTATTCATTAAATACATTCACGAATTTAAATCATAATAAATGTTTATATTATTGCAGTAAATATATTTCAAATCCTTGAACTCAGGTTTTAAATTTAATCTATAATACAAATTATTTAAATTTATAATAGCAATGTAGATATTGTATAATAAATTACTTCTAATAAAGAATGTTTATCAAAGATGATTGAATATTTGCAGGAGAAAATATTTAATTCTAACATCATATTGACCACAGCAATCTCCATAACAACACATGGAGAGAAGAAATAATTTGCAGGTTTTAAACATTTTTGCAGGCATTTATTAATCTTTAAATGCAAAAGTTATTTAAATTTATTAAATATAATGCCATTTTTGCAGGTAAATTTATATTTCCAAGATTTTATCATGTGAAACAGTTTTAAATTTCACATATTATTTAATAACAATTTGCTGTAGATGATTCTCATGATTACCCCTTTTTTGAAGAAAATGATTTTCTTCTTCTTTTGAGGTAGAACAAAAATGGAAATAGTCACAATAAGAAAATTTTTTCATGCTGTTTTTCCAATAATAATAATGATGATGATGATGATGATCATGACAACGACGACACGACGATGACGACGACGACAATAATAATAATTCAATTCATTTATTTAAGTGCTAAACAACAGCATAAAGCCAATTACAATTTGCACATTACAATAAAAGGAAAGATAATACATATAACATAAAATGAAAATATAAATGTTTATATAATAAAACAATATTTAAAATTAAAAACAATATTTCAAATTTAAAATATCACAAAGATTAATGTTACTCCCAATCTGATTATATAAAGAGAGTAACTTTAAATATTTGACAAAGTTATTGTTATTTCCTTAATAAATGTCTTTAGATCTACTAAAAATATGTCAATATCATTAAAATAGATATTATAAAAATTTGGCAATCTATATAATGCTGCTAAAAATAAAGTTTCACATTTATATTTATCGATACCAAATAAATCCTTATTCCTTGTATATACATGAGGAACTCTTATTAAAACCTTTGAAATACAATTATGTAAGTAAATTTTTCTATGAATGATTAAATAAAAAAATTTCATATCACGGATCATTCTTCTATGAAACAAATTTATACAAACATCTTTCGCATTAATTATATTACTGAATTTATTGTATATTGATTGCAATTTATCTATATGAGATAATTTATTCGAGTTCCATATTATTGAGCCATATTCCATTATAGGAAGTACAAGTATTTTAAACAAATGTATTTTAATAAAAATATTAAAATAACGTCCATTACGAAGAATAAGACCCATTATTTTATTGGCATTATATAAAATATTATCTACATGAGTTGTAAAAGATCCATTCTGATTCAACCATATTCCAAGATCTTTATAATACTTTTCATATTCAATAGTCTTATTATTTATATAATATGAGTCCATATAGTATTGAACTTTTCTTGTATATGTAACAGCACAACATTTTTCTATATTTATATGCATGTTATTCTTCAAACACCATTCAGAAAAGCTATTTGTATAAGACTGAAGCTGTAAACGATCCTTATAACAAGTAATTAATTTAAATATTTTACAAACATCAGCAGATGATAATAGACTATCCACACTACCTTGCGGAACACCTAAATCATTAACATAAGCATGTGAAACATTATTATTACATTTAATAAAAGGTCTATTTTGCAAAAATGACATAAACAAATTTAACAAATTCAGTGAGAAACTCATATCAGACATTTTTCTTAAAAGTTTAGAATGAATAACTCTATCAAAAGCTGTACTTAAATCAAAATAAATTAGATCAAATTGTGCTTGATTATTTAAAGAAGAAGAAGAAGGAGGAGGAGGAGGAGGAAGAAGAAGAAGGAGGAGGAGGAGGAAGAAGAAGAAGGAGGAGGAGGAAGAGGAGGAGGAAGAAGAAGAAGAAGAAGGAGGAGGAAGAAGAAGAGGAAGAGGAATAATAATAATAATAATAATAATAATAATAATAATAATAATAATAATAATAATAATAATAATAATAATAATAATAATAATAATAATAATAATAATAATAATAATAATAATAATAATAATAATAATAATAATAATAATAATAATAATAATAATAATAATAATAATAATAATAATAATAATAATAATGTCTTTTATTAAACAGTACAATAAATTATTTTGTCAAAGTTTAAATTGTTATTAATTTAACTTTTTCTTTTGTAGATTTAAATCATTATTAAACATCAGGGCTACATATATTTGCTACATCAATAAACAGTTCTTATCTTGAATTACATGAATACTTTTAATCATATATCAAGAAATGATTAATATTTTCTGTAATGTTCTTGCCAATAAGATAATTAAATATTCAATAGCAATTTTAATTATGACACAGATATTCTGTTGGACTTGGAAATTGACAATGGTTTTAAAATCATGATAATATTAACAACAATAATTTTTGAAGTTTTCCAACACAGCAAACATTGAAAACAATATTCTAAACATTGTAACAATGAAATATATTACAACATTAGAGGGTGCCATTAAGCCTATAATGTAGAATATGATAGTTTACTGGTGAGTAAACCAAGTACAAATGCTTACACAGCTTTATTGTCATTTATAGACATTTAAAATTACCTCTAGATCACAGAAAGCAGAGATTCTTTGAAAATATCAATTGGCAGAGCAGACAATAATAAACAAATGCTAGAACAAATCTAACAATAAACAAAACAATGTTTATTTACAATATAATACAGTTCAAACACAAGTGCAATTTAATGTTGACTGCTCCTTTATATTGTGACCACGTAAAGTCATCGTCACACGTATATATTTATTAATAAAGTTAGATAAGTTAGCTACTAGAAAGTAATAAAGGTAAATGGGTTAGCTACTAGAAATTAAAAAAAGAAGGAAAAAAAAGTTGAGATTCAGAAATGTCAAAATAACTTTTGATTTTTTATTAATAGTAAGAGAAGAGGAGGGGGGTGCATAAAGAAATGTGTCTCTTTCTCTCTTTTAAAAAAACGAGTTAATCAAATGCTTGAAAGGTATTTCTGTTATTGTGGGAGAGGGGAAGGGGATGCATAAAGAAATGCATCTTTTTCTCTCGCATAAAAACTATTGTGATAAATTAAAATAAAGTGTAAAACATAAACTTGAAAAATGAATTATAAACCTTTAAGTAAAAATTAAAATGAAATATGTAATATAAAAACAATATGGCTGTATAAATTAGAGGTGTGAAAGACTGTTGGACTAATTGAATTCCTCGGACAAAGAAGAATGTATATGAAGGAAAAGCTTATAATTATAGCTCGATTAATTAAAATATACATTCCAGCCACTAATTAAACAAATATGATGATAAGAATTCATTGGAAATCTAAGCATTAATAAAAAATTTACAAAAAACAATGAACAAAAGAAAAGACAGTAAGACCAGAATTACAATATTATCTGATTATTACGAGTAGAGATTTTGAAGAAGCAGCAGCTAAAAAGAAAAGAAATGAAAGAAGTGTGCAGCTAGTGGTGTTAAGGGGACGTAGGTTCATACTCAACCCGTCTTATCACTGACTCACAATGTATAAGATCTATGCCTGACCTGCTAGAGAGACCGCCGCTTCTGGAATGAGAAATAACTAAATCAATTGAGAGAGAAAACCAATCCAGCCGACAGTGAAGGACATACCGTCTCTACAAAAAAGGGATGATCTCCCACTTGATGGTAATGAGTGCTTGAAAGAAATGCCCATGGAAACAACTACAATGAAACCTAGGTAATTAAAGCATGCATGCATTTTATTTTAATATTCGTAAATAAATAAAGAAGGAACAATCTTGATAGTTCTAGAACTCTGCCCAATAGGACTTCAAGATAACTTTAATATTTGATACGTATTTATATAAGTGTGTATTTTTTATTGTTATTATGTATTTTTTATATATGTGTGTGAGTGTCATTAAACATATTTATTCTTAAATTGTGTGTACTTGCTTTATTCTCCTGTCACCAAGCTACGACAGGGGGGAAAACCGTAATTTAGTGATTAAAGGGTAAGGCAGATTTTAAAAGGTATTCGTGTGCTGCTTGTTTGTGAGAATTTCCCAATTATAAAAATAAATAGCAAGCGCTGGACATTTGTTAAATTTCTTGAAATAGTTTGCTTTGTTCAGCAGCCAAGAGTGCTTGATCGGGAAAAATAATGCCAAGATAATATATATGTATTGCCTCGGGGTTCGGTCAAGGATACAGATACAAAGTAAATTTGTATCTGTATTTGCTCTCTGCTTGCATTGTAATGGCGTTGGTTAACTAATTAATTAATGATTAAAAAATTCATAGTAAACTAAACTAAATAAACCATATCCATTACAGTTGGAGGCCAAGCCGGGATATTTTCGGTTAGCAAAATTGATAATAAACAAATAAATGATAAGGAAGAATAAAAGTTGTAAAAAATAAATGTATAATAATAAAATTAAGTATAAAATAGAAATAAAATAAATATTTATAAATCAACCTCCAAATAACCATTTCCGTTACAATTGGGGGCCAGTCCAGGATATTTTCACATTTACAAGTTCAGCCCATTTGAATTTGAGTATAACAAAATGAAATAGTTTATGCAATAATTAATAAACAAATCAAAAAATAGCTTGGTGGTAGACAAAAGCAAGAAATAAATAAAATAATAAAGGGGGAAAAAGGAGAGAAAGAGAACGTGATATAATTTGGGAAGTTAGGTTGTAAATTGGAGACAGTTGCAGAGGGGTCTTGAAGGCAGGCATGGGTGAGTGAGGATTAGTGAGTGGGATGGGGAGAGTCGAACAAACGTACCTAGTGTCAGTAAGATATAAAGTAAATAAAGTTAGATAATCCTATAAGGATAGGGTAGAATAGTAAATCCGTAGAATAAAATATAAGTGATTAGTGTGTGTGTTAGACAGATTTGATGCACATGAGATCAAAAACAAAAATGGATGCTCTAGTGGGCGAAATAGAAAAACCTCCGAAGAACAAATGGAATCGTCCGGAGATATAGCTAATGAAGGAGATATAGAAATTAGAAAGGGAATGGAGACAATGGTTGATGATAAAAATAAAATAGAAAGCTATAGTATAATGGATATGTTCACAAAAATAATGGAAGGCCAGCAAGGTTGGTTATAGAAATGAGGAAAAGGGACAAAAGAAATAGTAGGAGGATAGAAGAGTTGGACGAATGACTAAGTAAGAATTTTAGCCAAAAGGTTGAAGAAGTGAATGAAAAATGTGAACAAACCTAATACTAGGTGAAGGTTGCGAATGAAAGGTTAAATCACCAGGAGAAACTACTGGGGAAAATAGAGCAGCATCTTCTGGGAGAGTGGGTTAAATTAAAACATGGCATTGAGTTGAAAGTAAATGATGAGATGGAATATATGAAGGATAAGCTGGAAACATTAGGTCAAGAAGTAGAAAATTTGAAAACGGAACAAGATGAGAAATTAGAGACTATAGCGGATGAAAATGAGAAAATCATAGAGAATATGAGAATAGGCATCAATCAGTTAGCAGAAACAGTTGAGAAGATAGAAGTAAAGGTAGAGGAAAGGGAGAATAAGACAGAAGTAGCCGACCAATAGTAAAGAACAGAGAGGCATGAGCGAGTGCATGTACGCAGGCAGTGGAAGTAACCCTATGAATCCTACTACAGTGAACCAGTTTTTAAAAATTTGGGTCTTCTCTGGTTACATTGGAGAAAGCCCAATAGAGTAACTTGGTAGCCTAGAGAGGTATTTCATGGTAAACCAGCTGAGTGATGAGGCCATGATCGCCATTGCGTGTAGTCATCTACAAGGTGCCTCACAATCTTTGTTGGATTCATTATTTAACAAACCAAATACATTTATGGAGTACAAGGAGGCCTTGCTCACCAGCTACTGGAGTGAAGATCATCAGGAAAATATTTTACATCGGACAACACAAGACAAATGGAGGCCTGGGGAGCCGTTCACCCCATTTTTCCGTCACCAAGTGGCAAAGTTACGGGCGCTAACTGCCCATCCTTTGTCAGATAAACAAATCATCAGAATAACAAGGCACAATTTTCCTCATAATGTAGAACAGATGCTCATAGGCACAGAAAGAAAGACTGTCGAGCAGGTTGCTGAGTTGCTGATTGCGTTTGACAGCACTAGGCCTAATTACAAGGGGAGGATAGGGGATTCAAACCTCAGCCCAAAGATCCGCACATAGAAAGGAAGCAATTCAATCCTCATCATAATTATTGGGAAGGAAACCAAGCATTTTCTGATAGATTAGAAAGAGCTAAAATGTCCAGACAGACTGGAAGAGGCTCAGATCTAAATTATCCGGATGAGCAAGCCGACTCTAGGGGACATCGGAATATTGCTCCAGTTCCAAGCATAAGTGGATGATATATGTATAGTAGAAAGAATGATAAAAAGCCTCCAGACAAAAACTAAGCCTAAAGAAAATAAATGGATGGATATGTTGGTTCGATCAAACAGTAATGTCATAGAATCACGAGAAACAAAGTTGATTTTTTTTTTAAACATGACAGGTGGGACAAATAGTCTCTCGACAAATAATTAAAGTTACAATAAGTAAATAATAAAAAAAGGAAGGCATTCATGGAGTGTTCTATCAATGATTGATTAATTTAATGGAAGAGTTTTGTGCAGTCAAACACAGCGAAACAAAGGTCGTAAATAAAAGTAATAACAAAAAAAAATGTGGAAAGAAATCTGTAATTTATTCGTGAACAATCTGTCAATTGTAAATGCAGATATAATTAGCAAATAAATAAAAATAAAGGTAGAAATAATAATTGTTTAAGCTCATTAAAGAGCCAGTTAATAATTAATAAAATAAACGAATAATAGTGATAATACTTACATGATAGATATCACTAATAGGTGTATGAGGTTGCAGATTGAGGCATATATGTGTGTGTGGATGCATTATGTTTGGGTCGTATTTTGAGCTTGATTTAGCCGTCTCTTCGCTAACTGTAGATTCACATGGCTTTCGGTGGTAAAACCTGTTAAATGAAGCACCAGTAAGAATCCTGGACTCATTATATAATAAGAATTAGTGTCTCGAAATAAATAAAATAAATAAATAAAAGAAATAAGAATTTGTTGTTTGCGCAAGATGAACAGGCAGTAGAAATATTTTGCTGTTCACACACTTTAAACCTTTTTATGTTTTTTGATAGAGAGTTAAGTTATGCCATGGTCTTGTATGCATAGAGATTAAATTGGTTGATCAGCCAAAATTGATCAGAATGAATTGAGTAGTTTTACCTAGCTGTCTCTCTGCAATCATCCTCATCATCATCATCATCACTCATCATGATAGCGTGGAAATTTATGTAATAGAAGAAGTAAGGGTTGAAAGCAAAGAATTAAAATAATCTCTCATCTCAGACTAAGTTTTGACCCGATTTTAATTCTCAAAAGTGGCGGAGTGTAATGTGACGACCATGTAAAGTTGTCATCACACGTATATATTTATTAATAAAGTTAGATAAGTTAGCTACTAGAAAGTAATAAAGGTAAATGGGTTAGCTACTAGAAATTAAAAAAAAGAAGGAAAAAAAAAGTTGAGATTCAGAAATGTAGAAATTACTTTTGATTTTTTATCAATACTAAGAGAAGGGGAGGGGTGCATAAAGAAATTCGTCTCTTTTTCTCTCTTTTAAAAAAACAATGAGTTAGTCAAATGCTTGAAAGTTATTTCTGTTATTGTGGGAGAGGGGAAGGGGATGCATAAAGAAATGCATCTTTTTCTCTCGCATAAAAACTATTGTGATAAATTAAAATAAAGTGTAAAACATAAACTTGAAAAATGAATTATAAACTTTTAAGTAAAAATTAAAATGAAATATGTAATATAAAAACAATATGGCCGTATAAATTAGAGGTGTGAAAGTCTGTTGGAGTAATTGAATTCCTTGGACAAAGAAGAATATATATGAAGGAAAAGCTTATAATTATAGCTCAATTAATTAAAATATACATTCCAGCCACTAATTAAACAAATATGATGATAAGAATTCGTTGGAAATCTAAGCATTAATTAAAAATTTACAAAAAACAATGAACAAAAGAAAAGACAGTAAGACCAGAATTACAATTATTATCTGATTATTACGAGTAGAGATTTTGAAGAAGCTGCAGCTAAAAAGAAAAGAAATGAAAAAAGTAAGCAGCTAGTGGCGTTAAGGGGAAGTAGGTTCATACTCAACCTGTTTTACCACTGACTCACAATGTATAAGATCTATGTCTGACCTGCTAGAGAGACTGCCGCTTCTGGAACGAGAAATAACTAAATCAATTGAGAGAGAAAATCAATCCAGCCCACAAGAAGGACACACCATCTCTACAAAAAAGGGATGATCTCCCACTTGACGGTAACGAGCGCTTGAAAGAAATGCCCATGGAAACAACTACAATGAAAACCTAGGTAATTAAAGCATGCATACATTTTATTTTAATATTCGTAAATAAATAAAGAAGGAACAATCTTGATAGATTTGGAACTCTGCCCAATAGGACTTCAAGATAACTTTAATATTCGATACATATTTATATAAGTGTGTATTTTTTATTGTTATTATGTATTTTTTATATATGTGTGTGAGTGTTATTAAACATATTTATTCTTAAATTGTGTGTACTTGCTTTATTCTCCTATCACCAAGCTACGACAGGGGGGGAAACCATAATTTAGTGATTAAAGGGTATGGCTGGTTTTAAAAGGTATTCGTGTGCTGCTTGTTTGTGAGAATTTCCCAATTATAAAAATAAATAGCAAGCGCTGGACATTTGTTAAATTTCTTGAAATAGTTTGCTTTGTCCAGCAGCCAAGAGTGCTTGATCGGGAAAAATAACGCCAAGATAATATGTACATATTGCCTCAGGGTTCGGTCAAGGATACAGATACGAAGTAAATTTGTATCTGTATTTGCTCTCTGCTTGTATTGTAATGGCATTGGTTAACTAATTAATTAATGATTAAAAAATTCGTAGTAAACTAAACTAAATAAACCATATCCATTACAGTTGGAGGCCAAGCTGGGATATTTTCGGTTAGCAAAATTGATAATAAACAAATAAAATAATAAAGAATAAAAGTTGTAAAAATAAAGTATAATAAATAAGTATAATAGAAATAAAATAAAAATTAATAAAATCAACTGTCCAAATAACCATTTCCATGACAATATATTAGAATGTAATGGATTTAATATCTAGCAGCTTTGAATATTAATATTCATAAAACATTACATAATAATACTGTCCTCATCTCTGAAGACTACTAAATATTCTATTATTTCTCCAAGTTAAAATGTATACATTCAAAGAACAATTGATAATAACAAAGAAGCTCAAATTCACTTTAAATATCACACTATGTAGGGTCATAACAAAATTAGACTTATACATTATGCATGTGATCTCACACTGTATTAACAGCAAACAACAATAAATAAGTCTTATTTAATATGCAGAATACAACGATAAAAATGTCTCTATCTGATGCAAATCCCATATATCCACTAGTACCTCTAGTGGGAATAATATATATCACAGGGAGTCAAATAAACATACATAAAATTCAAGTGAAGCCGATAAACTATCTAAGAATCACTATATGGAAAATGCATATATATATATATATATATCAATCTTTAATTTCAGACATACATGTGAGTCAAATAAAATAAATATGTAAACTGCCTCTATAAATTAAAGCACAATAAAAACAACTTATTAAACAATTTATATAACAATATGCACTCAGATTAGATATGCATATATTTTTGCATACATTAATGATTTTTGAATATCTTCAGAGAGACAAATTTTAATTTAAACCATTAAAAAATAGTCAAATCTTATATATATATGTATTTTAAAACTTTCTTTTTTAAAAAAACAACTTTCTTTTTAGGAGAAAGATTGACCTAAAACTAAATAATGATTATTTTAAAGTTAGCAATCACAAACTGATTTTTAAAAACTCTTTATATGGAGAGGGGAGGGAATAAAACTTAAGAAACAAAGTGATTTCTTTTATTTCAACTACTTAAAAGGAAACAAACTATTATATCATCTGCAAAAATAAAATATTTAAATATTCAAAAACCCATCACAATACTATATCCTCTGTCAAAATCAAGTTTTATTATCTTTAAGTAATAAAATAAGTTCATATAAAAGAAATATATGGACTAAAATTAATTAATATAAAATATGACATAAATCCACCAATCATATAAATTCAATTATGAATATAACTGGCATGTTAATAGTGTACAGTTTAAAAGTTTGTAAAATAGTTCATAAAATAAATAAATTATCTTTAAGTCCCAAACATGGTTGAGTAGTAATTTTTTTTAGAAAAGTGGAATTCTATATACATATGTATATTGTTGAAATAGAGCTCTTTAGTGGTTTATATGTGAAGCTCTTTCCATTTACCAGTTTTCAATCTTGGTCATAATCAGTATGTTTTTAGGTAGTGTCAGTATGAAATTTTTTTATTGCTGAGACATGCATTTGTTTAACTGCATTCATGGAAATAACTGGTACAGTACTGAATAAAATTCAGCAAGCAGAGTTGGACATTATAATGATTATGGGCTACATGCTGGAAAAAATTTGTCCATGAGGCAGTTAATAATGCATCTTTATTAGTTCAGCTGTTGGTAGAGGTTCAGTATACATCATGTAAAGCAGGCCAAAAGAAGCAAAATAAAATTATTTTCTGACCTGGTATTTTTATATCTTCCAGTTTTTCTAAACATTTTTTTAAATTAACAAACTCAATTTATTAATTAAACAATCCAGTAATTAATTTAATTACCCCTGTTTAGAAAATTCTTTAATTAAACAAGACCACATGTTTATGGATGACACTAGCAATTTTAATCCATAAAATATATTTAATTGACAGTTTCAAAACCTTGGATCAAAGCTAAAAAGAAATTGATTTTCTTATAATATTGGTTAATTATAATAATAATACAAAAATAATTAAGCAAATTGTATAGATTATTGGTTAATTAAGCTTTATACCTATAACATAAATTCTAAAATGGATTTATTTAAAATAAATTTAGTTAAAGAGTTTCTTTATTTTTTTAACACTAAAATAAAATTGACTTCATCAGATTTTAAACACACTTTTTTGATGGGTGTGTGCTTATATAATATAAACCTATATAAAAAATGAACAAAACTTGAATTTGATTCATAACTGTCAACTGTTGTATTTTTAAAATAAATTATAGACTGAGATATGTCTAATATATATATATATATATATATATATATATATATATATATATATATATATATATATATATATATATTGAAGCAATGGATTTGAAATCCAATCCATGCTTCACACCTTCCTATAAGCTGGATTAATATTGTAAACCTAAATTAAGTTTATAGGCCAATATCAGCAGGGTTTTGCATTACAGCTAAAATTAATTACGTTTAGTAAATTTGTATTTGCTTGTAAATATTTTCTTTTAAATAAATTCCATTGTAACATTAAATTGCTGTTAAAAATATTACTTGTGAAAACCGTTTAGTCAAACATATATATACGTCAAGCATATATATATGAGTTAATGCAAAATTCTGCTGAAATAAAACGCTTATTGTATTAAAAGAAATAAGAATGTATTTTACTTTTAAATCTTGTTCAAATATTTAGTATGATTTGATTTTGAGATAAGCCCACCAACATTTTCTAAAAGAATGTATATTTTTAATTAGTTAAGCCCATTCAAGTCAAATTAAAGATGGCTTTCTCTTTCTTTTTTTTAATTAATAAAATCCCAAAGTTTAAAGAAAGAAATTTAGAGTAAAAAAGTAAAAGTTATTTTGGAGGGTGTTACTTTGAAACAAAGGAGCATGGGGAGGCTTATCAAGATCTCAGATCATACAAACAATAGAAGGTAGCTAAGAAAAAAAGTTATAAAAGGGAGAGAACAAAAGAGGAGAGGATTATTACATCAGACTTTGCTATTGCAAGGGTCATTCAGCTTTTGCTATTGGAATATATTATTTCAGATTTTGCTATTGCAAGGTTGATTCAAGATTTTGCTATTGCAAGTTTCATTCAGATCTGCTATTGCAAGGTGCATTCAGATTTCTCTTAGGAGAACTCTGTCAGATTTTGTTTGTGATTTTATTCCAAAAAGTCTACAATTATCGTCTACAAATCATGAAGAAGTTTGAACCTGCTCAAGCTAAAAATCATATAAGTATGATGGATTCTAATATGCTCGGCTAGGCAAATAAATAGCTTTGCCTATCGCCGGGGTTCCTCAATACCAGAAAATATGCCGTAGTATTTGCTCAATCGTCACCTGAACTCTGTGCCGTGTCTGGAGGACTTTTTGTGAAACCATGCTACCGATTTCCACTTTCCTTGTCCGGTCGAACACATCTCATCAGACGGATCAAGCTACGCCCGTCGATGGAATATGACCAAGGAATAAGGACGGTAATCATATCTCTCCTCATGAACTATTCATTATGCTACCCTTTTTGTCCATACTTTTTATAATTGCTTTCTTGAATATTTATGAAATGTTTGCTTAATGATATTTATAATGTAACTGTTTTTATTAGACTAGTTAGATATATGTATATGTGATCATCTATCTAGATATTTAACCCCTTTTTCTTCGCTATTCTTCATTACTCCCCATGTGTAAATATTTTAATTTTATTGCGGTTAAGTTTATTAGTTAATTGTTCATATAAAAATCCCTTTCCAGTTTTATTCATACTTGTAAAATTTAGTACGAGTAAGTTTTTTTTTTTTTGTTTGCCAATTTGATCTCCTCGATAACGCTTCCCTTGTCCGCCATTAGCTTCTTACGTATGTCAGATTTAGCGATATACACTTTAAATGATTTTAAACTCTATTTTAGCGCAAAGCAATTAGAAACTGCTTTGTGAAAGATTTTTATTATTACACTTTATCGAGCAGATTCGAGTTGACAATGTTTAATAAAACTGGGAAGGAAAGATTTAGACCGCAAGCATATTAATCGGGTTTTCATTGTCTCATAAGTTATTCATAAATTTCGGGGAATAGCGAAGGCCATTAAATTATTAATAATATTTCAAATGTCATTGATTAAAGATATTTATTTAACTAAAAAAGGCTTGAGTTTGCTAGTTATCTTTCAATGCTTTGTTTTACTTTTAAATGATCCAGGCACGCAGAACACATATTTCTAAGCATTTTTATAATTTAACTATTTAAGCTCCGCAGGTGGTTCTGTCCATGTCTCCCGCTGATGCTAAGCTCGTGGCTCGGGAAGAAAATATCTATGCGTGTCTCAGATAGTGTTGTTCGGTTGATGATAGCTTCGAGACTAGACGAATAGGGCAGAGGTCATAGTATTCTTGGTTTAATATCTCGCATATGGGTGGCCTCGAGGTACTTTTGCCTAGTATTCGAACTGGGTTAAATCAACATACATCATCTGACCGTCACAATATATATATATGCAAAATTTCAACTAGATTTGAAAGTGGGTGAAAATTGAGTTACAAGATCTGATACAGACAAAAAGAATAAATTAAAGTGTATAAAAAAACTGATTATAAAAACAATCTTACAAATACAAGCAAACAAATGGGGAAACAAACCAGTTAAAACAATAATTAATGTTTCTGGTTTCTTAAAAAAGGACTCTACAATTAAAGTAGAATTAAGGCTATTACAATTTAGTCATTGGCTTGGTATTAGAATTATACATCTATACAAACAGATTGGCTTAGGATCTAAATCTCATGAATTTTTTTTAAATTTTAAGCTGAAAGTTTGATAACAGAAACAAATTAAAGATGCTGTCAGATATAAAACTATGGATTTCTATTCTAAATTTCAAACTGGCATTTATAAAAATAAAAAGTAGAAAATAGTCTGGGATAAAATTAATTTGTACTATAATCTGGTAACAACTGAGAATTGAAGATTATAATAGATGATGCTAGAATAAAGTGCAATTGCTAATATATAAAGTTCTGAAATTTATTTTGTGTTGCATAAATAAAACAATAATTATTATCTAAACTTTACATTTAATAATATATGTAACTATAAATGAATAGGTATATTCTATTTCAAAAAAATATAAATTTACATAACTGCAAAAAGACTTCAATTAGATATCTGTTATCATCTTTTCTAGCAACTTATTCAGTTCATCTACATTTCAATCTCTTAAATCTTTCAATAACATCAGTAAAACCTGTTTGTTCTCTTATTCATAGATTTAGATTTCTTCTTGTTATTTCCAATACAATTTCTCCTCTGTTTGAGTCTTCTGTTAAATGTTCAAATCTCAGATTTATTTGCAAAAAAATGGTAAAGCACACCTATTAAAAATCTTACCTTTTGAAGTATGTAGACATATTTTCTAAAGCTATTACTACCAAAAGCATTCCATCCATATTTAATATTATGGTTAATTTAATCCATTATGTTTCTATATTCTGAGCAACATATTTGCAATTATTTATTTAATCTAATTCATGATTACAATCATTATTTTCTTCTTCTGTGAAAATTCATTGAACATTAGTTTTTTTAGTATTAATTTTTAGTTCTACTTTCTGGTTTTTATCTGATAATTCTTACAATACTTCTTGAAACTATAAAGCATTATTATTTACAAAACAACCACATCGTTGCAAAATCCAGATGACTTAACTAAGACCCATATATTTTTATTCTTTTAATTTTCCAATTTAATACACAATGTACTTTTTGTAAAGCAGCTGTAAATTTTTTTCGATATTTTAAATTACCTTGATATTACATCCTTATCAATATACACATACATATATAATTAATATAAAAGCAAACGATCTTGTAAATGACATCAATATTAATTCAAATACACTAATTAAAAACTAATGTCAAATGTATTTATTATTAAATACACAAGCAAATAACCTTTTAAATTGTTGTTTACATTTTAGAAATGTTAAAAGTTTATTTAAAAAAAAAAGCATTTTCTTATTTCTAAAAGTTAATTAACTTTGCAACTTTTTTTACTAATACAAACACATGCTACTAACAATCTTATGTGAACTTTACATAATACAAATACAATATTTTATTACTTCAAACATTCAAAACTAGCCAACAGTTTCAACTATCCATTAGTCTTCTTCAGAAATTTAATAATAGAAGTATATATAAGCACCTATCATAACATACATGCAAAAAAAATTGTTTATATATATTGAAAGTTAAAGCTACAAAACATTAAATGATTCGATTTATATCTAATTTTTTTAATTAATTTTATACTTATATCATAATTACTTGGGTTAAAATACTCAATTGTATTTATTTTTAAAAATAAGCATCATTAAATGTTTCATATGCAAACTGCCTGTTTGATTCTCTATTTGTTGGTCCTTTGAGTTCATTCTAAAGAAATTATAATCAGAATCGTAATAGCAAATCCACCTTTTATTAAAAATAAAAGGTTATAGAAAACTGTATTTTCTGTTAAAATATGTAAGAAAAATTGTAAAATATGGTAGTGATATGTTAACTTCAAAACTGTTGAATTTTTTTTAGAAATATATGGATTCGTGATGAAGCCTGCTTTTGTTCCAATTTTTAAAAATAAAAAAAATAGACAAGATTGACATATTATTGTTATCCATTTCAGTAAATATATTTTTAAGGATAATGTTAAATTTGCAGTCATAGATTATTAGCTGGGGTTTTAGAGAATCAAGAAATAGAAGAGACATATTATTAGTTGCCAGACCAATGCAATTAAAGTGTCAGAAATAAAGTCATAATTAAAAAAGAACTTTATGAATTAGAAGAATAGACATTAATTATTGAGTGTAGAACAAATAATAGACTCAATGGAATTTTACTATATTATAAATCAGGTCTTTATGTAACTTTTATTGACATTGTGATTTTACTGAGTATATTGTTTTAAATTTGATTTCAAGTTCTAACACACACACACACACATATATATATATATATTGCTTTTATTGATTTTGTCAAGTCATTTGATTCAGTTAATTGAACAGGTCTATGGCAGTGTTTGAAATTAATTGTCTATTCAATAAAATTTATTTGTATTATACAGCTTCTGCCTACAGATAGAAAATCTGCTACATTTGAAATGAAAACTATTACAACTGTAGGTGTCTCCATAAATTGGCTATCACAAGATGTCATACAGGTTTGATGTAAAAACAAGAATTTTTCCATTCTGGATTCTAGATTTATAGTATGTTGATGGTTGTATCATTTTTTCCAATTCAAAAAATGATCTATAAAACACATATATTTAAAATACACAATAAATGGTTCTAGTTTGGTAATTAGGGTTCTAAAACTATTCAAATCCTAGCAGTGATAGAAAAAAAAGTTCATTACCAGTTAAGTTATTTTTTTTTAAGGAAATGCAGAACTTTGAATATTGAAATGTGATATTCCATTATGCTACCATTGTATTTAACAATTAAAAAGTAGGATATTTAATCCTCATAAAATGAAATAATATCTGAATCTCCAATGATGCAGCACAAATGCATTTAAAAACTTTTATTTAAAGATACTGTATATGCTTAAAAATATAATGACATTTGTCAACTTATCAGACATAACATTATTGAATTACTAATGTAAATATCATATCTTCATTGGATCATACATGTGAAGTGAATGAATGGTAACAAACTGATCCTGTTCATGTTATGAAGATTATTTCAATGATCCCATGATGAGATGTGACATTGATTGCTTTTGTTTGGTAAAGTATAACTAATAATAAAATACAATGGAGTGTTACAATTAAGAAAGATATTACTTCAAGAAATAAAATTTGCTACAGTTTCAGTCAGAAAATGGCATTATAAGACATCATGTAAACAGTCTAAAGAATCAACAAATGATGAACACAGATGTATTTTTATTTCATGGATTGATTTGTGTGGTCATCTCAAAACTGATTTTGAATGTTTTGTTTTCTACTTTCTATCTTCATTTTGATTTTCTTTTGGAATTACAATGGCATCTATATTTTATTTTTATAGCAATAGCAAACTCTCCATATAGTAGTGCCACCAAGTGCAAGCCTTAGTAACCCATGAATGGAAGGTTTGTGTATAAAATCACAATCTAGTCCCTGCTCATCAAATATCCCCAGACTAATTTCTAGCTTGTGGTTTTTATTAGAAAGGAGTCTTGGATTTAAAAGCATTATACCTAGATCTTAGAATCTAGACTGAGGATATTGGATGAGTAGATACTAGATAGGGATTTTATGCATAAACCTTCTTGCATCCATTGATTACTAAGGCTTGCACTGAGTAGGGCTGCTGTATGTAGAATTTTCTATTGTTGTAATAGTTTGTGTAAGCATAAGAATGGTGATTATGTGATATTTTAGTGGTTTTATTATATTTTTATAAGTTTTTTCTCCATCAACTTTAGACATAAGACTGAAATTAATAGGACAATGTTTAAAACCAAAGAAGGGTCAAAGCCTGCTAGGCTCTGACTTTTACGAATTGTTATCACTTTTTAATTTGCAAGATATAGATCACAAAAATAATTTGAAGTGGAAAAATATTTTTATATTATGCTTTTATTCTAAAAGTTTATTTAAATAATAAAAAAAGTACCAATTGTTGCATGGATTGGAATTAGATGCTAATATTATTTACCTATTGGAAATATTTTAAAATCAGTATTCAATTTAAACTTATGAAAATGCTTTTAAATAAATTGTCTGAGTGGAGCAGAAAAGCATTTTTGTAACATGTTATATTAATTCAAAAAGCTATTTTAACTAAAAAAACATTAATTGTTGCATACGTAGTAGAAGCCTATTTTTCACCTTCAATATCCAAAACGCCCAGAGTTCTTTTTTTCTCTCTGTCAAAATGGAAGTGAAAAATATCACTGAACAAGGAAAATTTAACAATGATGAAATTATCATAGATAACATCATATGTGAGATTTTCTTATGAATTCCACAAGTTAAATTTTTTGTAATTTAAATTAAACTTTTTTTTTTGACTCTCGTAAACATTAAATTATTAAATTGTGTAAAAAACCTTAACTACTTGTAAACTTACAACAATGAAAAATATTTCACAAGAACTACTAGTATTTATTCGATTTTACAACATGTATCCAGCTTTTTTATTCTCTCTTTAATTTAATTGCTAATAATCTGGAACATTTAAACTCTTTGAATTTCTATTGGTATTTTTAAAGATAAAATTGACATTGCATTCAAACTCTTTGAATTTTTGTTTTCAAAATCAGATTGGGTTACTATATTTCTTAACAGACTATTCTGTAAAAGTTGGATTTTGAAGCAAAGAAACTGGTGTGAAATGTCAAAAACAATTTTGATTTTAAAATCACCTTTTTTATATACATATGGATGTGCACATTGTATTATATAGTAGGGCAAAAGGGTGCTATGGTTAAGCATATAATCATCTTGCCATTTATTATTTAGAATCACAAACTAATTTTTGTATCATTAAAATTCATATTCCTGGAGTATATTAATATGGTTAGCTATTAAAATTTTTGAATTAATTTAAAAGCAGTATTGATCTATATTTATTCTAATAAACGTAGTCATTATATATATATGACATTATATGTATTCAATACTAAATTATTATTTATCATTATGTACATAACATTTTTATTTATTATAAAGTTTTAGAAGTGAGTGAAATCTCTTCATTTTATAAACTTAATATCAGTTCTTTAAAAATCAATTTAAAATAAAATATATTGGATGATTTATGTTTTCTCTCTGGCTGTTATTGTTCTGGATAACTCTAACTAAAAAGTTCTAAAACATGGTATAAATGGTCCATTTTTTTACTACACAAAGTTATGGAACATGGCAGCTAGAGCACAGTTCAATTATTATTTAAAATAGACTTAGTAAATTTTACATGATATTATATATATATGTCCAACTACCACACAATCAATATTAAAATCTTGTAGAAACTCATATGTAAAACTATCAATCAATAAAATGAGTCTTTCTTTATTTGAAATCACTAAAAAAATGTGTGTTTTTGAATGCCTCTCTCAACTTCACCACATCACAGCCATCCACCAATGCAGAGAGTCAGACTATCCTATCTCATTATGCATACATTTCATAAACTGATATACAAATATAGAGAATTTGTGTGTGTATATATATATATATTAGTAATGTAATGGTATACAATAAACTGATATACAAATATAGAGAATTTGTGTGTGTATATATATATATATTAGTAATGTAATGGTATACAATATGCCATTACATTAATTTAAAATTAAAATAAAAGCTTAAGTTCATAAATAAAAATTGATTTATTAAAAAGAAAAAACTTAACTTAAAAACTGAAAAGTGAAAGTTATATTTAACGTATATATTGTCACGCAGATGAAAAACTATATTTGAAAGTATTTTTTTTTTGTAAAAAAGTAAAAATATAAAGATTGATATTTTGAAAATAGAAATAATGTTGATTTCTATAATCTTAGAAAATGGAAATGATTGTTTTATTAATTAAATGATTGTTCTAAAGCACACTAGCCCTTGGGGCACTTGAATAATTAAATGGTCAGATAAGAGAATAAAAAGAAATTAAATGACCAATGCAAGCATGAAACCACAGCACGGACCATAAATGAAACACGAGAGGATTAGTGATGTTTTGCTCATTGAATCCGAAGATTTGCTGATAAGAGGCTAATAAAAATATAAAAGCCAAAGGATTATTATTATTATTGTTGTCGGAGCACTGACTTTGAATCTACATATGAACTATAGCTGTATTGCAGGCTTCACGATGTAGAAGTCTGCAATAGATTTAATTTCTGGACAACCAGCTGAGACCTCCCTATGACAGTTATGGACCAAAAGGAATGGCAAGTAGTGGCTTCATTTTTTAAAAAAAAGAATACACAATCTATGTAAGTGATCATGAAGATAGACCTCTAAATCTGCAGAATCTGTAAAGTATAAACTTTTACCAATTGAACTTTCTTTTAAATAATTACAGTATAACTTCAATAAGTAATCAATCCAAAAAAAAGTAATATAAAAAATGGATCTTATCTGACCAAGAATAGAATTCTAAATCAATTATAAATATTTATTTTTATATAAGTTTGCTATTTCAATCATTTCTATTTTTTTATTATTATTTATTTATGTTTGTATTTAACTAGGTTATTTATTTCTATCTGTTAACTAAAATGTATTAAATTTAAGTTGGGTGTAGATAGCTATATAGATTTGTTAAGTTTATGTTAGTTTAAGGGGTTTTAATTTTGGACTATTTGTCTCATAGTTAGGTCAATTCTGGTGGAGGGATATATGGGTGTTTATATCAATGTAATGTGAAGCATGTTGAGTATACAGGGCAATGAGCCCAACTGAATGCATGACCCCAAAGAGGTAATCATATCGTTGCAATGGACGCAGACATATTCCCTGTGTCATTGACACCTTCTAGCTCTACAAACAGGGATTATAAGTCAGCAGATAGACCGCTCCCCCCCATACGTAGCATTCTTCTTTAATTAATTTATATACACGATTCCTTTGCCAGACAGATGCACATTCCTGTACTGGATGAGGATCATGTCCTTCAAATAATATCATGCTGTCAGATGCACATTCCTGTCAATGTGGTTTTATGCTAGCATCTTCATATTGCATTGGTTGCAACTATATATCTTGAAGTAGGCGTTGATTTGGCTATGAACTTTTAGTCTGAGATTGAATGATTTGTTTTGAAAAGTTATTAACTGTGGAATCTATGTAACCTATCTATACTCAACATGCTAAAGTAAAATATTATTAAAATGTCCATCTGTGTGAACTATTTAAAATAGTAATTTATATTTAAAAATTAATGTTAAAATCTAAATATAAATTTTTCCCCTCAATTTTAAATGTGCGTTAATAAAGTCTGTTGTGTTATTAGTACTGGCAGTGATCTAGTTTATTCTTTTTAATCTTTATTAAAAATATATTTTAATAAATCTGTTTTAAACCTCTGCTACTCCATGAGCTAGTGGCAAGGGCTGATGGCCGTGGTAAAATATCTATGTAAAAATTGGACCTTTAACAACACGTATCTGCCTAATCTATAAATTTTCTAGGTTCGAGTAACCTAGTGGCACCATGTAGTGCAGATACAATAAGACTCCTTTGATCTCCCACACCCCGACCATTATAGAAAATACACTGAAAACAAATGTAATAAATAATAAGCACTTAACAACTATCTATATGTCTACTACATATAATTACTATATTACAATAGTATCCAGAATTATATAGAATTGGCTTCATGCAATATATTTATTTTTAAAGCATTGAGTTTATTTGTATACTCAATGAGGCGAAGTGTTAGTGAAACATGTGGAAATCAAGGAGACAGATTATTTACATTAATAAATATTTAACAATATTACATTTTAAATGTCCACTAGAAAACATTAGAAAATGTTTCTCATTTAATATATATAAATAAAAAAAATTTTGGATTACCTATGTGTTATTTTTACTTACTTCTCAATGTTTTGATGAAAAAAGCAACCGCCAATATCATGGTTAACTTTTCAAAGAAAAACTGTTAGATCTCAAATAGTAATGAGATTGGGTGTGCAGTAAATCATGAGATCTCAATGTCATTACTATTTGAGATGTAAGAGTTTTCCTTTGAAAGGTTAACCTTGACAATGCAGATACTATTTCATCAAAATGTTGGGAAGTAAGCAAACATAACACAACGGTTTAACTCAAAAACTACCTTATTTACATCATATAATTATGAAAACATTAAATATAATATCAATGTATATGTAAAGAAATGGAATAAATCACCTTCCCCCAGACTATGACTTAAAAGCACTCTAAATGTTAAATAAAGAATCAACAATAGAATTATATATATATATATATATACACACACACACACCATTAGTAGCTTTTCATAAATAAATATGGCTGCTCTAATTCAAAAAAGAAAATAAAAAGAGTCAAAGATGAGTTATCAGCAACTGCATAAACAGCCACAAATGATGAATACATATATAAATATTGCAATGCTATTTTTAAATCTATTTGAGCAGCAACAATTTATTTCTGAAAAATTCAAAATTTTTCCAGTTACCTCTTTACTTTATTTTGTTGCATATTTTTCATTAAAAGCAGTATTTTTTCTTGCTCTCTCTCTATATATAGGATCTTTTTATGATTCAAAAATCATGCTCAAGTTTCCTATGCATGTATTTTATATATTCAGTTCAAAGAAAATATATTATTAAAACTGTATGTTTAATATCAATCCATCCAGCATGCTGAGGCACATCAATTGTTCTTTGTGATCTTTCTATAATATTTTCACAATATTTCAGTATGTCTTTAAAAAATTGTAATATCTTCATATTGCAATGCTAAAAGATCTATGTCCTGCTTTCATGCAATAAATTAGGCAAAACTCTCCATACAGTGGTGCCATTTAGAGCAAGCCAGAATAATCGGTGGATGCAAGGTTTATGAATAAAATTACTATCTAGTGTCTACTCATCTAATATCCCCAGACTAGTTTTTAGCTCATGGATTTCATCAATGAGGAGCCTTGGATCTGAGAGCACTGCACCTAGATCTTAGGATCTAATGCAACTCTCCAGCAGCCACATTTCATCTTTCCAGTTAGCTATAAACCTTTGAATCCAAAATGAAAACACAATAATGCTTTCAATGCAAGTTCATTTGGTTGTACAGTCGTATAGATCTGAACTCAGTTCAGCATCTATATATTTTAATGTCTTTGGGTTTTTATTAATCACTATAACCATAATACTATTGGAAAGGGTTGGTATTAAACCACTAGATATCACATGATCATTATTTTTTATGCTTACACAATCTGTTAACATAAAGCCAAAGCTCTCCATACTGTAGCACCATTCAGTGCAAGCCAGAGCAATCAATGGATGCAAGAAGGTTTGTACATAAAATCCCTATCTAGTGTCTACTCATCCAGTCTACCCAGACTAGTTTCTAGCTTGTGGCTTTCATCAATGAAGAGCCTTGGATTTGAGAGCACTGCATCTAGATCTTACAATCTAATGCAACCCTCCAGCAGCCACATTTTACCTTTCTAGTTAATTATAAATCTTTCAATCCCAAATGAAAACATAATAATGTTCAAGCTCATTTGCTTGTATAGTTACTGAAAAACCAAAGACACCAAAACGTATAGATGCTGAACTAAGTTTAGATCTATATGATTATACAACCAAATGTGCTTGAATTGAAAAGATTATTGTAATTTCATTTTGGACTCAAAGCTTTATGATTAACTAGAAAGGTAAAAGGTGGCTACTAAAGGATTGCATTGGATTCTAAGATTTAGGTGCCATGCTATCAAATCCAAGGCTCTGCACTGATGAGAACCAGTAGCTAGAAATTAGCCTGGGGATATTGGAAGAGTAGTCATTAGATGGGGATTTTATGAACAAATCTTGCATCCATTGATTACTCTCAATTGCACTGACTGGTCCTACTGTATGAAGAGTTTTGTCTCAGTGTTAACAGCTTGTGTAAGCATAAAGAATGGTGATCATGTAATGTTTAATGGTTTAACACCAATGCTGCCCAATAGTATTTCACAGACTGTCATTACTAAAATACCAAAGATACGAAAATATAGAGGTACTGAACTCAGTTCAGATCTATATTATTATATAAGGAAATGAGTTTGAATTGAAAACATTGTGTTTTCATTTTGGACTCAAGGCTTTCTAGTTAACTAGAGAGGCAAATGGTGGCTACTGGATGGTTGCATTAGATACTAAGACCTAACTAAAAGTAATGCTCTCAGATCCAAATCTCCTCACTGATAAAAACCACAAGCTTTAAACTAATCTGGGGAAATTAGAGGACACTAGATAGGAATTTATGCACAAATCTTTTTTGAAATCATTGATTAGTCTGGTTTGCACTGAGTGATGCTATTGCATGGAGAGTTTTGCCTCTGTGTAAATTAGGCAAAATAACAACCCTATATAAAACTAATTCAATTTATTTTCATCTCCGATCCATTTTTGCTTTTTTTTGCATCATTAATGAAGACTAGAATTCAAAGTGAGAACTAATGCACTTTTGCATCTGACAGTTATCATTTACATCTTTATACTATTTATATTAATATACTGAAATTAAAATAAAGACCTTAGTTTTAAACTCAGTCTAACTTGCTTGTATAATTACATAGATCAGACATTGAATCAGTTTCTATATTTAGTAATCTCAGTTTATGACAAGTATAGACAGAAGCGAGAAACTGTAGAGACTGGTGATTTTATAGTATTATCTCATTTGGTATACAATATGATTATTTAATCTAACAATAGATGGTGCTAGAGTAGAATAAAAAATTAATAATGAGGATGGTACCCATATAATAAGAATTGCAGGAATGTTTTTAGGTTGAGACTTTTGCAAATCTAATTAATTTGTTCTTCATTTTCAGTTTGTTCTTTGTAGCTATTTCTGAAAATAGTCTATCGGATTTGGCTGTAATAGTTAATAATGAACACTTTTCAGTTAAAAGAAAAGGCGAGTAAAATTTTTTTATTATTATAATTTTATAAACACAAACATATTGCTTAAACTTCTTATGAACTCTCAAGCAATTAAGCCATTTGATTATTTATTTATTTATTTTGTCTGTGAGTGAAGCATCCTGCATACACACATGCATATGTCATGTGTATCTAATTACATGTACTATTATGAACACATATAATATCTGCACATATTGGCATCAACAAGAGATTTGGGCATTACATCAAAAGATTTTCAATGATATGGAAGGGTGAAGAGTTGGAGGGTGGAGAAGATTGAAGCCTATCCATTAAAGTTTGAAGATTTGCTATCTTAATATAAACTGAACATTGATTATATATGTGTGTGGGAGATGAGGATCAGGACCAACTGATGAGTTTTAGTTCAGAATGAAATATGTATATTGGAGATCATTTATCTTTTTCATATGTGTGTGGTCATGTGTAAGATAGAGTGGATAGTTGAAGAGAGCTTGAAAATCTATATTCAAATGCCCTACAATTAATCTATACAAATGTAAACATAATTATACATAATCGTGTAATTAAGTATTAAAAAATACAGTAACATATATATATATATAAAGTACAACTTTAAAAACTTTTATCCATCTAGGAGTGCTTTTGACTAGCTTCTTAGTTTTTCTCAGTTAACACTTTCAAAGTCTAATCTTTCCACAATTCATTGATTTTGACGTTTGCTGCCTGTCTGTTTATTAAGTCATGTTTGCATTTATATATTAACCAAATAAAGGAAAATTAAGGAAGCTATGTTAATATATAAATGCAAGCATGACTTAATAAACAGATAGACAGCAAACATAAAAATCAATGAATTGTGGAAAGTTTAGAGTTTCAAAGTTTGTTTGAAAGTGTTAGTTGATAAAGACTTCAAAGCTAGTCGAAAGCGTCCTACATGAATAAAAGTTTTTAAAGTTGTGCTTTATATATATTTATGTTACTGTATTTATTAATATTTAATTACATGATTATGTATATAACTTCGAAGAAATACAGATATCGAATAAGAATATCATTACATAATTATACATATAACATCTTAATTTTTTAATATGTAAATTGAAAGTGATTAATTAGGAAACAAAGCAATATTAACAGTCATCGTTTATTAATACAAGTGGATATTAATAACTAAATATTTGAAAAGGTATTTTTTTTATTACTATTATTGTGTGGTTTTTTTAAAAAATAGTCGTAATATTTTTTTTTTGTCCGAAAAATGATTCACTTTTTAATTTTGTTAATTATATAAATAAAAATTCAGACAGATATACTTCAACCACGGTTTTTAGTAAAAAAAAATTATATTATACAGTATTTTGATTGCCAAATGCCAAACTTTTTCAAGCATAATTTGACACCAACCATTTCATATAAATACGTTAATGATAATTATTTAATCATTTATTAAACTAAAGATTATGTCTAACCTAAATTTTAAATCTCAGTTAAATAATATTATCGTTCTTTTTTTTTTAACTATACAAATCAACCACTTAGAGATAAATATTTATAATTATTATGGGAGGATGGGAATAGTTAAATGTATTGCATGCTTACATCCTCTGATACATGTCAGACAGTGAAGCAAAAATATGTATCACAGATATACCGCTTCATTATATATATATGTATATGAGATGATAATCTGAGTCAACTGATGAGTACTGGTTCAGCATGGATATATTAGAGATCATTTATTTTTTTCACGTGTGTCATGAGAATCAGTTGTATGAGATAGAGTGGATAGCTGAAGGGAGTGTTCAAATTCATTATAATTATATTTAATCTCCAAGTATATAAACTATATTTGTATTTAAATATTACTATGTACTGTATATAAAAAAATACATTTAATTTCAATAGACGTATTCATTGAACAACTAAGTCTGAAAGAATTACTGTTGTAATTTACAGGTCAAATTCCCCCAAAATTCTGCCAATCTATTTGTTAAATTGGGAATTTATTGTAGTTTATTTATGGACTTGTTAAAAATCATTGCAATCTAAATTCTATTTACATAAAGTATTGCTAAGAATATTTTTAACCAAAGCCACCTAAGTTTTTATTTGTGACAACTAATGAACATTTATTTTTACTTTTTAATGCATTTATATGGATAAAAGTTTTTTTTTTTAATTCAATTTTTTTTTTTAATATTGTAGATGTGGATTTAAACTAGTTATAAGAAATTAAAAGATTACCATTGAAATTTTATTTGGTTAATAGAAGTGTTTATTGTAGATATTTGGATTAATGATTTTCTATTTGTAGTTAAAATCTGTGCACGAATTTGAATGTGGATAGTTGAATCAAATTTTGAGAGCTGAAGTTGTTCAAAAAAGGTCTGTGTCAAAAGTAACATATAAATAAAATATCACATGAAAACTATTGTGTAACATTTCATATACAACTAGAGAAATAACTATTTATTCACCTACTCTGCAGCCATCTATTGTGAGCTTGAGTAATTAATAAATACTGGAAGATATTACTTAATATATCACATCCATACTGCTCAGATAGTTGTTTGGGCATAGATCTAATCCACTTCCACTGATAAAGTAGTACTGAATATGGATTATTTGTCTAATATCTACTGATTTCTCAAGCTTACAATATATAGCATCAATAAAGTAAAATAAATATAGGTGTAAGTTGAGAAGGATCATGTGATATTTTTGGGTTTTATCTTTGTGCATCCCAAATAAGATTAATAATTAAAACCTTTGTAAATAATTATCAAATGGTTACAAAAAATTATGAAAACGTTTTCAAAATAACTAAAAAATGGAAAATAAATAATCATATGTTTCAGTTACTAAGGAGATCAAATGATGTTTGAGATACAAAATGATAGGTGAGCATACCATTCAATTGATAAAACAAATTTTTTTTAAAAATTTTTTTAGCTGGAAATTGATATCTAAAATTAAAAAAAAAAAAGTATTGCTATTTGTTAAACCCCAATTTTTTGAGACAAAACAATTGACTACAAAATTTGTTCAAAACTAATTGTGTTGAATGCAGAAGCCTAGATATATATATACATATTTTAACTAAATGAAATTCTTTACTAGCTACTCCATTTAATAAACATCTTCCACAAGCATCTATATGCAAACTATTAAATATTCATTTTTTCACTATCTCATGCTAAAGTGGAACAAATCATTTTAATTAAATAAAAGTATCTGATAGTCATTATAATAGCTAATATTCAAGTACAATAACCATATTCAATATGGTATTGCAGTACTGTAAAACATATACATTAAGGGAAATGACATAATTATTATGGCCATAAAACATATCTTGTGATGAAGTCATAAAATCTTTATACAGAATGACAAATGTTTCTATGTCAGAATAAATGTTATCTGCATTCAAAAGCAAACTGTAAATACTAGTAAACTTTGGAACCATGCTGCCAAAGATGATGTAAACATCATTCGTATAACCATCTCTCCACAATCTGAACCCCATAAATGACAGTATTCAAAATATGTTGTAATGTCAGGTATTTTTATAATATTCCCTACAAAGAAAATGTTATCAAAAAAAGAACATAAATATCGTTGGTCATGTGGTGTATTGTTAGTTTTAAAAATAAATGCTCAAGGGACAGTAATTTTATACTGTTTAATTTTTTCTCATAGACAGTGAAACTCTGATGATTCAACTTTCTATTTCAACAGACAATAAAATTAACACACATATGTGAATAAACCTGAAGTAACTAATGCATCATTCTTATAGTTAATGCTGGGAATGCACACCATTGCTCTATACTGTTCATTTACTAATGGTACTACATACATAATTACTGATGATTTTTTGGTGATATTTACAAAGTTTAAGGTATAGTAGAGAACATTAATAGTATGTACTTCAGTTTAATACTTTTGCTTTTATAAAAGTTTTTCCAGTCATTGTACTGGTAATTCCCCCAATTGGTACTGCATACAGTATACACCCTAGCTAAGTAGGCATAATTATTCAAAATTTAACAAGTCTCCAATCTATCTATGATAGATATAACCAATCTTGACTGTAGAAAGATGAGTGGTTTTTTTGTCCAAAATCTTTGAATGCCTTTATGAGGCATGCTATGCTTTATCCTATGTCAGATAATTTTTTCTTTGTTAGTTAGTTTTATTTCTTCATGTCATCTTTTGGCCTTTGAACTCAGATATCCTAATAGTGTTTTTCTCCCAATTGCTATTAGTTATTTAACTCCAACGAAAACTTTTACCGATTAATTCAAATTAAAAATCAAGGCTGGGGAAAATAAATTTTTTTAGAGGGGATAAAAAAGTCTTTCCAAAACAATCATGGCTTTGGAAATGATGATTGGATAACATTTAAATTTTAAAAAAAGATACACAAAATGTTTCTCCGAAAGTTTGTAAAGTTGGTATTTTACTTGTAATTATATTTCTGGACTATTTTTATCATCTAGGGCTAATTGTTAAATGTCTTTAGAAAAAAATCAATTATTATATACATTTTTCAAATACATTCAATTGTTAGTAATAGCACCTTTCAAATGCTATTACTTTCTTCTTTAGGTGTTATTTGGCATGATCAATCATAGTATTAGCATGGGAATCAAATCTGGAAGCTTTAATATTCATGAATATTGAATTTAAGGTAATAATCAAAATTGCAATGTTCTTAATAGATTCAACACAGAAAACAATAATTGATTAATGAACTCTAAGATACATGTTAATACAAAACAAGAGAGATTAAAAATATTAAAATATTTATAAATTTTCAGAAACACTCCAATGAATGTAAATTAAAATTTTCAAATAATTTCAAAATGTTAACAGACTTTAAAGATAGGTCAGATTTAACTGAAGTCAATAAAAAGATAGTTGATACTCTGCTAAGAGTTGTTATATAGATGAATAATAATAATAATAATAATAATAATAGTAATAATAATAATAATAATAATAACAACAACAACAACAACAACAATAATAATAATAAAATAAAAAAATAAAAAGAAAAAGAATCTATTCACTAATAACTTAATTTGAGCAATAAATATGAAAAGATTTAGAAATAAACTATTAAAAAGAATAGAATATCTGAATTTTTATAAAATGATACAAAAAAGTGTTAATAAAAAAATATAACTGTTAATTATTTAGGAAAGGTATTGGAGATTTAAACTCAGATTTTTAACCTCCATTCAGTCATCATTTCATCTTATATAACCAATATACATGACCACATACATGTGAAAAAAATAAGTGATCTCCAATATAAATATTTCATGCTGAACCAGCTCTCATTAGTTGGTTTGGATTATCATATATACAATCAATACTCCGAAAAACTGATAAGTGCTGATTCAGCATAAAATACTTGGACATTATTTATCTTTCTCACATGTATGTGGTCATGTGGATGATGTAGATAACTGAAGGGAGCTTAAAAGTCTGCATTCCTCTATTTACATCTAGCTTAAATATATATACTATATTTATAAGATTTGAAATACCAGGTACCTTTAAACCTGGAGTCTAATTGTAAATATAGGGGGATTTGAACTCAGACTTTCAAGCCATTTCACTATCCACACTATCTCATACTACTGATACACATGACCACACACATGCAGAAAAAATAAATAATCACCAATACCATATTTTGTGCTAAACCAGCACTCATCAGTTGGTCCAGATTACCATCTCCCATACATATATATAATCAATGCTCAGTTTATATTAAGATAGCAAATCCTTACACTTTAATGGACAGGCTTCAACTTACTCCAATCCCCAACTCTTCAGCCATCCATATCATTGAAAATCTGATGATAGAATTCCCAAATCCCATGCTGCTACCAATATTGCTGTCATACCATGTTGACTTGAAGTCACTCTGACCTCTCATGTATAGGACAGTATCCATTTAAATACATAGAGGGATGGGCAGAATGCAGGCTTAATATGTAAGATTTGAAATACCAGGCACTCTTAAACGTGGAGTCTAATTGTAAATATAGGGGATCTGACCTCAGACTTTCAAGCCACTTTACTATCCACAACTATCTCATACTATTTATACAAATGACCACACACATGCAGAAAAGATAATAATCACCAATATACATGAAGGGTCAGAGTGACTTCAAGTCAACATGGGTGTGACAACAATATTGGCAGCAGCATGGTATTTGGGAATTCTATCCTCAGATTGTCAATGATATGGATGGCTAAAGTGTTAGGAGTTGGAGTAGGTAGAAGCCTGTCCATTAAAGTGTAAGGATTTGCTATCTTAATATAAACTGAGTATTGATTATATATATGTATGAGAGATGGTAATCTGGACCAACTGATGAGTGCTGGTTTAGCACAAAATACATGTATTGGTGATTATTTATCTTTTCTGCATGTGTGTGGTCATATGTATCAGTAACATGAGATAGTGTGGATAGTAATGTGGCTTGGAAGTCTGAGTTCAAATCCCCTATATTTATACTATACTTATATTTAAATATTATAAATTCAGCCTGTACTTTGCCCATCCTACTTCTGATTATTTAAATGGTCTTAAGACCCTACAGATGAGGGTTCAGAATGAGTTACCAGCAAGATAGGTATTACAACAAAATTGGTAAACAAGGGCTTTGAACATGCCATCATCAGACTTTCAATGATATTGATGGCTGAAGAACTGGAGAGTGGAAAAGATTGAAGCCTGTCCATTAAAGTTTGAAGATTTACTATCTTAATATAAACTGAGCACTGATTGTACATGTGTGTAAAATATGATGATACAGACCAACTGACAAAATGCTGGTTTATGGACATGTGTATTAGTTGTATAAAATGGAGAGGATGACTGAAAGAAGCTTGAAAATCTGTATTCAAATCCTCTCTAATTACATCTAGCTTAAGTATAGATACTATACTTGTATTTAAATATTAAAATTATTGTAAATTCTCAAAATTGTAAAGCAATATCATTCAATTATAAAAAGAAATGGTGGAACTAATATTGAAAAGAGTTATATTATAAAATGTGTGAAAGAATTTTACAAAGAATTATATAATAACAAAATAGCAACAACAACCAAAAATAAAGTAAACACTACAATGAATATATCTCAGAATTGACAATATTATACTTTAGATTTATACATGATGAAAAATCAATTGCTTTTATAAGCATTTCCATAATGATTAATGTTTTGTACTATAAAGATGTAAACATGGGATATTGTCATATTCTGAAGACTATTTATTAAAATGCAATAGCAATGAGTAGATAATATGGTGATATTAAGAATGTTAACAATGATAAAAGTATTTGATAGAGTGATTCTGTATCTCCAGAATTTTACAATGGTTTGGATTAAAATGGGAGGCTAAGGAATTATTTAAGAAATCTAGATTTTGAAGATGTGGTTATTTTTTGCAAATAATGCTACAGAACTTGATGAAATATTGCAAAAGTTAACAGATGAAAATAAAAAATAGATCTGAAAATAGATGCTAAAATAGCTAAAGTAATGTTGAATGGATTTGTTTCAAAAAAGAAAATAAAAACTGATAATCATGAATTTAACAATTAGAAATATCTTGATCAGATTATTAATACAGATGAAAATATTATAATGGATGAAATTAACCATAAAAATAAATGTGAAAGGGCATTTTTGGCAGAAATAATTTAATATGAAAAAGAAAAATGGCTGTATTTGAAAAGCAAGTGCATGTGTTTTATAGTTATAGATATGAAATTCAAATTTGGACATTTAACAGAAAAGCAATACAGACATTTCATATCATCAACAAAGTATGAAGAGATGTTTGTTGAAATTAACAAGAGCATCAAAAAGGAAATATAAGGATGAGAGAACAAATATATCAATGACATTACTGAAAGGATTAAGAAACTGAAATGAATTTGTACTGGACTCCAAGAGATTTAAAAAGAACTAAAAACAGACTGAATATGAAATGAATGGAAGGGGTGTGGAAGTTTGCCACAATGATGTGGAGAAGAGTGGCTGTAAATCAGGAGACAGTCATCTTCAACTAATCGAATCAGTATTTGAAAATGATACGACAGATTATAGATTATTCGTCAGGGTTTTTGGAAACTACCATCGATGATGATGAAATATTATGAACTAAAATACTTCTAGACATTTCAAACTGCCTCTGAGACAAGGACATTCATATATATATATTCAAGTTAGGATTTTAACAAAGTATTCTATCATTTATTAATTAAATAATACATATTTCGTATGTAAAAATTTACAAATACAAACTTATATCATACATATAATCCGGTATTTTTACCTTTATTCTGAATATGGAGTCAAAATATAATCAACACATTCATCGTCGTCAGTTTTCAAAAAAAAAAAAGAGAGACATTAACTTCTTAACTAATCATTTTTTTTTTTGGAAAGGAAGTTTATGAGGGGGGGGGGTATAGGAGAAGACTAAATCGTCATAAAGAGGGAATGCTAATTTTTTGATAACTGTCTCCAAATTTGCAGCGATAAAATTTAACAAAATTGCTGTAGCAAGCGGGTTGTTTTATGAGACAATTTTTATTGATAGGTTATATTATTCAACGGATTAATTTTATACTAGATTAAAAACATTTTTTTATTTGTACTTTCATCGTAAATAAATTATCTATTATCATCCCTGACAAGTTTATGAGGATTTCCCCCCACCCGTTTGCTACATACTTTCTAACTTCACGTTCCACCGACTTACATCCACTGCTGTCATGCGTCGATTAATTGTTAAGAAGCACATTTGTACCACTCGGGAGACCAGAAGCGATGCGTGATTGAGATTGGGCTCTCGTAGACAGGGAAAATGGATCGTGGGAATTAAGTTTTCTTTCGGGGATGACGTCTCCGTTCTGAACTGTATCTCGAGTTGTAACAAGTGGTTTAATTATTTTGAAGGCGGGCGGGAGCCATGCTTAAGAAGACGACGTTAAAGGTAAAACATCTTTTTTTAAAATCATTATTATTGTATTTATATTTTTAAGAAGAGAACAGCGTAGTTTACTCTGTATCGTTAAATATTTTATTCCTGATTCATTCTTCTATATTTTTGTCAAGGCTTTTTCTCAGTTTTGACTTTTGAGAACGTTATTTGAGCTGTTTGCCCTTTATTTGGAATCTAACCGTATTGTTGATGAGTTTAAGCCGATTAATGTTTATTTGTTGTTTTTAAACTAATATTGTATCATCGTTTGATGGTTATTTTCTTTTTCCAAAGAGAATATGTAAACAGAAGTCTCAAATTAGGGAATGCTTTCTTTTAATTATCATTCACCTGAGGATGCGATTATTTTTAGATAAATTATTCTGCGCTATTTTAAGACTGTCAGCTGATGGCTTTTCTCGACCGGCTGTCAGAATCGCGTATCTCGACAGCTGTGGTCTAGAATCAATATCTATACAATGTAGACCTGTTTCTGTTTAGGGAGGAAGTGAAATATTTCGCAGTTTAGATATGAATATAATACTTTCGTACATGTAATAACAATCACACGATAATTTTATTTTTATTTCTCAACGGTTTGTTTATCTTTTGAAATTGTCCTTTTTATTATTGGTACCTATTGTTTACGTATTGCCTGAATCTTTATATTTTTAGAATGTTTTTACTCATTACTTCTTTCTGTTTTTTCATTATCCGTGTTGTTATTAATATTAATTTTGATTACATTCAATTAAATACATTTTTTTTCTGGTTTTTATTTTTTTTTATTAAAATACATATCTAAATGAAATTGGAAAGGAAACAGGAAAAGGAAATCAAGATTTTTATAAAATTTATAACAAAAGTGAAAAAAATAAAATGGGTTTGTTAATTATATCCCGAATTAAAATAATTATTCAAAATTATTTCTGCTAATAATTTTATTAAGCACTGAATTTGATTCTCCCCCTTTATTATCATTTCAAACCCCTCCCCCCGCTCACCTGCTTTAATAATGTTTATATATATGTTTCTTAACATTTGATTTCGTTAATTATTGGATTTTAATATTAATGTCATCTATTAGAATAATTTCGATAGTCTTACCAGAAGTTTTGGTTAAAATGGCTAGGTATTAGACTACCATTCTTTTGTCAAGCCTTTTTGCATAGTTCATTATAACATTCCATAATCAGATGAACTCTGTTGTTAAAAATACACCAAGTGCATGTCTCTTAATGATATAAGATACCTCATTATTTTATGAATGATATAAGAGGCTTTATTATTTAATAAAGAAACTAAAGCTCAGAGATGTTGTGCAAATTATTTCAAGATTGATAAGCAATGGCAAATTTGTCCTCATATAATCTAACCAACTTTATAACACATTAAACTGAGTCTCACAGTATAGGAATTAGTGCATTCATCTGCCACTCATGATCTGGGATTTGAATTTAGAAAGAGTTTAAACTGTTGATAAGGTTTTCTCAATGAACCCTTCAGGTAATTGACATAGTTAATTTAGATAGCAAAATAGCCATCTACTATTGGGCTGTTGGTATTTGTTTTGAAGGTAAAAAATTCCCAGAATAATTGGAGTTAGTCAGGTGAATGTTAATTGTATTGATTATAAAACAAAAAAGTATAACAGTATGTTGTACCTTCATTTCTTATAAGGAAATGTTATGTGTTTATAGGCATTAAGTCCTTAGTTTACCCTTTAAATTTTGAAAAACATTGTAACAATTTTTGCATGAAATTTACTCTTTCAATTAACAATTTGAAATGATTATATTTAATGATTATATTTTAAAGCAGCATAAACTGGTCTCCTAATGTATATAATTATTGACCTAATGCCAGATCTTTATAAGCTATTTAACTAGATTCAAAATCTTAGGATGGTTGTGAATTTTGAGCTTGGTAGAGTAGAATAAATATAAAGTGGCCACTTAATAGATAATGCATTACATTTAGGTTTTCACTCATGAAGTGCAGAAAGACAATCTGAAGATATAGGTATTATAGCAATATCATATAGTATCCATTAACTATTTTACAATAATTATTCTGGAGTAAAGAGAACTGCTTCTAAAATCATTTTCTACATGATTTTCACTGAAAGTTACTAAAATTTTATATGATCCTTTAAATTCAAACCATGAATATTTCCTTTAAATAACAATCATAATCAAATAGCATTGTTGCCAATGAGTTCATATGAAGTTTGAGCATTGGAACTGCAATCTGAGGACTTTAACTACTGAGTCTAATACTCTTCCTTTGCACCAAACCATGCAAGGATACTTTCATTAAAGGTCAAACTCTTTTAAGGCAGGAAATGTAATTAAAAATAGAATTTATTGCTGTGAAGTAAAAAGATATCTGTGGCAGAATAAACAAGTTATAATGTAGTATAGTTGGCATATTAAAATAATATATTCATCATTCTTTCATTGTTCATATGTATTTGAAGTGATCCGAAAAGCAGATTTATGGCAGACTTTCTCATCAAAGAACATTGTAGTCAATCAATAAATATGTGATCATCATCAATGTTAGATTTTTCACCCACTTTTCATCAATTCTTTAATAAAATTATTACAGTTTATCATTTTCACATGACTGATTTTAAAATAATGGTTTTATTAATATTTATGTGTTTGAAAAGGGAAGTTTTTAATAAATATGTTTTACCAGCTCTTACTTATAGTTCTGAGATTTGGACATTTAACAAAAGAGCAATACAAGAACTTCAGATCAGTTAGTGAAATAAGGAGAAATGTATGTCAGGAGAAGCAAGAAGGGATTAAAACAGATTACATGAATGAGATAACATCTTACTGACATTGAAAAAATTAAGAGATTGAATGAGATGGACATATTGATAGAAGAGATGATAATAGATGGGCAATTGAAATCTTAAATTGGATACCAAGAGATAATAAAAAACCTAGAAAAAGATCATGTGGGATGGATAAATAAAATAAAGAAGTTTGCTGATATGATGTGGAAAAGAGAGGTTAAAGATAAGAGAAACTAAATGAAATTGAAAGAGATCTTCATCCTTCAGTGGCTCAATAATGGTTGAAGATAATAAATATCAGGTACATAGTATTTTAAAAAATAACTTTAAAGTAAAAATCTTTAAAAAAAATATTGCAGAAAAAATTACTATCTATTGATATAGTTTGGTGCTGTGATAGAGTGGAATTAGTGTTAGACTATTTTTTTCATCTAGTTTTAATAGTTAAATATCTTTAGAAAATTTCTAAATTTTATTTAAACTTTCCAAAAAAAAAAACTCAATTGTTAGTCGTAACAGACAGGATATTAGGTAACAGTGTTTCAAGTGGTAATAGTTTCCTCTCTTCTTCTTGTGTTGCCGGCCTGACAGTATTGAATCAAATTAGGACCCTTTGATTCATGAATACTGAATTTAAAATCTCACTCAAATCAGTGAGGCTATTATGTGACATTGAATTCAGTAATCATGAATTTAAAGTCCTAGGTTTAATTTCCATGCTGGTATTATCATTAGTCAGACTAGCAAAATCTGAAAAAGGTAGAGGAAAATATTACTTGAAAATATGGTGTTTTATATCAACTTGGGTGTTATTGCTAACCAGTTGAATATATTTGGAAAGTTTAAATGTTTGAATTTTTCTAAAAACATTTAATGATTAATTTTAGATGATGGAAATGGTCCAATGATTATTAAAAGTAAAATGCCATCATCCCAAATTTTCAGACACACAATTTGATTGTTTATTTGTTTATTATTTTTCATTCAATGAATAAAAATGTATCAATCAAGTAATAAATACTCAATCATCATCAATTCCCTGTCTTAAAAGAAGTAATGTTAAAGTGGGTGTCCTACATTTGAAGCTATATGTAATTTTTTAGTAAAACTAAGAATCAGATAAAAATAGAATTTTTAAAGCAATTTTTTTATTCTACTCCAGAGCCATCTATTGTAGGCTTAATTAATTTCCCAATCATTTTTAGAACTTTTATCAATCATTGAAGTTCTGCCTTTAAATCTTTGTATTGCTTATATAACTCCACATTAATTTGATTATTCTGCAAAATGGAAATCAGTATCCAAAAGAATCCAACATATTTTTTCCTTAATACATTTTAAAGAAATTTCCATGTCTCAGTATGATATGTTTAAAAATTCTAATTGATCATCTGCATAAAACAGGTCATTTTCAGACCCTATTTTCTGCATCTTTCTACTTTTTTGGAAATATGTAAATATATAAATACAGAATAGTTGGACAAAAATGAACAGGAAATCAAATATTAGCACTATTTTTGCTGTTAGATAGCATAGAATTAAAATATGTATTAATATATTTAAACTATAACCTATTAACTATTGATACACCATAAACTTTTTATGCATTTGATTAAAGATGCAATTTTTACCATAATATATAATAAAACAGATTAAATATTACGTGCGCCATAAAACTAACATACCATAATAAATAATAAAGCTGAGAAAATGTAATAAAATTAATCATAAAATTAAAATAAAGAATTTAAACATTTAAAAAATTTATTAAATTTTTTTTTTTTCATAAATTGTGAATTTTGCTTTATAAGGTTTAATATTTATATATATATTATTAATTTTACATTATTCTACATAAATTTTGAGTAGAACAATATATAAGTTTATTTTCTGATTTTTATTAATATATATGTATTTATAAAAATTAGAACACCCTTCTTCATTCAAATCCAAGTACTACATGGGTTTATGGAATTTTTTAACAAAATAAATATTAGATTATGTAATCATTTGTTTTCAAATATTTATTGATAAAATGGAAGAAAAAGTATTCATTACTAACTGAATTTGATCAATTTATACTCTCACACACACATAAATGTAAATATATATGGTTTATATATTTATCAATTTCTTTTACAAACTAATGTTTAAGAATGTAAGTATTAAAGTTATACTGATAAATTTAATTTTTATAATTAAAAGTTGTTGTTTTTTTTTTTAAGGAATAAATTTGAAATAATTTATCCACACAAATTTAAAATGTAATTATTAATATTGTATATATCCTGAAAGTATCAGTTCATTTTAAAATCACTAAAACATCATATAATTACCATTTCACTTTCTAGCATCTATTGATTACTTTAGCTTGCACTGAGTGGCACTACTGAGCAGATAGAGTTGCTACTGTGTTATTTTAAAATTCTTATACATTAATTTTCTGGGCTTTTTTTTTTTGTAATATTTTTTTTCCAAATATAATTTTTATTTTAAAAAAATCATTAAAACATACTATATCATATCACCATTTTGAAAATCTATTTTAAAGAGAAACAAATTATTTACAATATATCATGTGAATGTGTAGTAGGTGCCATTTGTGATTTGTCAGCAGTTGACAATGGAATAGTATAGTAGCTGAAAGAAAATTGTATCTTAATTCATGGAGGAACAATGCTCTAATAAAGTTTACTTTAAATTGGGCAAAATTGCTATTGAAACTTTTGAAATGATTCAAATTGTTTATGAAGTGAAACCATGAGTCACAAAAATGTTTTTAAGTGATTTGAAAAATTGTATAATGACAAAGTGAACATTAAAAATGATCTATGAAGATACAAAACACACTATCATATTTCATTTCATATCACATGATCCAGACATATGTTACTACATAACATATGTATTGGTTCAAAATGGCACTGCATGTAACTTGGAGAGAGAATTTATGTTTTCATCAGGACACACTGAATATATTAGGTCTTTACTATTATTCATGGTTTCATATATCCATATAACAAAATGTTATGTTTGCACAATTTTTAATTCATGTTTAACTGCTGCAAAATAGTTTATGGCTGAATTAAAAAATGAGTGCCATCAATTTTTTCATATGATGACCAGCTTGGAATTGTCATATTCATATGAGTGCTTTTTAATTCAAAATATAAATTTTTGATATTAAAAAAACTGTTCTCAACTTTATTGTGCCCTTCATTCATTTCTTAACAAAAGATATTTCTTTTTTTTTTTATCCTAATCATTTCGCTTGATATTTTTGGTTTAGCATTTATTTATTATTACTGACAATAGACTATTGTCATGTCTGCTTTTAATTATATCTCTTCTGAACAATATCAATTGCTAAAGGCATCATAATTATGGAGAGTTAAACATCTGAAATTTTTGTCATAAGCCATAAAATGTAAGATGTTTTCTCATAAATGCACTTATTTTTATCTTGCATCATTACTGGCTAAGAGTATTCAACATGGTTTTTAACTCAGGTATCTTTTATCTTTCTCTGCTTTTATATCATTACAATGGAATCTAATAAGGTTCTCGTCTATTTTTTGGGATTTTTTATAGAATGCTTCATTGTCTTCTGTATTATACATCTTATTTCTTTCAGAGCTCTTCTACTGGTTTTTTTTTTTTATGTATCACAGTATGCCCAGTAAAAAGATTACTGATGACTGGTTCTCTCTTCAAGCTGTCTGCAGTGCCTTTTCTGAAACAGTGCATGTATTATGTAGTGGCATAGGTTATAAAGTACTTAGAACAGGAGTTACAACATGAAAGGTGAAAGAGAATTTTGTACCTTAATCCACAATGGAGTAATGTGGTAACATTAAATTTAGTTTTAAATTGGGAAAACTGATGCTGAAACATCTGAAATAATTCAAACTATGTATGAAGTGAAGCCATAAGTTGTCTGATTATTTTCAAGTGGTTTGCAAGATTTCGGATTGATAAGAAGAGTATTCAAACTGTTCCACAAAGGTACAAGATGCACTTCGATACTTCGTACCATAACTCATGTTAGCTCATAAAACTTTACTGATGAATAGCTAAAATATGTTACTACATTACCACACGTATTGATTCAGTAATGGCCTTGCAGGCAACTTAGAGAGAGAAACAGACATCTTTGCACTGGGATTAAAAGCGTAGAGAAACCAGTCACTAGCTTGCGTGACAGCATTCTAGCGAAAATTACATTACAGAAATATTATTCATTATAATCTCTAGTCTAATGAATGACTAATAAAAATTATTACTATATGTTGACGTTTGTGATTCTACTTTGTGACCTTCATTTTTTTTTTTTTTTATCCCTACAAACAAATATTAATATTACAGAAATTTATCGAACAAATTCTGAATATAAAAATGCGAATGGTTTATTTTAAAAATAAAAAAAATACTAATGGAAAAATAAATGTTTAAAACATAATTAAAGAACATTTTATTTCTTTATATCCCGAATAAAATTTATCATTTTAGAAATAATTTGTGTCTTGACCTTTTTTCTTTTAAATTATTTTCTTTTTTAAAACAATTATTTAAAATTAAAAATGTGATTTATAGCTTTCACTTTTGCTAAGTGACAGGACAGAACTTTTTTCAAAAAAGATAATTCATTAAGAAAATAAATAATTTACTAATTAAAATGCATTTCATTTTAATTTTTGTTTAAAAACTATTTCTACAAAAACAAACATTTTTATTAATTAACTGTATCAAAGAATTTGCTACTGATATATACCAACTATTTTAAAGTCTAAATAGATGGCGTTGGAATTGAATAAGCGGGGTAAATATCTCCTCCTAAAATTGTACTTTTATAGCTCGATCACTTTTTTCCCGTCTAAATGATCGATTTGAGTTAATAAACCATTCTTTTAATGAAAGGTATTAATAGAGTAAATAGTATTAATAAATAAATTTAAATATGAGTAAAATATATATACAAAAATATAAAATTCTTTATTCTAGAGATCATATGATATTCAAGCACCCTAGTGGCAGACTAAGCATTTACAATTCTTTTCAGTAATCAGCATTAAGTTTTTAAAAATGTATTTCGGATTCTTAAACTCTGCATTCACTACTACCATTGCACTAAATCATACATAGCTTTATTTACCATAGCAAACTCTCCATACAGTAGTGTCACTCAGTGCAAGCCTTAGTAATCAATGGATGCAGGAAAGCTTATACATAAAATCCCCATCTAGTGCCTACTCATCCAATATCCCCAGACTAGTTTCTAGCTTGTGGCTTATGTCCATGAGAAGTTTTGGAACTAAGAATACTGCACCTAAATCTAAGGATGTAATGCAACCTTCCAGCAGCCACATTTTACATATTTAGTTAACTATACAGCCAGAATCTCAAGATGAAAATGAATTCAATCCAAGCTCATTTGCCTGTATAGTCATATAGATCTGAACCCATTAAACACCTATATATTTTAGTACCAATGGTTACACCAAAATGCATAGATGCTGAACTGGGTTCAGATCTATATGCCTATAGGTGAATGAGTCTGATTAAAAATAGTAATTTGTTTTATCTTGAGCTCCTAGCTTTATAGTTAACTAAATAGATAAAAAGTAGTTGCTGGAGGGTTGCATTGCATTTTTAGATCTAGATGCAGTGCTTTCTGATCCAAAGTTTCTCAATGATGAAAACCACAAGCTAGAAAGTAGTCTGGTGGTATTGGATGAGTAGGTACTAGATGGGATTTTATGCACAAGCCTTTCTGCATCCATTTATTATTAAGACTTCCACTGTGTGGCACTACTGTATGGAGAGTTTGCTACTGATAATAACAGCTTGTGAAGCATAGGAAATGATGATCATATGATTTTTGATGACTTTATTTAATTGTCTCTATTCCATTTCATTTAGTTTCTAGACATGTCTTTTTTTGATTTTAAAGAAAATCAAATCATAATTTGTTCTAGTATACATTAACAGTAGTTCTCATTTTTAATTAAGCCAAATAAGTATATTGGGTCGCAAGATTAATTCAACAACTTTCATAATTGTTTTCAAAATTATTTTCTTTCAGGCAGAAGCACCACTGTTTCTAATTTATCTATTATCAGCTTTACTCTTTTGATGCTGTTCAGAAATAATGATTGGAAATTTCAACATATTTTGAATCCAAAGTAACTTTCTTGATTAATTATATGGAATGTATTGAGTGAATATTGCATTAACTTTACTAATAATTTTCCTACAGGTGTCATTTCAAGGGTAGAATCATATCTAAGCTTATCCCTACATTTGCTTTGGTGATAACAAGATCTTGTAAAATATCCAATGATGCTATTAAAATTTCTTGCCAATATTCAATTTAAAAGTTCAGCTTTTAGCTTATTCTTTATTTTTTATTGCTCATATTTAAAATACTTTTCATCTTTGCTTTTAATGTCACATGTAATCTGTCTTTCCAGACCGTTCATGATAATTCTGTCAAATGTGAATCTGTAAGATAATAACTATAAAAATCAATTGTTTCCCAGGTTAAATGCAGTATATGGATCTATATGTCAAATTTAATAAGATCATTATATTAATTATTTATTTAGCATATATAATATTAGAAAATTTACAGTATGAAATATTATGAAAATATATCATAAGCAAATATATTTCCTGTCTTTGTATAAATAGTATTAATATCTTGCAGAAACTTGTGTCTGTGAGTCTAATAGATTAAGTCCACTTTGACTGCAATACAAAAACTATATGAAAAGCACCGATTAAACAACAATAATTGGAGAATGAAATATTATTCATTGTTTGATGTAGACAATATTGCACTGAAATTGGCCGATTTAATATTCTAAAAGTAGAATCATTAAATATTCCTTTTTAAAATCTTTCAAATGTTTAATGATTATAAATATGTATTATTAGAAAAATTACGGCAAGAAATATTATGTAAATATATATATATTGCATATTTTTATTAAAGCTGTTAATTCATCATCACCAAAATAGTCACTCACAAATGAGTATAGTCATTATGATTTCAAGGAAATAATACAGTAGAGATAAATTTTAGAATGAATATACAAACCAATCTATGAAATACAAATAGGTTCAGATATAGAGTGTATTGATTATTTAGTCTGTTGCTTGAATAAATAAATAATAAATTAATGACTTTATTGCTCAGAAGTTTATAAGAAGTTTAAGTACCAGAACAGGAATCAATCCAAGGACCTTATGTCCCAGATTCTGACACTTTACCATTGTACTAAGCCATGTAGGGCATTCTGTTATTTTGTATTTTTTTATATATTTTTTCTGCAGCAAACTTTTCTTTCTGAAAGATTTTAACACCATAGTTAACTATAACTCTTTATGTGTTCCCAATAAAAGCAATGAATATTGTACTTTACTTTGTGACCTTGAGTACATGCACCTTGAGTGCTTAAGAGAGACCTCTACAAATCAAAATGCTTTAGATTTACTTATATAATTAGAAAAATAGGTTGAAAATAAGAGTGGGTTGCTCTTACCTTTATTAGATTTATAAAAGTCTCTCTTGTAATAATTTAACCTCTCAAGATGCATGTACTAAGGTTATAACCTTATTTAAGTTTTGCTTTGTGAGGTAACTTTTATAATGTGCCTCTTCAATGAAAATCATGCTCAAGTTTACCACAACATACTTTTTTTTATAAGAAATCTTGAATCATTGATTTCATATGCTTCCCATCATAATGAAGATGTAGGTTTTTAATAGTAGACTCTATAGTCTTAATTCCAGGATGCTTTGAAGAACACATTGATTTGGCATATGATCTTTCCATCATATTTGTAGAGTTTTACTGTCCATTCTTAATATAATTTAAATAATTAATTGAGTGGTTTTATTGTTTGGGATTCCATAAGAAGTTTGGACACTGGAAATGGATTGATCTGAAGATATTATGTTCCAGAGTCTGATAATCTATCATTGTCTAAACCATATACAACATTCTTAATATTAATAAACATTGTGAAGAAATTTTAACTAAAAGATATATTTATTAATGTTTATATTAATTCCTTGAATTATGGCATAGCATGCATGGAGTTGCCAATTTATTAACTATATGTTTCAAGTTTAAATTTAATCACAACTACATAGGTCAGAGATTGTTAAGTTGCATTTATGTGTTCAGTGACTGTGATTAGCCCTCAATCTACTGATGAAACTCCAGTAATGTCAAAAAAGTTAATCTATCTGGATTTACAGGTGCACATGGAGAAATTTATTATCCATAATTCTTCAGTTGTTTGAATTCTCAATTGAGAATCAATTTACAAATCTTTAGCTCTTAAGTCCTGCACAATATGCAATCAATCTTTTGACTGGTGAATCTTTTATTGTTGATGAAATTATATAAGAATGTAAAAATTGTCTACAACTTATAATTCATCAATTATGTTAAAGAGTCAAATGCCATCTTATCATCATAATCTGGGCCATTTTTATATTTAGTCGTATTATTAAATTTTTCTATTTAAGCTTTTCAAAGTATTCTTAAAAGTCTCCATTATGATCATAGATCCTAATATTCATTATCCGACTTTGCTAGTATTTGCACAATTTATTTTGAAAATTGCTTATATTTTGATTCTACCCACAACTTTGAGACCATCCACTTTAGATAAATATATTAATAATTATCACTAATTATTTATTAAACTAAAGATTGTCTTTAACCCAAATATACTCTTTAAACCTTCATTAAAGTTTAAAATATTTGATTTTTTTAAAAATTAAATACACACACATGGAGTTATTCACATTTCTTTTTCTCGTGTGTAATATCTTTTACAAATATAGTAAATAATCTGCACACCGTTCTTTTGAAATTATATGAATAAAGATACTGTAAAAGACAAATGAGCCACAAGATGCCTAGGTCACCATCTTTCATATCTATCTTTCTCATGCATACAGCATTTATCTATAGTAAATTGTTCATTTTAATATGATGTTTAAAATATATATCTTGATCAAAGACAATGTCTAGTTTAATATATGATTAATGATAATTATTACTATATTTATCTTGAGTGGATGTTGTTAAAGTACTTGTAAATCAAAATGTAACAATTACAAAATATAATTTTCTTTAAAATATTGATAGATACAGTACATATAATAGAGATATATATGAGAGATAGTGACCTAGGCCAACTGATGATTGCTAATTCAGCACAAAATGCATTTTGGAGGTTATTTGTCTTTTATTATATCTTTATTCATATAATTTCAAAAGAATGTATTATGGTGTGGATGTTATTTAATTTATTTAATATGGAACTTTTAAGAGTGATTGATATTGTCAGTGAATGCAATTTATTTGCTTAGTAGGGCTGTTAATAATGATAGCTATGTATGATTTGTTTTAATAAACAATAAAATCATGTTTAGGATCATTATACAAGATTTAATGACCTCGCAATTATCATGTATTAAACTACATAAAAGTTGCACTAATAGGATGTATATAGATTGGGTAGTTCATGAATTAATATTAAAAGTTTTTTTATCATCTCACCTGATTTGACACTAGTGGCTTTTTGCTTCCAACTTCAGAAATCACTAATATAAACAAATAATAAAATTAATGACCACTGAGTTTCCACAGAAAGATGAGTAGATAATTACCATTCATGGTGTGTATAACATTGCCACTTAATGGTCATTAGTTTTATTCATTGCTCTGATGTGATGTATTGTGGCTTCTCCTTAATTGAAGTCAAGAATATCTCAGCAATTATGCCCAAATAAACCTGTTAGCCACTTTATTTTCCATTCCCCACTCTAAATTTTTTCTTAATATCTATTACATTGCTACCCTGTGACCATTGATTTTATTCATTGCTCACATTTGTAACTTGTGAAATTGGTAAAAAAAAAATGTTATTAAATGCTTTAATATTTTTATTTACTTTCCATGAAGTCATGTTCTTAATCAAGTGGTGTTTGAGCTGCATAAAGATAAACACAACATTTATTTCAATCTAATGCAATCAGTAATTTATCCATAGTTCTTAAGCTTCATATTTTCACCACTGGGCGGCTATATGCTGCAAGGAATACTTTTATTCTAAAGCATGTCTATAACATTAATCAGATCATCCTTCATTATTTTTGTGAAGTTATGTCAAGAATGCTGCAGTTATTTTACCATATCAGTGATGTGGTTCTTTTCAGAATGGTATTAGTTTTTTTCATCTACAATGCTCAGTATAAAATAAACTATATTGCATTACAATGCTACAAATAGTAGTCATATTGAAAATCATAAAATCTGAAAATTTTGCCTTTCTTTACATTTAAAATAATTTTGGAAAATAAATCATCTAAGATTTTTATTTAATCCTGAAAATAGGTTCACTGTCCATAATTTCAATAATCACTATTTGAAAAAAATACTGAATATAAATTCGTAAATTTCGCTTTCATATTCATTTATATGAGCACCGTCCCAAATAATTCCACAGCTGTTTCCTTATCTTATATACTAAATTAGGAGGTTATTCATTCTCTTTAAATTTATTATTATACTGTTTTTTTTTCATAACTACTACTATATTTTTTGTTGTTGGTGGTTATTTTTATTAATATCTAAAAGAATAGATTTTTAAAAGTACATTATAGATTGTCTGTATGTATAGGATTCATTATTATCCTTGGTTTGAGATATCTATTGGAAAGCTTAGATTCAAATCTAGCTGGTATAGTGGGACGATATCATATTGTTATATAAATGAGTTTAAAGTATGTATTTTGTTTTCTTGTTTTAATTATTATAATTAATAAAATAATATAAGGGAAATCTTTTCTCACTAATCTTAATTAGAAATATAATTAAGTAATTAAACAGTTGTAAATTTATTATTCAAATTATGAAAATTATTCTTGATTGTAGCATAGAATTTTTTCTTAAATTTATTTGTTGTGATCACATGACTTGTGTCACATGATCACAATCATCATTACTTATTTATGCTAATTAAACTCTTCAAGGTTCCACTAGAACAGCTAAAAATGTTAATTATTTTTTCATTTGTGATGTTAATCCCCCCCCCCCCAAGTCATGTTTCCAACTAACTGTTTACTTGACTGTTTTCTAATTTAAGTTTAATTACCTTTTTTTTTTCTAAAATTCGCATGATTTGGTTTTCTTTTTGTCATGATGACGGTATTCACGTCAGGTTTGCCAATTACTGGCCTGGTGAAGCAATTCTCTTAAGATTTCCGACTAATTTATTTAGCATTAAAATAAACTTTTTTTTTTATACAATACATAATATAAAAATTTGTAGTCAATAAATAATCCATTGCAGAGTAAAGGTTTCCTAACAGCACCGTAGAGGAACAGCGACGGAAAAGTCAATACCCACCGGCTTCGCAAATTATTAGTAGTGGTGTTTTAAGAGGTTTTTTTCAAAATTTCCATTTTTGTTTTAATTTCTAACTGAGAATAGTCGATACCCATTTACTGCCCAATATTAGATGGTTAGTTACATTGGCTTGTGCCAGCTATCTGCAATAAATATTCTAAGCTTGATGGGAATCTGTCCCCCCCCCAGTTTTAATTGATTTGGATTCGAACCCAGGTAATGGCTAACAGGCATATGTGCTATAACTAAATTAAGATGTTCTCCCTTATATATACCATTATAACTGGTGTGATTATTAATATTTAGTAATTATTAATTGTTCACCAATAGTTTTTTTATTTTTTGTTTGCAGTCATTTTTTTTTTCTAGTCTATAGTAGCCATGGATTATGGCTCTGCTCTGTCATTGCCCATTGTTTGAATGTTTATAGATATAATAAACACCTCCACACTTCCCCATTCTTTTCAAATTCATATAAATAAAGATATAATAAAAGACAAATGACCCCCAAGATACATTTCGTGCTACAACAGCACTCATCAGTTGGCCCAGGTCACTATCTCTCATATATATCTCTGTTATATGCAAATTATTTATCTAGAATAAATTGTTACATTTTCATTTACCATTGTCAAACTCCCTCCACTCACAACTTTGACGCCATCCATTTCAAATAAATACACTAATGATTATTACTAATCATTTTCGAAACTAGACTTTAAACCTCAGTTAAAGATTTAATATATCTGATTTTTTTTTTTTTAAATTTACACTCACGGAGTTATTCACCTTTCTCTGTCCCGTATGTAATATTTTTATATATATAATAAACACCATCCACACTTCCCCATTCTTTTCAAATTCATATAAATAAAGATATAATAAATGACAAATGACCCCCAAGATGCATTTCGTGCTGAATAGTTGGCCCAGGTTACTATCTCTCATATATATCTCTATTATATCAAAGTATTTATCTAGAGTAATTTTTCATTTACCATTGTCAAACTCCTTCCACTCACAACTTTGATGCCATCCATTTTAGATAAATACACTAATGATTATTACTAATCATTTTCGAAACTAGAGATTATCTCTAGCACAGATATAAACTTTAAACCTCAGTTAAAGATTAATATATCTCTATTTTTTCTTCCATTTATTTATTATTACTATACACACATATATTCAATCATGGTATGGGCTTATGCTTATAATGTGTTAACACCCATCTACTATAAATTATCTGCAGATCGCATTAGGTTAGAACTTGAGAAATTTTTCATGTCGATAAGATTTTACTTGCAAATTGTAAATTTTTTTGTAGTTAGCAGATTCATAGCCAAAATAATTGTCTATTAGATCATTACTTAGCTATTTTTGACTAGAGAGGAAAATAAAAAATCATAAAAATTCTCAACAATTCACCTGCTTGTGAGTAATGTTTTCTTCTTCATTATTTTTCTCTAATTGGATGGGTATTGAATGACAATCTCCTTTCTGTTTTTACTTACATGGCCTATTTATTAGCTTAAGATATGTCTTCCTACATTCAAATAGGCTTATTTCCATAATTAGATTTTTAATTTATATGATTTGTTATTGGAATCTTTCACTGCCATGGTGGGTTATTAAATAATCCTGTGCAGTTGTTAGGGCATTTGATTTGACACCAGGAGGTTCAGAATTGATTCTAGCACCATAATTCTGGTGCTCAAACTTCTTATGAACTCCAGAGCAATGAAGCTATTAGCATTTTTTTACCTTGCACAGTTTGACATTGTGGGTAGAGCATCTGACTTGGGATCGGGAGAACCCAGAATCAATTCTGGGCTTCACAGTGCTTGCACTTCTTATAAACTCCCAAACAATAAAGTGATTAGCCTTTTTGCTTGCCCTGAGTAGTTTAATGCAATTGATAGAGTGTTAGACTTGGGATTGAAAGATCCAGAATTGATTCTGGAACTCACAGTTCTCTGGCTCAAACTTCTTATAAACTCCTAAGCAATAAAGTCATTAGCTTTTTTTAAAATATCAAATTAATGAAAATTTGATACTAACATTAGCACCTTTTATTAACACTGAACTGTGATTAATTTACAGTTGATTTGTTTTTGGGTGACTCAGTTGTTTTTATTTTAAAAAAACATTTAACTCAAATTGTTATATCATTCATATCTGGATTTCTTAATTAAAGACAGTGTAAAAAACCTTCCTACCAATACTTTTCTTTCCTACAAGATGTCATTTCTATTGGAATGCTTCTCTCTCCAAACAAAGCATATTTTTATCCTGATATTATTCACTCACATGCACAAACAATAATAATCCTCTTTGGTAGCATGTGCAGAGGCCTTTTCCCCAACATAAAAATTCACAACTTTTATTCTTTTCACACTCATAAGATGTTATTTGATCTTTAACCCCATATCTCACAAATATATCATTTTTTCTAAACAAATTAGTTATGAGAGACCCAAATTCATATACCAGCAGATATTTTTACAGCTACCTGAGTTTGAACTCATTTACAATACCACAGTGGCTTGACTAGATATCAAATATAACTTTGTAAACATCCTGTTCAAATAAAAACTACTTTAAAGTTATATCATGTTATTTTCTTTATTGATATATGGTAGTATAAGAACGGATATTTGTTAACTTGCTAATGAAATCTTATAATGAAGAACTTTGCAGTAGTACTGCAGATTCTGTTTTTATATATTTTTTGGATGGCTACATTTTATACAGTAGAATCTCTATGTATTTTTTAAAAATTATATTAAGACCTTTAATGACCTCTGAAGTTTAGAGGTGCATTACAAAGGATATTGACTTATATATTTGAGATATATGTCTTGTGAATTTTTATTTAGTTTAATAAAGTGGATATAGTGATACATTTTAAAAACAAAAATAAGTTAAATATACTTTTTTATATATTATGTTTAATACAGCAGCAACTGACTTCAAAGTTAATTAGATTTTTGTAATACCAGAAATTTTAGGACAAAAAAAAAAAAAATCAAAATTTACACATATTTCATTATATCCAAATACACCAATTCATTATTCTTTTCCCATTCCATTGTGAATCTTAACTTTTTATCCAACTTATTAACCTTATCATAATACTTTTTTATTTGTCTTTCAGTCTTCTTAAATATTAATAAGAAATCATCTACATATCTTTTAATTAAAATTGGTGCATTTTCCTCCTTCACGAGAGCTTCTTCCATATCTTGCATGTAAATATCACTCAACACTCCACTTAATGCCTTTCCTATCAATAACCCTTCTTTCTATTTATAATAACTCCCATTAAACTGAAAAATAATATTTCTACAACACAAACTCATTAAATTTTCCAACACTTCTACTGGCATTTCTACCTCTTTCTCTCTATCTCTCCTATACTCATCCACTGCCAACCCTATTGCTTTCTTTACATCTATATTTATATACATAGACACCACATCCATTTTTACCATTATCAAATTATACGTCTCATATTTTTCCATCCTTTCCATAATTTCCTCCAACAACTCCCTATTATTTTTTATGAAAGCCACACTCTCCCTATTCACATACTTCCTAAACATGTTTACCAACCATTTTGATACCCTATCATAATATGATCCTATACCATTAATCACCGGTCTCAATGGCACCCCTTTTTTATATATATTTTTTATTATTAATTTTTTATAGTTTAGTTTTTTTATAGTTCAGCTTTTATGTTTTGGGTTTTTAAAAGATTTGAAAAATTATTGTTTCAAAAGTTTTTGGACTGAGTTGTTTTTGCTTTATATTATTTTGTTTTGATTTTTTAGTTGGAGGGTTTAATGAATGTTGAAGTTTAAAATCTTTATCTTTTCTTTTTACTATTATTTTTTTGAAATGGTTGGGTTGGTTTGGTTTTTTTTTTTTTTTCTCCCCCACCCTATGAGAAAAGGGGAGGGGATGGGGGGGGGGGGGTGATTGGTGATTTTTCCTTTTTTAATTAAAATAAAAAAAAAAAAAAAATAAAAAATAAATTTTATTATAATTTTATATGAAAATATAAAGAATAAGAATTTTGGTTGTATTGATATAATATTTATATAATTTTTTATGTTGTAGATCTGAAGAAGACTGCTAGTACAGTCGAAACTGTTAAATAAATAAAATTGTTTGCTTAAGGTGTTAAAGGAGTGTTGATGAGTTTATAGTGAAATAAAATTCTAATTACTAATACTCTTAACACTGATCCACCCCCCACCCCCTTCTTTTTGGATAGAATCTGTACTTTCTGATTGTTTTAAAAAATGATACTATGTTTCAATAATATTAGTTTATTATTTCATAGCACTGGAATTAAGTCATTTTAAACTATTCCATTTGCTCCCAATTTTTGTGTACTTATCTATGTCCAACCATTGATTTCTTTATTGTAAGATATTGCTGCTTACTATATATCACCTGCGCGAATGTTTTTATTTTGACTATTTGTAGAAATATAGCCCTGCATGGTTTGTGGTACAGGAGCTCAAAATCTATGGACTGCCGCCCAATTCTCACTTCCGGGCTCGATTTTTTTAAAAATTCCAGAACAATATACCTTTGGATTATTTATAGAAAGATGAACAATTTTATCATCTTCACTTCATTCCAAATATAATAGAAATGATAATCATTGATAATGATTAAGTATTTCTTATTTTTTAGCATATAAGTTTTTTTGCAGGGGATTATATGGAATCAGCAAACCCTTTCCGCGCTTAACTATACACACACTTCATCAGCCAGGGGGCAATAATATTTGGTGCCATTATTTTGGTAATATTAGTAACATTCTTTTATTTTATCTTAATCTGTTTTTTTTATATTGTTACTTTTTTATTATTTGACTTATTTTCTTTGTCCACTATCTTAGTTTTGTAGTTATTTTTTGCCTAAATGATTAATTTTGTTTTTGATTGGAGCCCTAAGCCTCGTGTATTTAGAGAAGGGGGTATTTTGTTAGTTTATTCTTCTGTCTCCAACTAAGTAGAAAAGTAAGCTTTATGGGGGAAAAAATCTTTGTTATTTGAACTTGTTAAATGATTTCAGTAAAAAGAATTAATATTTGACATGGTTTGAATTCCAAAGAATTTCTTGTAACATCTAGTATGGGAGGATTTGTTGTTCATTGTTTTGCAGAGGAGAAATTTTTAATATAATAATATAGTATTTAATATTTTTTTGCTTTGTAGATTTATTTCTAAAAACGATACAGTTTTAAAAAGTATTATATATTTATAAGTATGGAAAACAAGTTTTATGACAATAAAGAGTTTCTCAATTGCCTTCCGTGGTTTACTATAATGGTAAAATGAGATTCAATAGTTAAAAATTCTAGGATCAAAGTTTGATTAATCATTTTTGGTGCTTGAATGTCATATGACTTCCTGAAGCAATTAAGCACTCAATTTATTATTGACAATAATCGCTTGTTGTCTGTTTTTATTTTATATATATTTTAAAGCTATGGCTTTGATAATTTAGCTGTTTATATTTGTACAAGCACAATTCAAAAAGTTATACTACATTTTTTCAGATTTACTTAAAAATTCCTCATCATCATCAACCATTATCAATCCACTGCAGGATGAAGATCTCTCCAAGTTCAATCCATCTTCTCCGATCTTAGCTTCTTTTCTGCATATCACCCCTGCACACTTTCTTATTTCATCCATCCATCTCACATGTGGTCTCTTTCTGGGACTTTTACAATCTCTTGGAATCCAGTTTCAGATTTCAATTATCCATCTATTATCATCTTTTCTAGCAACATGTCCAGCCCAACTCTACTTCAGTCTTTTAATTTTTCAATGAGGTCCGTAATACCTGTTTGTTCTCTTACCCATATATTGCGTTTTCAATCTCTTCTTGTTACTCCCAACATGCATCTCTCCATACTTCTTTGAGTGGTCTGAAGTCTCTGTATTGCTCTTCTATTAAGTGTCCAAGTCTCAGATCCATAAGTAAGAACTGGTAAAACACATTTATTAAAAACCTTTCTTTTCAAACACATAGGCATATTTTCTTTTAGTATCAAGTTATTTCTACCAAAAGCACTCCAACCAAGTTTAATTCTATGATTAATTTCATCCATTATGTTTCCATCTGTATTTATAATCTGCCCAAGGTATTTGTAATTGTTAACTTCTTCTAATTCATCATAATCAATCTTTATTTTTATATTTTGAGAAAATCCATTAAACATTACTTTTCTCTTTTTAACATTTATTTTTAGTCCTACTTTCATCTGATAACTCCTGCAACATTTCCTGCAACTCTAAAGCATTATTTGCAAAAACAATTACATCATCTGCAAAATCTAAATGACTTAAATAATCTCCATTTACTTTCACTCCTTTAGCTTCCCATTTTAATCCACAAAATACTTTTTGCAGCACTGCTGTAAAAAGTTTTGGAGATATGGAGTCACCCTGTCTTACACCCTTCTCAATGTTGACTTTCCCAGTATCATTATGTAATCTAATTGTTGCTGTTGCATTTTTATAAATATTCTTTAAAATATGACAATATCCTGGATCTATATCTTGATGATCCAATGCTTTAATCACTGAAGAAATGTTTATAGAATCAAATGCCTTTTCATAATCTACAAATCCAAAGCATAATGGCAACTCATATTCATTTGTCCTTTCTATAACTTCTCTCAATACCTGGATATGATCTACTGTACTAAAACCACTTTTAAATCCAGCTTGTTTTCTTGGTTGGTGGAAATCCAATGTTCTCTGTAGACGAGTTGTAATTATCTTGGTAAAATTTTTGTATAAAACTGATAAAAGGCTGATAGGTCTGTAATTTTTAATATCTTCTTCATCACCTTTTTAAAATATTAATATTAATATTGCATTCTTCCAATCATTTGGTACATCTTTATCATTTAGACATTTGGTATATAACTTTGCTAAAAAAAATTTTATTTTTTCACCTGCTTCTTTTTATATATCAATTATAATTCCATCATTACCTGGAGCATTTCCTTTCTTCATACATTTAATTTCATATCTCACTTCTTCATTTAAAATTCTGAAATTTGGAAGATGTAATAGATATAGAGGTACTTGCTCTTTATTACTATATAATTCTTGATAAAAGTCTTCTACCCATTTCATGATGTCATCTCTTTTTTTAGTAATAATTTCATTTGTTTTTCTTATTGCAGATATAAATTTCCTACCAATACCAAATTGTTGTTTTACACTCTTGAGACTTTTATTCTCTTCTACAGCTTTCCTTGCTAGTTTACAGGTATACTTTCTTATATCATTTTCAACTCTTTTCTGCATCATTTTACAAAATTTTGAGCTATTCAATAAAA